>CM052207.1:12935078-12950576 GCA_028454225.1 Lasioglossum leucozonium
ATCTCATTTCTATCGAAAGTTCTTTGATTTTGTCACAAATTTCGTCCGAATTGCCCACTGTGCGCCGTCTTGCGTTCGCGCGTCTCCGAAATCTCGCTGGCCGAGCGGTTCCCCTTATCCTTGTTTCTCTTCTGATCCATCAGCCACATTCTTCCAACAACTCGTTCGCCCTGCACTTCGAAAAGAATTGGTGCTAGTAACACAAGACGAAGCACAAGATTTGCTCAGTTGAAAAATACCTTTCTTGAGTGCGTCTTATAGTGTGGATCTGTAATAAATTTAATTACCAATAAAAGTTGTCTGCATTAACCGCACGATGCAAGGGCTACATAGACATTCATTTCTTAATCATTCTAATCAGTCGAGAATAATACAACAGTATCTTGAAATTCTTTAAATAGTCTCACTGTTTCACTAGACTGCTTGTTAACTTCTCCACCATCGTCGCGTATAAAGGTGCGATTCAAAGATAACAGCGTAAATGGCGAAAGAGCAATAATATTTAGGTTCGTCCGGTTAACATTGTTCTGCTCGTAGCTCTGACATAAAGGATTCGAAAACAGTGGACCGTATTTCTTAATTTTTCACAGCTAGAACATAGCGTGCCCATAGACCGAAGACCGCCGGTCTACGATCCTACGGTCGAAATCGTAGATAAACGAAAACTGGTCCGGTCCATTAGGGCGTTGTAGTAGGAGGAGGATGACGATGCTCGGGGTTCGCAGCGTGTCGCATCGCGTCACGATGGTCGGAGGCGCCGCACCGCCAGAGGAAGATGGCCAGGGCCGAGAATCGATCCGGGGGCCGAGTGGAAAATTTCGCTGGACTTTCTAGGCTCGGTGTTGCGCTCGTAGGATTGGCCGCATTCGCGTTCGCGGCAGCCGTAGGAGAGATTCGATCCGCGAGACGCGCGGATTATATGCAAATCCTGCGCGGCGAGCACGCTCGGCGCTCGCCGGTTGGGCGCTTAGCGCCCCCGGAGACCGCGAGAAGATCCTTGAGCGCTGAAAATCTCGGCGCCTAGGTCTGCTTGCTGCGATCGAGAACCGAGCCGAGCCGAGCCGAGCACCGTGACTGAGCGACGCGCGAACGTGGAAACGCGTGAACGAGAGAGCGAGAGACAATGGCCGAGGGAAAATTCCGTGAATCGCGGTCGAGAGCGCGAGAGCTCGGATCGATCGCGCTCGAACGATTGCGAAACCGAACCGCCTATCGATCGCGCTCGCCGCTTGCGAGCCGTTTACACCAGCCTCGCCCGCCAATTTCCTTATCCTCCGACTACGGTAAACCCTATATAACGTGGTAACTCTCATAACGCGATTTCCCTGGTACGCGTCGCAAAAATTGAATTCAATTAATCTAAAACGGTATGTATTAATCGCCTTGAAGGCAGGTTGAGTGTAATTATTCTCGATCGGTTCCCGCGGATCTGCGCCGCGGCGCGCGGTGAAACTAGCTCTCCTTCTCTCTCCCTCTCTCTCCGAAGGGCGAGTCTTTCTCGGAAACGATAGGCCGCCGAGACACCGGCAGTTATGGCTTTTTCGAAGAAAGATTCCGCGGGCCGCGCGTCACTCGTCAAAATATACACCGATCCAGCGCAAACACGCGCCCACAGACGGAAGGTTACGACGGCGAGCGTCGTCGTCGTCGTCGTCGTCGTCGTCGTCAGCGTCGTCGTCGCAACGAACCAATCCTTCGTTCCGATTCGCCGAGCGTGGACGCAGGGTGGCTGCCAAGGGTGCGCTGTGAAATAGTTTTGATCGTTATTCGTTAATGTGTCAGGCTAGTGAAACGCCCCACGACGTATAAACGGGAAAATTAAATGTTGACGTTTTATCTACCGGAAGCGTATTAACCCTTAGCACTCGAGTGGCGACTCTGAGACGGCAAATAATTGTGCTGTACCAAAACGAAACATAAAAATCTTCTTTTACATAATAATACCAAACGAGATTATTAGATTCATTCGCCAGGTAGGACTCGTCGATTTACGATTAAAGTTTCTTCTGCTGTTTGTCTGGATCGATTAAAAAGCCCTTATTTAAACTATAATTAGGAGATATAGAAACGTTTGCGGTTGTGCTTATGGAAGAAACAACCCTCGCATGTTGTCCTCGTCACTTCCGTTTCGGGGCGTACGACAAGGCTGTAAAGTGGAGTCGTTCATTTATTATTTATCGATGCGCGCCTGGGTGGGAACACCCCACGACACCAGGACGACGAAATGATATGATAAAATAGATATAGTGCTCAGTTGTGCTCGCCGTTGAGAGGACCATCGCGTCGGTGCTTACCGCTTCGACTTGACACTGTGAAAATTTTCGTTTGTTAACCCTTCAGGGAGGTCGGTCGACGATCAGTCTGCTTCTGTACGATCGACGTCGCTATTGATCATATTTAGACTTTCCGATATTTTTCTCGGCTATCTGGAAAGTCTGGAAAACAAACGATAATACATGAGAACGCATCGCGCATAATAATCCGACCTTCCGTGACTGCGGATATTTACGCAAAATAAAAATTGTGTATCGGGTGTAAGATCCATGAGAACTGCATGGACTACATATTCTGTTTTTTCTAATTTTAGTAAGCCGAAAATCACGCGGCGGCGTTCTAATATTTATTAAATGTCCATATTCCTTTGCATTTGATCTACTCATTGTATCCGTAAATGCATAAAATCTGCAAACGAGTTCACTTAATTTTGAAATATTCCTCGGAGTCTGAGCGAGGTCCAGACGTCCGCCCTCGAGGGTCAATGTATGAACAAAGTATAACAACTGTTTGGTATATGTGTTCAGAGGATCGTCGCCGGCGAGAACGAAGGACGAACGGGTTGCGTCCATCGCAGACGAGGATGGAGCCGAGGACGCCGTTGGCCCTAGCACTGACCCTGGCCTTGCTGTCGTCGCTCGCAAGGTGCAACGCCTCAGAGAGCATTATAGGTGAGTCGATATAAATACGTTTTCGCCCGATCGATTCGGCGGCGGGCTGATCCGCGCGGCCCGACTCCGTCCCGATCGCGTTCTCCGCTCGCGAGCGCGTCACGCTCCATTTGCGGGTTTTCAACGCTCTATTCTTAGTCTATCACCATTATCTCTGCATCTATTTGCGTCGGGACAGGCCGAGTAGAGTAGAGTAGATTGGAATCGCATTAAAACAGAACAGAGTCGAGTAATAACAGAATAGAGTGTAGTAGAGGAGAGAGGAGTGGGATCAATCAGAGTAGAGCGGAGAGGGGTCCAGCAGAGTAGAATTGAGGCTACAGTAGTGTCGTGTAGAGTACAACAGAGAGGAGTAGAATCAATCAGAGTAGAGTAGAGAGCAGTTGAATCGATTAGAGTAGAGAGCAGTTGAATCGATTAGAGTAGAGTGGAGTATAGAGGAGTAGAATCAATTAGAGTAGAGTAGAGAGGATTAGAATTAATTATAGTAGAGTAGAGAGGAGTAGAATCAATTAGAGTAGAGTAGAGAGGAGTAGAACCAAGTAGAGTAGACTAGAGGGGAATAGAATCGATTAAAATAGAATAGAGCAGAATCGGATCGGGTCGAGTCGAGTATAATCGAGTTTGAAGGGCTGGTCTCCTATCGTAGAGCGATCGGATTGGTCCAAGAGGTTTACCGATCGCTGCCGGTTCCGGGTCGCGCGGGTTTCGCGAGGGAAAGAGGCCTCTCGCGTTTCCAGCGCGCAACGAAACCGATCAAAGAGGCACGCAGAAGAGAGAAAGAGAAAAGAAGGCGAAGAAAAAGGCCGTGAACACCAACGCCGCGTCCTTTCTCGCACGCATTCCTGCGCGCTTCGACCGAGCCGCTGAGATTCTCGCGGCGCTTTCGATCTCGATCGCAGCCTCGAAACGCGTCGGCGACGAGTCGCGGAAACCGACGAGAACAGGTGCTCCCGCCTCGAAATCTACGACCACCCCGTGTATTTCTGTCCCTTCTTTCTCCTGTGTTCTCGCGTTATGCGTAAATTATTGTTACCAACGCGAAAACAAGCCGAAAACGTAACAGCGAAACTCGTGTGCACCAGTGTTTACAGATTTCTGTTAGGTTCCTGGAAAAAGTCGTGCGAGTTGATTATTCTCTGACACTCTGGTGCTCTGGTTTATCGAGCATATGCCAGCACAGCAGCATCAGCACATTTTTCGCGCAGACTTCAATCCGTAATTCTGCATAATCGATTGCACAAGTGCGAATAATACGATGTTATAAAACATGTACCAAGAAATACACAGATAAAAAAGGGAATAAAAAAGAGGCTGACCGATCCGTGACTCCTAACGCAAATTAATTTCCGGAATCTAATAGTCCGTAAGTAGAAAGGGTGCACGATGAGCAGATCCGTTAGACGAGTTCGACGGAGTGACACAATAATTTCAAATCAATAGTCTGATGCAGACAATTTTTGTTTCGCGCAAAGATCCGTTTGTCTATTTATAGCAAACGAGCTCCAATAAGCGAACGGAAGGACCACTTGCGAAGGAATTAGCACCTTCAATTTTGAGTCTTGTCCAGCTAATGCGCACTCTTACATTAGAGACACGGTGCGACGGGACCAGGGGAAAGGAGAAAGAGTCCAACATCGACTCGGACCGTTTGCATTGTGCACCCCGACGGCAAAGACGTCGGAGTTGGTTCGCGGAGAGCGAGCACCACGCTCGCCGGTTCACGTGGAACGCGAAGGTCGGCCGTCTGAAACGGTCGACGTCGTTGCGGATCGCGGTGCCAAGGTATGGCGTGGATTATCTCTTGGAGAAATCGATATCGTGCGACCGCGAAGCGCGCTGCGCCGTATCGTGCCGATTCGATCCGATCCGTTTCCACGACGGACCGTCGCGCCGCGCCGCGCCGCGCCGGATTCAATTCGCTCGTCGGTGATGTTGGATCACCGATTACTCGCACAGCTTCAGTAATCTGCGTTTAGCAATACACTCGAGGTGTTAAATGGTTGGAAACATACTAAGATTTTAGAGTGTAGCATGGAGAAATTATTCGAGGGTGGAGAGTATACGAACTTTTGCAATGTTCAAAAGGATGTCGAGTCTAAAGACGTTTATCTAAGGCAATTTCTTTCATTCCGCATAGTATAGGAGTTATAGCGGAAAATAACTTACACTCGTGCAAAGATATCGAAAGAAATGCATCTATCATGAAAGCAAAGTTCAATTGTTCGTATGTGTATACTAAGATTTCAGACGTCGAGCTACACAAATTAAGTCGCTCGATGCGGGTGGCATCCTTTCCGCTTTCCAGAAACTCACCTCTACGTACAATTGCGTTGCAGGAAACAATTTGCAACACTTTGCCCGCTGCACCCCTGTATGTACAAATCCTCAAAAAATCGCAAAACAATAAGTTTTAAGTTCGAACCATTTGCGAGCTTGTCGCACCGTGAAATTGTAGGACGACTCGAGTTTTACGAGAGACGATAAGTATATAAAACCTCGGTTTGAAAAGTATTGTACGAGAGCCCGGTTCGCTTTCGACCGGATTGCAACAATGATTAGCGTCGCGGGTTTGCTTTCAGGGAGCCGGGAGACGTGCGACGTCGAGGGAGAAGACTTCACCGTCGACAAGATCCCGAACACCAAATGCTTCAACTGCATATGCAAGGTAACGTTGCGATCGCGAACCATCGGCTCGGTCGCTGGTGTTTTCGCCTCGGCGACGCGCTATCTGTAGACCTATCGGTCGCAAAAATGCTTTCGAGTATCGTCCGCGGCTCGACTCGACTCGACTCCGATGGCTGCTTGAACTGTCGGCGAACCGGCAATTATCAGCGCGTTTGGTTCGTTGACTTGCGACGAGAATCTCTTGCTCTCGGTCGATCGGGTCGCGAGCGCGAAGTCGATTATCCGCGGACTTAGAAATTTTCGAATCGCGAGAACAACACATCCCCAAGATTCCGGATTGCGTAGGAAACGGTAAAACACCTTTGGGTTTCCCACACCGTGGCCAGATCCTCCAGAAATTGTGTCCTCGTTTCATGGAGCGAGAACAGAATCCGCTTACAATGGAAGGACCCCAACTGTCCCACTTTGATTCTAACGAGCTTCTGTACAACGATAGCATGCAGGTCAATGATGCTACACATGAAATATTAGCCGTAGTTACTTGATAGTTTCAAAGATATAAACAATTGAAGCCACAGACTCCTTTATATACACACATTAGGTCATCCCATAAGTCGTGTCGCTTCTTATCGCACTTTGCATATATTCAACTTCTTTTTATGTAGCTCACCGACACGCGACAGTCTAAAATGTGCATTCGAATATTTTCCATTTAAATGAGCGGAGGAACGAGCGCGTCAAGTTGCGTGCAGCGTGAATTCAAAAAGAGCATCGGAGCCACTTTTTCCGAAGGAATACGCAGACATCGACAGAGATCAAAGTCGGACAGTTGCTTCGCTCGTTCGTCCTGACGGCCTTGCCGCTCGTCCTTATTCAAGAGAAAAACGTAAAGGTCCGTTCTCGTCCGCTCGTTCACCGGCCGCGAGCGGCGTAATCTTTGTTATTTTCGAAAGCCGCGACCTTCTCGCGCTCGCTGCGCGGCTACTCGGCGTGACCCGCGTTCAATTGCCGCTTTACGCAATTCGGCCGCGAGATAAATCCCAAGGGTTTAATTATAGGTCGCGATAACGCGTCGACCGCGAGACCGCGAGAAGCAATTGTGCACCAGGAGAATCTCGGCGATAGTCCAGGCCCGATAGCGTTCTCCGGCGAGAACCGACTATTCGGCCGCCGTCCTCTCGAAGCACGGAATTCCTCTCTCCTCCGAAAGCTTTCCGTCAGCTTTTCTATTTTCTCCACTCTCTCTCTCTGTGTGTCGCAGAACGGCTTCGTCGAGTGCAGAAAGCAGCACGAGTGCCCCAGCATCGAGGGCTGCTACACGCTCCTGGAACCAAGGGAAGACGACGAGTGCTGCCACAGGTGCAAAGGTATGGACAATCCAATCGGGATTATCGCTCGACACTAAACGCTGATCCGTTCGACGAAAACACGGTGACTCACGGTTCGGATCTTGCTCCCGAGAAAACCGTAACGAGACTCCGCGTCGCGCGTCGATTTTTCTGAAAACTGTAACAAACACCGGTATCACTGGAAAATTGAATTTATTCGCGAACAGCGAATGTATCATTCTTGTCAAATAATGGCAAGCCATAAAAGTAACAGATTACCTTATAAATATGACAAGATTGAATTTATTTCGACTTTCTGCGGTTCGTATTATAATGTGTGCTGTACGAAATATATTTATTTACACATTTCCCACGAAAAGCTCTCTTGTTTCTCGTGTTTCGGGGATAATCGCGCTGCGGTGACCGGTGTTCTCTGTGCTTAAATTGTCATTATACTCGATGGGTGTCCGGTGGGACCGCGACGTGGTCATCCGGACTTTCGGCGTCGGACTCGAGCGTGTCCACGCTTTCACTGGGCCTCGGATACGCTTCGGCCGTCTCTTGAACAAACGCATCTCCTCCTTTCATGAGAATTCATATCGTTCCCGTTGTCCCGAATCGCTCCAATTGCCTCGGAGCTCGCGCGAACGAGGGTCACGAGCGCACACGCTCTTCGCGATCCGTGATCCGCGATCCGCGATCCGCGAAAACGAGCAACATGGAGGAGTTTCGGCCGAGAGGAATGCCCCGGGGCGCGGAGCATTGTTCTCGCGGCACAAAGCCGCTTCTGTTCGCCGATACGGCCGATAAACCCGAGGAACTTCGGCATCGCCGCCGTCCTCCGAGCAGCATGTTTACACCGGCCTGTCGTCGACCGACAGCCCGACAGATGCGCTGTCGGCCGTACCGCGACCGCGGCCGCGGCCTCCTTATCTCCGGCTCTATTAATTGGGCGACGCTCTGACGCAAAACAACCGTTCCAGTTCGCGCGACCCGCCAACGCGCCTCTTCCTCGTCGAAAAACCCTACAGCCGGCCGTTCACGGAGCTCGGATAGCTTCGTCGCCAGATTCTAAATCCAAGAAACACTCCGGCTATCGCATTAGCTACCACGCTAGATGCATTAGGACGCATACTGCTACGCTCGCTAATTCTCCAGCCCATCTTCATGCTCTTCCTCGTCAAAGTAGCCTCCATTACCAGATGCTGGAACAACAAACATTGAAGTTACCGAACTAGCTTTGACTGTAGATACATAGTACGCTAAGGGAGCATAAGATTAGGATACCTACGGGAACACCGATATACTTTGGGAAAATAATTCTGAACCGTATAACGACGGGCCGTGAAAGCATCAAATCTCTGAAATGGCATAGGAAACGCACTGGTACGTCGACCGATTTCACGATCCCCGGTTAGCGGATCGACCGCCGAGAATCTTCCTACTCCGGTGCTCTCGCGATCTGGAACGTCCTCGGTACTTTTCCGCGCAGCTCACTCGCGCGCCGCGCCGTTTGTTTCACCAAGAAGTCCGAGCAGATCCCAGAGTCGATCTCTGTCCGTCGTAACACACCGATCCTCTTGTGGACAGGATGCTTGAGAAACGGCGTGTATCATGAGTCCGAGACCGAGTGGACGGAAGGGAACGACCCGTGCCGGGTGTTCACCTGCAAGGCTGGCGTCGTCACCGAATCTCGGCTGCACTGTTACACCCCCTGCTCGAAACCGATACCCGCTCCACCTGGACAATGCTGTCCTGTCTGCGCCGGTAAGAATCATACATATTAATGTGATCGTCTTGACAACCCTTCCCTCGATATTAACACTTTACCTACCGGAATACTGTTAATAAGATTTTCAGTAGTTGTACCGTACATTTAAATTGTTAGATAACGTTACCGAAGAATTCGTACTGAAGAATTACTTAAAGAAAAAAGTATTTACTAGGTCCATGTGCTTTCAAAAATTATGAAATCGGTAGGCAATGTGTTAACGGTAGATCAGATACCTATCACCCGATTTCGATGATTTTTCAATATGTTATACATATAATGGTTCTCTTGTCAACGACCATTGCCTCGCTGAAAACACCGGTTCTCGTTCGATCACCGAAGTTAAGCGGCGTAGGGCGGGGGACTAGGATGGGTAACCGCTCGATAAAAAGCCGGGAAATGGCCCCCTGGGTGCGTTTCGCGTGTTGTTGGCAAAATAGGTGGTTCGGAACCCACCTTAATAAAAAGTAGGTCCCGCTTGAAATTAGGCGATAGTTGAGGATTGATAAAGGGAGAGGTGGTGGAGTGGATTTGAAACCCCGAGGGGACCAAATATCATTACATACATATAATGGTTCTCTTTTGGTTAATTGTTTTTTGGTCGCTCGGCCGTCCACAGGATGCCACGTGAACGGACAGGTGGTGACCGCGGACAGGTCCGTCACGACCACCGAGGACCCGTGCGTCACTTGCAGGTGCAACGCGGGTCGGTTGATCTGCGCGAAGCGGGCCTGCCCGGTGCTGCACTGTCCTTCCTCGAGGATCGTTCGCGATCCCGGCGAGTGTTGCCCTCGTTGCAAAGGTAGGTGCCCGAAACAATATGTTATATTGTATAAGAACGAAGAGGGGAATCCTCGCCAAAGCCGAGAGGCAAGGCGATAATAAATGATAATGCTATGTGGGATTTAATAAATTCGAGATTAGGAACAATAACAATTTAATGGAAATTAAATTAGCAAAAAATACACGCGTTAAATAAAAGGTACAGCTTCGACTCGTCACAATTCGTACCGCTCGCTTCGACGTGCAAAACGACTCTGACCTTTTCGCATCGGTATTTTTTAGCGAGCCCTTTCGCCCCTCTAACTTTCCTAACGGCCCAAACGCTTTCTTTTACGGCCCACGCGGGCCTCACGCTCGGTTCTTGAAAAACACGTGTTCTAGGTACAATCGTAAATCCTAAACATAAATCTAGCCTCGGCGAGGGTTGTGACGAATTTTCGATGCTACAGATAAAATAAAAAGATACTAATAGAAGCATGTTTAACGGGCGAACAGGTAGCGGAAGATACATGTCACCGCCGAAAGGCGCGTGCATGCTCGGTACCAATATTTACAACACCGGAAAGCAGTTCTTCGCGGACCAGTGCACGCGGTGCAGCTGCTCGAATTCAGCGGTGACGTGCGTTAGGGAGACGTGTCCGGTCCACGACTGTCCCAGCGAGCACCAAATCGTTCTGCCGGGTCGCTGTTGTCCTCAGTGTCCCGAGATCGAAGAAGTCCGGCCATCGTGCACCTACGCCGGCAAAACCTACGGGGCGAGTATTTTCAGAGTTACTTCAGGGTTGTTGGAATTAGGATAAACATGAGCCACTATGATGTATAGCGGGACCTTGATTATCTGGAACCTTCGACGTCTGCGGTCGTTAGTGTCCCAACATGCTTAAAATGTACACGATCTCGTGCACTACTTATCGTATAAATTAATAAACATTGAATTATGAGCGAGTAAGCTGTTCTATGCTGGTCTTTAGTAATCGAGGTTCCACCGTAGTGGAGAAGAATAGAAAGTTAACGTTGACGTATAAAATCCTGATCGTTAGTTCAAACGTCCCTGTTTGCCCTAGGCAGGATGGCGAGACTTGGAAGCTTGATTCGTGCAAGGCTTGCGCGTGCACGCAGGGCAAGGTGCGCTGCGTGATGCCGATGTGCCCACCGTTGAATCTACCCTGCCCGCCGAACTCCAGGCTGGAACACCCGGAGGGCCAGTGCTGTCCACGCTGCGTCGAAAGTAATCATCTCTGTTAATGACTGATTATTTAGTTACGCTTTAGTTTAGTTTGCCAGAAAAATGACTATTGTTTAAGTTATGTTTAATTATTGTTATTTAGTTCGCTTTACCACTTCGCATATTTGTCGCGCAAGATAAAAGTGTATATAACGATTACCTTTTGCTCGAGGGTATGCAGAGTAGGGGATAAATATATAACAAAGACCACGAGAGAGAGTCGGTCGTTCTAGGATAATCGAGCGGGTCGGTCACTTTCCGTAGTTTGTGCCCGAATTTTAGAAGGTAATAAGGAGTTTCCAAGAAGTCTTGGGTCGGGCCGTCACTCGGTGATCACCTTGGATCACGAAAGGAGTACGGTTGCCATTTGGGAAACCAAATGTGTCCCCAGCGACTCACGGGATCAACCGTTTACCTGGTCTCGCGGGAAACAATAGGAAGTGCGAGGAGACGAGAAAGTGACCGGCCCATCGAAGACAATAGACAATAAATATTTGTAATAAGCAACAGTCTCGTTCGATCAATACATATATGTAGTAACGTACCCGTTGTTCCGCTAACACGCGGAATCCACCTCTAGGCTCTCCTAGAATCATGATACGCGAACTGTTTCCTGTTTTTGCATAGGCGACGGGGTCTGCACCGTCTTCGGGGATCCGCACTACCGTACATTCGACGGCAAGTTTTACAGTTTCAAGGGCGCCTGCAAGTATCAATTAGCCAGCGACTGTGCCGGCCACACATTTAGCGTCCGAGTGACCAACGATGCCAGGTCGACGAGGTTCTCCGCATGGACCAAGACAATTGCTATAAAGGTGCTCGCGCTGCGTTGATCCGATAGACTCGTTCTCGTTGACGATATTCGAGGCGTGACCTGCTGACCAGTCTATGACCCCTAGGTCGGTGATCTGAAGGTGAATCTCGGGCAGAAGATGCGCGTCAAGGTAAACGGGAAGAAGGTGGAGGTGCCGTACCGAGTGGCGAACCGGCTCGAGGTGAACCGAACGGCGGACAGCATAGTGGTGTCCACGCAGATCGGGATCAAGGTATTGTGGGACGGCATCAGCTTCCTGGAGGTGTCGGCGCCGACGTCGTACAGAGGCCGGTTGTGCGGTCTCTGCGGCAACTTCAATTCCCTGCCAAAGGACGACTTCGAGAACCGGAAGGGACGGTTGATGCAGGACCCCCAACAGTTCGGTCAATCGTGGGCGGTCGGGGCTAAGAAGAGCTGCGTCCGACCGCGACCGGCGGTCAATCTGGATCGCGAGAGACGCTGCAGAGGCCGCAAGGATCACCGGTAAGCTCTTTTCCCTCTTCTCTTTGATCTTCCGAAAAATCGAAAGGAATAAGTTACGATTGGTTTCGTATCGTCTTGACACTCGCTTTCAATCTAACAGCCTCAAAAATTGCATAAAATCAAGGTAATGCGTTGAAGGAAATAAAAATTTACTTGTCAAGATTCGTGATGCTGACTCTTCCAACTCTCTAGCATCTAGCGAACGCTAACCAAATTTACTATACAGATACATCAACGCAGAAATTAATTTACAAATCTAGACAACTCCTGTCTCCCAACTCTGGAAGAAGTGGCTCTCAAAGTATTAAATAGAGCACAGGGATTGGTAAACGCATAACCGCTCGCTGCATGATTGCAGGTTGTGCAATCGGCTGAGATCGCAGATCTTCGACGCGTGCCACAAGAAGGTGAACCCGACCATGTACTACAAGGCTTGCCTGCAAGACATGTGCGAGTGTCCCGGGGAGAACTGCTACTGCGAGTCGTTCACCGCGTACGCGCACGAGTGCAAGAGACTGGGCATTCAGTTACCACACTGGCGGAAGTCGACCAGGTGTCGTACCGGCTGGGACCAGGTCGCCGCGGGTACCTCGTTACTCGGCACGCGATTCCCTTGAGAATTTCGCATCGAGTCGCGTCGCGTGGTCGCCGTTCACCGTCTCCGCAGTCTCAAACGCGCATCCTCTCGGCTTCGGTCCTCGGGAAAGAGAGAGAGAGAGAGAGAGAGAGAGAGAGAGAGAGAGAGAGAGAGAGAGGGAGAGAGAGAGATACGACAAGGTACGGTTGCAGAAATTGCTTCTAAAACGGCATACAATGGAAGGTGTAATACACGTGTAACAAAGTCCACATAAAACAAGGACTCGTTGCGAACGAACTCAATGAAAATTTTGTAACGCTACGCGCATACTACTCCCCCCTTAGAGTACCGTTCCACAAGCGATTTCTAAAGCCGTATCTTCTCGTTGCTGGTCGTCGCAGGTACCTGTTCCCAGTACCCTGTCGACCCTCCACGAGCCGAAGCGCGAGATGTACGCTCGACGAGAGTGTCCGTTCTACTAGTCACCCGTTCCCCTGGGAAGATCGAGATATCTCGGGCAGAAGATCAACGACGACCGTCGATCGTCGACCGCCCACGGGAACGGGAATCATCCCGGAAACCCGACCCGCGACCCTCTTCGACGCCCGAACGGTTCCGGAGCACCGTGCAGTATTTCGGCCGATGAGCAGGCTCGCGGCATAGCATCTACCTAACGATCCTCCGTTTCGTCCCTCTTCTAGATTTAAAAGAACTGTCCCCCAACGTCCTCGTACAGGGTATTCTGTGTGTATTCCGAGCGAGCGAATCCAGACCGGTCGATCGGAGCCTCGAATCACGCTTTCCGGTCCATGATCCTCGAACTATCTATAAGATACAATTTTCGTTAATGCCAATAGAACGAAATTAATAGGCGAGCTCTAAAAGTCACTATTTTACGTTACTTTATAAAAATAACAAGAATGTGTCTATTCAAATTTTCGACCATTATTTAAATAATATATACCCAAACAAATAGATTTAACAATAAATTAAGTAATAGAGAAAGTAAATTAAAAATATTAGAACCTAATAAACCTAGTATCAATGAATTCTTTGGAACAATAATTACAGTCTTCGCATTAACGAGAACGACCACGCGCACCACGGAAATTGGTTTCCATTGTAACATGTCATAGAGTACTTTGCAGTTTTTGTGTCACTCTGTATATAAAATATTCTATTGCATCGATATCGTTGTGAGAAAAAGACCGGAAAAATTAGGGACCAATGAGGGATACTTACTTTTTCACGAGAGGTTAAATTTCAATATGGTCGCATAAAGGACCGCAAAGCGTTACCCTCGACGAACCGTCGTACCGATCGCGTGTACATAGACATAGACGAACGGGAATCGGCGAGAAAAAATCGCGTCCCTTTTCTACGATTACTTTCCTCGTTCGACCGTGCTCGCCACTATCCATCTTCCTTCGCTTCGCTTTTCTAAACCATCTTCCTTCCCCGAGTCCTTGACCTTTTCCCGTTTCTTTCTTTCTTCCGGCTTTCTTCGGATTTATCTTATCTGTTCCCTCGTAGAGTACAGTGCGCGAGGATCGACGCACACACCCTCGCGTCCATGTGTGTTCGATTCTGTGTATGTGTGTGTGTGTGCATGCGGATGCGTGTGTGTATGCGTGTGCACCGTGTCGATGTAACCGGCAACGTTTCGCAGAAGAACCGCAAATATACTTGATAGTCCAAAGCTTTAGCCAATTTTTAACGACTATACATGATAGCGTAGAGATACTCTGGTACGGACCGAAACACGAGCAAAATAAACGACGTATATATTCGTAAGAACGATTCTTTGTTTGATTTCATCGGCGAAAACCTTAAAATCGAAAGATTATTTACCTTGTCGCCTCGTTCCACTCCTCGTTTGACATAGGTAAGTCAACTCGAAGCTTTCCGACAATGGACGATCTGCAGGAATGATTTATTTGAAAGACCGTTTCGGAGGACAATCGCGAGAGCAACGTGCTATAATTGACTACCGTTTACGCGCGAAATGGAAATTGATTTGGAATTGAGATGCACAGCAACATCTACCAGAGACGAGGTATAAGGATAGACCTATCAGCTTATGGGACTTCGTGTCACATGTTCTGAAATACCAACTGTTCAAAAAATCAAATGTTTTGGTATGCCCTCTACGATTTGGAGATATCCTCATCGGTGCTGTCAGATCTCGAAGGCGTAGTTGCCAAATCACATCCGAGAATATTTGTCACAAGGTTACCAATTTACTGTTATTGCCGTGGAATGCACATCGCGAATTTCAGCTATTTCCTACGTTACTATCACAAATCTGGAAAAGTAAGCGAAACGAGTCAATACATGATTACTACCAACTTGAATAGTTCGAAATAATAAATTTATTAGTGTATTGTGTTCAATAAATTAATTCGTGAAAATGTTCAAAGTTTAAAAGTTATTCTGTACCTCGGGTTCTACTATCTTCTATCACTAAAAAATTATACTACATGTAAGTCCATTTACGTACGCCACTGACGCAGTCTTACTTACATCTCGAGCAAATGTTCTATTTAGGTAGAGGCGGAACTTTTAGCGATGTTGTTATTTCAAAATATATAAGTCGTTGAGGCATTTTAGATAACAATATATTATATCTTCGTGGGACTGCAGTATAACTATTTTTAATTTTAATTTCTTACCGCTAAGAACACTGTCGGTGCACAGACTCTAAGACTGTGTACACAGACTTAGGAGATCAGTACAGACATTGCAAGCAATGCATTTTTCTGTCCACGGTTCTGAATTACCGACCCTGTAGAAAATGCTCCTGTACAATAGCGGACTCTATCGAAATGGAGCGGTCAGCTAGTGAACTACATGGCGTTGCAACACAAACGGTGTGTGTCCGAGAATGCTAATTTTACACGTTGTCACCTTTAAAAGTGCAATGTTGCCGCATTATATTCACACA
>CM052207.1:12950676-13242907 GCA_028454225.1 Lasioglossum leucozonium
TTTCACATAGAAATCGAAAAAGTAGAATCACAGACTTAATTTATTAACGAGATATTATCGTAAGTTTAATACTCAATTTTTTTTCAAATTCTTGAGTGTGGTGCGTCTAGTTGAAAAAAATTACAAACCACTTAATATGTATTAAACATTCCTACGTTCCGAGAAACATTTTCCAGACTTCAGAACTCGCGTAGTGCAAACTATTAAAATAACATTATCTACGTTATCTACTAATACGTTATTAAAGCATTGTAAAAACATATTTTAGGTATGTTTAAACTATTTTGAAATAACCTTTGGGAACACATTTCTGGAGTACGTTCGGCCAGTCGGCCACCAGTCATTTAAGTACGCTTGCACCGGTGCGAGCTGAATGCACCGGTGCGAGCCGAATGCACCGGTGCGAGTAGCTCGCATCGATGCGAGTAGCTCGCTTCGTGCGGGTACTCGACCCGACTCGCACACTCGAGTCGAGCTAAGCTCGACTCGCACTATGCGAGTACTCGCACAGCCCTACCCCCGAAGCGTGGACAGAAAAGTCCATAAGCTGCAATGTCTGTACTGATCCTAAATCTGTGCTGTGTATTTCAGTTCCAGTTGGTAATACAGGATGTGATACTAAAATGGTAATGGGGTTACGTGACCCCAAAAACGTGTGACAAAAAAATGCATTGGATGCATCTAGCGGCAGAGGGGGAAGAAAAGTTTGTATATAGAGAATACTGTATATGCAAGCATAGCCTGTGTGCGATGTCTGTCAATGTATTGTTAACGATGTCGGTATTTCAGATCGTGAGACATGAAACCACATGGTGATTGGTCTACTCCTATATCTCGTTTATGATACAGTTGTCCACGTGTACTTTATAAATATAGATGCATTTGCGTTGGAAGTAAAATAACTCTCTTAAGGATGCATTTTATTTATTGGTAACAATTGAATAATATTTTTCATTTATTGCGGTAGTCGATAAAAATTCTCTGTTAAATTCTCTGTATTATCAAAGTCGGTAATATTAATTCAAATAGCATGCGGTATTGAAAAGACAACATGGCCGCGGATAAGATCAGTCAGTTTTTCGGTGTGAAAGACAATTTTCTCATCGGTAATTATCAAGAATGCATCAAGGAGGCCCAAAAGATAAAGGTTTGTTCGCGTTATATTTCATAGTATTTGGAATATTATTCTCCTTGCACGCTGTCCGATTCAACAGTTGTGTAGATGACGTGTGGTTCGCGTCAGTCAAGTGTCTGTCATTTACGAAACAACTGGTTGTTTAACGATATGATTTTTTGTTGCAGCCGACTACGCCAGAAATGGCGATAGAACGAGATGGATATCTTTACCGCGCGTATATAGCACAGAAAAAATACCGCGTTGTGCTGGATGAAATCAACAGTTCGTCACCAGCAGCACTTCAACCTCTAAAAACATTAGCCGATTACTTTGCCAATCCCGAACGTAGAGATTCAATACTCGCGCAACTGCAAGAAGCTGATTTCTCGAATTGCAATTTCTTGATCGCTGCGGCTACCATTTATTACCACGAGAATAATCCAGAGGCAGCTCTTTTGGTGCTCAAGGATACAGATCACTTGGAGTGTCTGGCATTGAAATTAGCAATTTTCTTGAAAATGCACAGAGTAGACCTTGCGAGAGAGGTATTGAAAACTATGCAAACAATAGACGAAGATTCCACTGTGACTCAACTGGCTCAAGCGTGGTTGAACATTAGCGGAGCAGACAAGTTACACGAGGCTTATTATATACTGCAAGTATGTACGAACATATTTTAGGAAACATGTAAATTTTTGCTGGATAACATTTTATACTTGTTTGTTTCATCGTTGCAGGAAATGACAGATAAATATTCTCGTACCAGTACGATGTTGAATGGACAAGCTAGCTGTTTTATTGGGCAAGGCAAATACGACGAGGCAGAAACAGCTTTACAAGAATCGCTTGAGAAGGATAGCAACAATCCTGTCACTCTGATCAACATGGTTGTTCTATCTCATCATTTAGGAAAGCAACCAGAAATTATTAACCGTTATCTGAGCCAATTGAAAGAGTCTCATGCAGACCACCCATTTGTTAAAGAATATGCCCAAAAGACTTCGGAATTCCAAAGGCTAGTGAAGCAGTTTTCTGTGTCTGCATAAACATATTGTATCAGATTATTCTATGTATTTTTTTGTATAAAGAGACACATTTCTTATGCACTCTAATAATTTTCATAAAAAGAAGGAACATTGTCGGAAGACACACACACAATGTTTGTAACAACTTTTACAAAAAGTAAAACGATATATAAATATACGGGTTAGTAAGTTTATAAAAGCACCTTGCAACGATTTACGGAATGCATTAACTCTGCAGATATTTATATCGACGAGTACACTCGTCGTGCAAAGATAAATTAAAAATTCTGTAAATAATATGAATGAATCTTTAAACGATAAAGATGTAAATTTAAAAACAAATATAACTGGAAAAATTTATGATTTTGTTATGATTTATTTGAATTGTATAGCAATCGCACCGTACTCTACTTTCGTCAAATATACTCGTCACTGTTTCAGAGTAAGCGCACCAAGGCACGCTTTGTGTAAAATTTAAAAAAAGAAAGGGTTGAAGATTAGAAAATTGCTATCCGATCGATTAAAATTTACGATCCATATGTAGAGATTTGAAATGTGGAACGATCGGCGAATGTTCTCGCGGTTCATTCGGTAAATTCCGAATTTCCGTCGCGGGTCTCGCCATCTGACGTCGGGTTCCGGAAGCGTCTAGTGTCAAGCCGAGGAACGTCTATTACGTCGAGGAATTCGAAAATTTAAACGGACAAGTCTCGTAGTTGCTCCGAATGCGTTAAAAGTGTCAAGAGCCCCGCGGAAATCCCAAGGACGTGTGTTCGTCGCGAAAATACTAGACTCGACAGAAAGGATCGCGAGACACCGGTGGTCCATCCAATTCCGGCGGGAGATACGACTGCAGCCAGCCAACAATTCGAAGCATCTTCCTCTTGGTAATAGCGTGGAAGCGACACGCGAAATCTATAGTAACTATTTTGGCAAATAACCGAGCGATAGATCAAACGAACACAGATCCTCGCAACATGGCGACACGAATTTGGTAGACGATCACACGACGTTAACCACACTTCGAAGCTACGATGAATTCTGTGGCAATTATTTCGGCACCGTTGATCTATTCAGATTTTTCTCTTATTTCACAATTGCCTGGTTCCGTTCGGCCAGAACTCCGATTTTTTTCAAGTTATTTATGAACGTTGTCGCGAACGTTAATCACCTCGACAGGTAGATTTTTTTCCTGCACGCAACACCTTTCGAATCTAACCGATCATTGTAACCCCACGTATGTTTACAATGCTGATCTCGACGCGTGAGCAATAAGTTCGAAATAATTTTCTAATTATAAGACGTTACGATGTTAGTTTCACGTAACCTTAACACATTCGCGCGCACACACGGATTTCTATGGTATACACAACTCACGCATATTCTAACAATTTGCTTAGTCTGTGTTCGCGTTCATAATTTAATGTATCTTGTTGTTGCAGGAACGCACTTTCCAAATTGTAGAACATTGGAGAACACGCAGAGACCTTGGGATATAGACAGTTTTAACATAGAACTTTGGCTCTTGAATAAAAGCACTGTCTACTATTTGGGATTATACGGCGATAAGCAAGACGCAATCTGAAAAACGAGCCTATGTATATTCAAAGTAATTTATAGTTGCAAAGGAATGAAATGCATTGAGAAAAGAGATACATGATTCATAATTTAGTTTTTCAAGAACATTATCAACTTACATATTATTTATTTAATAGTTAGCAAGATATATACGATATATATATATATAGATATTTAATAACTTATTTTCTTTACTATTGCTCATTAAAAACAAACAAAAAAGAAAAGACTACATTGTGTCTGCACTGAAAGGAGCGTATAGGAGAAACAGAAAGATTTATATACATGATCAATTTTGTTTCATGCCTTTCGACACATAAAAACGGCATAAATTAATGTAAATAACATTCAATATATGGATGATTTTCCACTGCGTATTGTGACAGCTGCACCATTAAAGATACAAAGTTTTTTTTATAGATTTAAGTAGTATTTTTAATACCATTCTGTACATTCACTTTGACTATGTATCACACTATGTACACGCCGCAAATAATGGTGCAGATAATGGGTGGCCAACAGGCAAATGGACAGTGTCCACCGGTTCAAACGCACGCAATGCACATTCACGGTACAAATGCGTTCCATCAAGCCGAGTACACAAAGTATCGACCGGATGCTTGTGCGCAGAATAGACATCAGTTGGTACAGGTATTTCCTCACGTGAATAATGTCGATGTTCAATTACCTTACGGAGTACAAGCAGTATTCTTGCAGACAGGATCTTACCCATTGGAATTACTGCAATTGATGGGCGTTGAAATCCCTTCGCTGCGACGCATAGAATACGTCCAGTCGAATAGTGGCACACCTTTGGGAAATTGGCAGAGACGCGTAAACACGTCGAACAATTCGCCTATTATACCATCTCCCCATGTCGCTTATAGACCAACCAACAATGGTTTGGTAAAGAAGTCAAATTGGTATAGTAAACCTGGTAAAAGAACTTCGTTCAGAGAAACGTTCGGAAACAATGAGAAATACGGTAGCGATAGCGGCTTTAGTTCACGTTCACCTACACCAAATAAACACCAAATCGATAATAGTTTAACAGAAAGCTCAGATGAACGGGATTCTGTAGTTTCTTCTGTTGAACAAAACATGAAGTAAGTGTTTTCTATTCGATAAGAACAGAGTGGGTAATTTTGCGAAAATAACTCTCAAGCATCATAAATTAGGAGACCTCTTTCTTTTACAGGAAACCACAGAAACCTCATTCAAGTAACGCTACAAATAATAATAGAGCAATGCAGTACGGTGTAAATTCAAACGCCTCTACTCATCAATTTTATCAAAATCAAAGACACGTTAATTGTTATCCTCCTGCGATGTCAACATCTAGGTCCCAAGTACAGAACTATCAAAATAAAAGGAGATACCACTCAGGTACGTTTGTGTTTACGACAACGGTCGGATCCTGTTGGCATTTATCTAATGGACAATTGTATTTGCAGGAAGAAACAGTCCACCTCCTCAAAGACTACAACGAAGCAAAAAGTATATAGGATTAGTGTCGCCGAGTTATAGCACGTTTCCGAGACACGGAATTGCTCCAGACCGATTCCTTGCTAGATCACACTTGGTCGAAGTCACTCGCACACCGGACGACCTGCTCAATGGATCGATTTGGGATAACCTTTCCAAAGATATTTGGTCAAAGTTTATGTTGAACCAACAGACTGAAACCGTTTACAGAAACAAAATGATGCTGTGGAGATACCTCTATATTTATATTAAAGTAATAGAAATACTATTTCACTGTATCGCTAATGCTTAATGCGACCGATCTATCAACATTGAAATCTTTTACGTTTAGACTGCATTTCCAAAGTATGGTTTATTTTTGGTTGGATCCACGATGAATGGATTTGGATCCGATAATAGTGATGTTGACATGTGCTTGTTAGTAAGACATACAGAGATGGATCAAAGAATCGAAGCTATTGGACACTTGGAACAAATATTTAAATGTTTGAAAAGATGTGGTATGTCAACTTCGACAACACAATTATGTCATCGGTGCACGCTTTAGCTAAATAACACAATGCATTTCGTGCCGACAGATTTTATAGAACAGCTGGAACTTATACAAGCAAAAGTACCAATCCTGAAGTTCCATGATTCGATACAAAATTTAGAAGTGGATTTAAATTGCAACAACGCCGTCGGCATTCGGAACACTCATTTACTCTATTGTTATTCACGAAGTAAGCTTTTTATAGGCATCGAAATACTTGACTGAACGTGAGATAATTCGACTAGAGATTAATCATTTAATAATTTCACAGTTGACTGGAGAGTAAGACCATTGGTTCTCCTTGTTAAACTTTGGGCTCAGTCTCAGGATATTAACGACGCGAAAAATATGACCATATCAAGTTATTCCTTGGTTCTCATGGTTATTCATTTTCTGCAGTGTACGTAGAAAATTACGCATTTCGCTGCAATAAGTTTGATACACAACTGATATTATTCGTTTATTATTTCAGGCGGTGTCAATCCTCCAGTATTACCTTGTTTGCATTCTCTTTACGAAGGTAAATTCACACCGCACACCGATATCCATTGCATCGATATGCAAGAAGAAATAGACATTCCAACTACCGTATTACGACCTAAGAATCGACAGTCGTTAGGGGAACTTCTAGTTGAATTTTTTCGATATTACGTTATGTTTGAGTGAGTACGGGCACGTCAATATTAACTCTTTTCCGTCAGAGCACTACAAAACATGTAGGTATGCGATTAGTGCACTGTTACTGTTGCTTTTAGCTAAAGAATTTTTTGACTGATTGGTGCAGCGAACTAAGGGTTTTCGATTTGAATGCATTTTCAATCAAAAGCATACATATAAATGTGTAAACGATACGATAATAAAATGCGCTACGGTAAAAGTGTCTTGCCAAAAGTCTTCGACGAAAAAGAGTTAACGAATAACAGTATTAAACTTGACAGTGTCAAGTATAGTACTAAACTAATGAAATTTGAACAGCTTCAACCAGTACGCGATATCTGTGCGACTGGCTAATAAGATTCTCATCGAGGAATGTCGTAGAGCGAGGTCCTACAAAAATGATCCACACCAATGGAAATATTTGTGCATCGAAGGTAATTTACTTGCAGCCAACTTTCACCGTCTAAAAATCTCGTGACACCCTCTTGTACTTTTCCAGAGCCATTCGATTTAACCAACACAGCAAGATCGGTGTACGACCCCGACGTGTTCGCGAGGATCAAACGCGTGTTCGACCGCACGTACCAGAACTTGAAGGAGCACCACGACCTGGCCAGGATATTCGTCAAGGTGGATTCAGCTGCTTCCTATATTGTTACGTAACTGTCGTTTGCAGGCTAGTACAGAAATTTGTCTTAGTTAGGGTAATTTTTGTATAGGGGAGCAGTTTATTTTTGCAACGGTCCTCGACCAACGTAACCACGAGGCAGCCGAACTGATATCCTTGCCACAATGAGATGTCGAGTACACAGAATGTGGTAGTTCTCTACGCTTACCTCGAGCTAACATGCTCGTACCTTGTGATAGTAACCAGCGCTTGCGTGCAATGGCTCACCTGTTGCGTTTTCCATCGTCGAATTTTTCTTTCGTTTCGTTTCCGTGTTTTCGAATTACTTTTTCCTGTTTTTTTTTTTCAATGTGCAATGCCACTTACATTACGCACGTTTATATTACACGAAGCGAAACAAAAATCTATCGATCGCGATCATTATTTACGTATTCGTGAAGATTACTCGACAAATATTTTTGTTTGAACGAAACGTGCAATAAGTTTCTAGAAAGACCGTAAATTAGATCGAGAATTTGATAGCGCGTTTTTCTCGCCCGACCATCATTTCTTTTTCTTGAATTTGGTTTCTGATGTGTTCTTCGCGATCAAATTAATTTTCTTTTCGAATACATATATGTATAAGAACATGGTGCCTTACGATTATCAAAATACTAAATTCGATCGTTGAATACACATAGCTTCATGCTGAACATGATGAACTATTTCAGTTTTTAATGATGATTATTCACAGCGAAGAAATGAATATTGTTAGCCTAATATGTCGGGAAAAAAGAATTTACATTGAAATATTCAAGAACGACACGTCAATGAATTTTCGTCTATATCAGAGATATTCATATACACAAAAAGAGGTACTTAGTCTCGATCAAAACTCCTAATATAATCATAAATTTATATTTAAAAAGTAATGAAAAAAAAGTTTAAAAGAGAAAAAGACAAAAAATTATTGTTCGAAGAAAATAATAAGAGAAAATTAAAAAAAAAAGTTTAAATATAAATCGACAACATCGAAATTCTCTTCAATCAACGTATCTTAATTGTTAAAGAAAATCAAATTTACTAAATGAATAATAATATTACGTACGTCTTATCGTGATCAACTTTTGGTCATCCACACTGCGTGCCAAAGAATGAAATTGATTTCGCCTTTCGTAGGTGAAGAGATATATCTCACAATTTAAACATCCTACTCGACGCATATTTTCTTTAAAAGAAAGAGGCACGCCAATCAAATATGCATTTCGGAATTTAAGAAATAGACTGAAAAGTACTATACTACCATAGAAGTAATTCAAATTTCATCGTTATCTTCGAAACTCGTTATGTAGTAACCGAAGTTCCTATTTTCGATGTAAATGTGAACACTGTCTTTTGATTCCGTTTCTAGTCTGCTGTTCGCGTCAAAGTATAATGTAACTCGTTGAATGATACTTAGAAAACAGAAGGCTGTGTTGACAGTATAAACGTTATTAACAAAGGTATTCGATTGCTGGGCCTGTGCGAACGAACGTCAACGAAACTTGATTGTTGTAAAACGTGAAATCGATGCCTCGTTAACGATTATTTTCCAAAATTACTTTGTCAGATTAGTTCTTTGCGACGCGATGCGCGCGATAATTGTTATCTTTAGGCAGGCCTAGCAAATTTTTCTAATTAATAATTTACTTATTTTTGTACGAAATGTAAAAGATCTGACAGAGAGAAATACCTTGTTATCTCCCCCCCCCCAATTGTCAATTCTACGCACATCCAAAGTTTAAAAGTAGTAGTATATCAGACTTTTGTAACTTTCATTTTGCTGTTAAATAAAAGAAATATTTATATACGTTTAAAGTATCGCGCCTTAATTAACTAGTGCTCCCTCGATCATCGGTGTGCGACATTCTTCAGTTAGAAGACAGAACCACTCAGTTCCTTCGAATTAAATTTTATTCGTTCCATAAGGTTTCACAATGAATTTCCATATATTCTGCAGTTAGCGGTGCGCTGTTGGTCGGAAAGGAAAAAAGAAAACAATTTTGGGTTTTGAATAATGCTCTTCTTTCAATTCGCTTTTTTTCCATTTTCTGTTTATAATCATCTCAAATTTATTTGCCTCTGTGATCAATTCAATTACCGCGAGAAGCCAACACAGACAGAAAAGTAGAAAATTAAAGTAGCAGGGGTATTCGTGCGTGTGTAAACGTACTGTAAGAGGGTAAAAATGAACGAAACAAAAAGAAAGCTTGTCAGAATTCAAAATCAGTAGATACAACGATATTTTGGTCAGTACATTAGAACGAGTAAAATACGTTGAACTCTAAAATGGACTATTCATACCGTTCACGGGCAATGAATGGAACGTTCCTCGAAATTTTCAGACGCGAACTCTGTAGATCTCAGAACTGCATCCACTGCGTTTTGTTGGGTGTTGATACGACTCTGACTATGCGTGTGTATGTTATGTATCATTGTTGGTAGCTACACGGGAACCGATCTTCGCCCGTTGCTTGGCGAAGAAGCCACCGTAATTCCCCTCCGCGTTTTGAATACATACGTTATTGCCATATTTCCTTTTTTGTGGGTTTTTTTTTAAATAATGTTCAACTGTCATAGTCCTACCAAAAAAGAAACATAAAATACGTACATATATATCGAGAATGAAATATACTCGTTTCGCCATAATCGCGCTCTGTCGACCCCTGCAGTAAATAATAAAATATATACACGTGGTGTACGCGCGGTCTAACCAGAAAAATAGAAACTAATTAACATGATCGGAATTAGGTCAGTATAAGATTTCCTTGTTCGGTCTGCATAATCGTCAACATCACGCCCCAAGCCTGCGAAAAGGACTCCATCTTCGTGATGATATTTTCTGGGTGTCGGCCTCGTACTGTTCGACGACCAATTCAAAAGTTTGGCGACTTTCGATCGACCGATGTTCTCCGTCGGTAAAAACATGTTCCTCTGTCCGAGTTCCCCGGCGTGTACACGCGTTATTGTCACTCCCATCAACGGTTTACGATCTAGGCGAGGGTGGAAAACAGATGGTACGCGCCACCATGAACGACGCCAACATCTCCTGGCTTCGGGATCTCTTTTTTTCGAGCCGTTTTCCTTTGTCTATGTTCGTTCCCAATTCCGTTCCCGACTCGGGCAGGCAGTCTTCGCGCGCACGCTAGGTCATGAAGATATTCGAACGCTTGCAGCAGCAATTACGAAACCTCAACGAACCTTCGAAACAACGCGCCGATCGCTCTGAAAAACTTCTAAACACGGTTTCTTTTTAGCGGCGATACGATTCGAATCAGCAGAATAGCACTGTCAAAGATTAAAGGCCAACCGATCGAGTCCGCGAACGGTTACGAAACATTTACTATAAACAGACGTTGTCCAAAGGTCACGGAAGAGAACGAACGCGCGCGCGGACGGCCCGGAGTAAGAGATTTACCTTTTTACGACACCGTTTCGAGAGTCCTCGTAACAACCCGTGCTTATAATACATGTTCCTCAACCTATCTACCAAGCGTTCGCGTCCAAACTACGCTCTCGACGACTCGGTCGTACCCGCCGGAACGTCCCGATACGATGCTTCTTTTGCGCGTCGTTCGTCGCGATTCCTCCACCGGAAGTGTTCGAACACTTTCGTGACCCCTATCGTTGCGTAGCCCCCCTTCCCTCCTCCCTCCCTACCCACGAAGGGAGTTCGGCAAGACACGTAACGCGCGCATCGATATTCTGATATACATATTACCTCCGATTCATCTCATCCCATTCGGTTTCCGTGAACTATTAATATTCGCGACGTTACGTCTTCTCCCCTTCGTCGTGCAGAGAGATTCGTCCGCTGTCGTACGTTGAACTTACTATATTGGCACACTTTGTCGTAATCTGTTCGAGTCACGAAGCGCTACACGTCCCGTCGTTATCCTCTTTTCTCTTTATTATTTAGTATCATTATTATTATTATTATTGCTGCTTTATTTTTTTATTTTTCAATATTTTGACGTTTTTTTTGTTTTCGTTTGCTTGTTGGTTCGGTTGTTGTTGTTGTTCTTGGTTGTTGCTCCTGTTGTAATTCTAGCGTCACTCGATCCCCGCGATAAAACGGTCCGTTCACGATAAGCGTGTGTCACGGTGAGTTGGTGGTTTTTTCTTCTTTATTTCCTGGTGGTGAATTGTGTGTCGTCTCCCAGTCTGAACCCCCATTTATTTTTTTTTTACCGTTTGGCATGTCGCCGCACACTGTTCCATCCCCGACGATGTTTTGCCGTTCGTTTGTTTGTTTTTTTTCGCCCCCCGGGTCTTCAATGTTATTTTTTCTTTTGTTCGCATCGACGGTTCGCTTTTCCGGTTCTTTTATCCCCATTTTCGTTTGTTTCATTTCCATTTTTTCTTTTTTTGGTTCTTTTTCTTTTCGCGACGAACTCCTCTCTGTTGTAGTTTGCTGTTGCTTTTTTTGTTTGTTGTAGATTTTAAAACCCTCTTTAACGCCGACGACTGCGTGCATAATAATCGTACTCGATCGCCTCGAGCCGTTTTACCGTTTTGCGCAGTTAGTGATTTGTGGTTGGTTGGTCGAAGAAGAATTTGTCGAACGAGCCTTCAGTCGCTCCCGCGACGCTGCATAGCAATTGCGTTGCTCAGCCGTACGGTCTCGGCTCAGTATGGCTGGGAGAACTGTCCCCCGGCTTGTGACTGTCCCGACTGATAAAAACCACTTCGATCACCTTGATAAGTCGAGTCCTGCGACAGCAAGCCGTCCATCTGCGACTGGAACTCGCCAACCGCGAACGAGTCCTGCGAGAGCTCCGCTTGGCTCAGCCCGGGCTGAGAAAGACTGAAGCCTGGTTGAGACATGCCCTGAGTCGTACCCTGGGTTAACGGCAGACCCGGCTGACTGTACGGTTGAGTGTTTTGCTCCGTCTGACTCAGTTTGCCCATACGTGGTCCTTGCTTGTTCTTGGAAAGAGTGGTTCCACGACGGTTCCGTTGGTTCTGCCTAGCTTGCAGCGCTTGCTGATGTTGATTGTAGAATCTCGGTGGCACGTGAGCCATGTTCATGAACATGCCCACCGGAACCGGCACGTTGTTCATAGCCGCCTGTGCCCTCTCCGGACTGATGTAGCTGATCGTGTCGTGAGTCCTGCTGAATATGTCTAGCGGTACGTTCCTCTGATAATACGGATTATGATTCTGCGTCCCGTTCACCTGGGTGCCGGACCTGTCGTACACCGATCCCGGAATCAGAGCCTCTCTGGCGTCGTACATAGACGTGGACATGAAATGCGAGCCGGGATTCGCAGCATTGACGAGTTTTTTTGGCTTGGCGAACTGGATCATCGACTCCTTCAGATTATTCAACGGTCCCTCGACGAGCACTTTCTGTTCCTTGTAGAAGCTTAACAGGTGATTCCAAAGTGGTTGCTTCGATAACACCTTTGGATTCCCTACAATGATTATACCATACTTTGCTCGCGTCAGGGCGACATTCAAGCGTCTTGGATCGTTCAAGAACCCGATGCCTTGGTGCTCGTTCGATCTCACACAGGACATGATTATTATATCCTTCTCTCGACCCTGGAACGCGTCCACGCTGGCTACCTCGATCTCTTGGTAAAGCTTCGAGTGTAGCGAGCCCTGGTATTGCATATACTGCACCAGATAGGCCCTTTGTCCCTCGTAAGGTGTTATCACGCCAATCTGCTCGGGTTTCACGCCGCAACGTAAGAAACGCGTCGCTATTTTCTCGACGTTCGATGCTTCGGTACGATTCAAGTAGGATGTTCCGCTGCCAGCGATTTCTTCTTGCCCTTGGGTGACGTAGAAGAACATGGGCTTGTCCGGCGCGGGCCAGGGAAAGTCGATCTTCAATAACTTTCTCTCGTCGGCGCACACGCCGTTCTGCAGAGACCCCTCGTAGAAGAAGTTCGAAGGGAAGCGCGATAAATCTGGGTGCATACGGTACTGCACCTCCAAACGGAAGGGTCTGATTCCAAGGACAACGAGTCTTTCGAACAGAGACTGCGACAAGCCCGCTCTGGCGGCCTTCTTACACATAACTACAGGCCCTAATTGACAATGGTCGCCAACGAGGATCAGCTGCTTGGCTCCAAGTACGACCGGCACCATGCACTCGGGCTCCGTTGCCTGCATACTCTCGTCGATCAGAATCGAATGGAACTTCAGTCTGTGCAGCCTCGGATCACCCGCCCCGACGCAGGTGCAGCAAATCACATCCGCCGCTTCCAGCAGTTCCTTCTCCGCTGCTTTCTTCAGCAGTCTGTAGCGTTTCTCGTCAACGCTCGACAACTCTCCCGTCTCGTCCTTCAATTGTTGTAACTTCTGCAATTCGGTGTTCGTCTCCATGTTCTTGATCTGATTGTGCAGAGCCAGGAAGCTCACGGGAGAGTCGATCGCTTCTCTCGATTTCGCGCAAAGTCGCACCACCTTCAGATTCGACTTGTGTATCTTCTCCGTGAGTTGGTCCACGGCTGTATTGGAAGGAGCGCAAACGAGTACGGGTCCACCGTTTTGTTTCACCAATTGGTAAACTATCGTCGCGCTGGTCACAGTTTTCCCTGTGCCAGGTGGTCCTTGGATCAATGACAACGGTCTCTGGACTGCGTGCTTCACGGCGTACACCTGAGACCGATTTAAGTCGGGCAAATTCGGGGCGCTAAAGTGTTTAGGCAAATGACAACGGAATAGAACCTCCTCCACTTCGTGGCCCAATAATCTGTGGTAGATATAAGCGGACACGGAAGTGTCATCCACGGCGAATTTTCGTAATGCCAACTGCATGCTACAATGGAAAAACGTTTTTACATTATACGATCGAACCGAAGAATCAAAGATTTTTAGCGTTACTTACCGGTCGAAGCTCGTACTCTTCCAAATAAAGTCAACGACAAAATTACTGATACATTCCGTCGGAGCCCCGGAATTGTTCTTCAACTCTATACCAACTTCCTCGCCGTAATTATCAGGGATTTTTATCACGTGCCCAATACCTGACCAAGGCTTGTGCAGTTCACCCAAGTAGCGGAGTCTCAATTCGTCTCCATGCATTAGTTTCATATCACCATCGGTTTTGGCTAACATAAAGTACGCTATGGTCTTCTTGTTCAGACCAACGTCCCATCGAACTTCAATATTCTCCTGTGTTTGAGACTCCTTCAAGCGTTTATCGTAGTCTGCTTCCAGCTTTACAAGAGGACCGAATATATTTTGGTATTGATAGCCGTCCTCGTAACGCAGAAGTACTTGCTGTGGCTCCTCGTCCACTCCGGGTTTTTCTAGATCTTGGAAAGTTGCGTCAACGTTGTCGCGCCATAATTCTTCCAATTTGTTGATCTGCTGCGCAGAGATCTGTCGAGCGCGCAGCTGTTCCTGTTCGGATGGAATTTTCACCAGCCATGCGAGAAAGCTGCGGTCTTCGATCAAAGGCTTCCATTGTTCCTGGTCCCTAAAAAGCATAACGAACATTCAGAATCGCAACAACATCGTTGCACGGAGACTCACCTAATAGATCAAATACTCTCTAAAACAGGATAACTTTTTCAAATTCGAACGAACGCCTTGAGTTTTTTTTTAGAAGCTAGAAGAAGTAGTTCACTAGATGATGTGTACAAAATTTGATCGATATTTTCTTTACACATCACCTGGTAAACTGTCGCTCTATATTTGGAATTTTTTTCTTCAAATCAACAATTACCAGTTCATGTCCTTCAAGGAACTTTGAGCCGCGCATGGTTGTCTACAGAGTAGGACAACAACCGAGTCTGCTTTCGCAGGAATGAAGCCAAGAACAAAAACATTTCTAACGGCGCAAGAGTAGCATTCCAGAACTGTTTCTCCAAGGGGGCCATCCCTGAATATAAAATAAAAACGTGTAGCATAAATGTAAAAATATCGATCGAACGAAGTACACGAAATAGAACACGATACCTGTGAAGAGTAACTTCCTTGTGCTTTGCTCTGACAAGATGATTGATGATATGCGATCCGGATGTATTACCGCGTCCGTTGCAAAACCATTTGCGGCAGACATTACACATAACAACGCAAGACGCTTCATGAATTCCACAATATTTACAAGCATGTTCGGGTAAATCACGATTATAATACGCTTCCTCCTCCTCTTCTTCGAATTGTAACTCCGCGAGACTCTGCGCAGCTCCAGAAATCTTCAACTCCAAGGAAGACCCTCCGCTCGTTCCATTAACCTGAAAAGGGTGATAAATTACTTCCAAATATTAGTTCCCCTTCTTTTTATTTAATGTACATGTACTAAAGCTTGAGTTTATTCCAATTTCCCGAGACACATTAACAGAAATCTACTTGGTTCCTGTTATGAGAACCGACACGATTACATATACAATCGTTATCATTGGACATAAAAATTGTAAAAAACAGAAGTTAAATGAAAGTACATTTCCTCTTTGAATAATTCGAATAACTCGAGAATAACGTGAAACAACATCGTTCGATTCTTCTAACGCCTCCAACAGTTCTGTACGCGACCAAGCTAATTTTTCTCATAAAAACATAAAATCCGCAGTCCAATTATCATGCTTGTCGCAACTGAAAAAGCTGCAACGGGTACAATTCATTTTGCATAACAATGCGAAACAACGTTCCTCGTCGGAATATCACATAACCTCTCAATCTCGAGAAAGTTATTCTTAAAAGTCCGCCTTCGGAAATGGAACCACGTTCTCAAGGGATCGCGGCGCGATCAGCGGACGTTGGCCCGACGGTGCGTCACCGGATTCGAGCGAAAAGACTTGAAAAGAACCGTTTGGGAAATGAACGCGAGGCGTGAACGTGTGCCCGCTGGCTTTTCGGTGCGTGCACGTTAAAATTTAAAGAGTCACTGAAACGAACCGGACCGGACGGTCGGGTCCACGTTAACCGCGAGGAAACGGCTGGATCTCGACTAGAAATTGATCGTGCGGATAGGTTAGAGGTTGAACTTGAGAAACATATGACGAACCAGAAAACCAACCTGTACGGGCTGGCTAGGTTGACTCTGAGCAACATCGTGCTGCGAAGCCTGTGTCTGACTCGGCGAGGGTAGGGTAAAATCGGTGAAGTCGAACTCGCTGCCCTGCGTGTCCGCTCCGATCAGGTCCGCTTCCTCCGGGTCGAGGAACGTGAGGGTTTGACTGCTGGGACCGTACGCGTCGACGCTCATGCTGCTGCGATACGCGACGTCCTTTTCGTGTCCCTGCGATAAATGGACTGTCTCTCGCACGGTTTGGCGAACACCAGAGAACACCGTTGTCGCGCGCGACAACTCTGCGCTGCCGAGGAACGCTCCTAGAAAAACGTTTCTCACGGATAACGGCAAAGACACGGCCGCGGTTCCTGTACGAATCAACGGTTCAACACTTTCGACGAAACTGGCCCAGAGAGAATATCCTACGCCATACTTCGTCTCGCGCAAGTCTCGCGCCCACCAACACCGACACCAGTCGCACACACAACTAACTTTTCTCCTTTGCGCCTTGCTCGTCGCGTGTTACGTCATCAGCTGATCTCGAACGTGAGTTCTCCGTGGACTCGGTGAGAGAATGTCCGGGAATTCGACGATTTCGTTAATTCGGAGAGAGCCACGGGCTCGTGAGTTTCTCGCGATTCGATCGTTCCTAGCGATTTTTCTTGAATTCTTTATCGGTTAGACTTGTCCGATAAAGCGCAGATTCCGTTGCGTGCTCACAGATGGCGGCACCCGACCGCTTCAACTCGTGGCGGCCTCCGCGAGAGGGAAAATTTGAACGAACGCGTAACAGTTTCTCGCTGCTACTTGTTTCCTTCGGCAGATTCTGTCTTCTTCTTTCTTTCACTCGTTTCCCTGTCACCTATTCAGGCTAAAGTTCCCCAAGTTCCAAATGAAAATTATGAAGAAGCGGGAAGAAGCTGATGGTATAAAATCTCAATTTCCTCCGCACTACTCGGCTAGTAGTTACACGTGCCGCAAGAGGGTGATAGAAAAACTTCTCGAGTTACACGATCTGCTCCGTTACAAAGCGATATTTCCAAGAAAATGACATTACGATGCAGATCATACTTTATAATACCGTTCCGATCGCTTAATTTCACTGACTCGAGAAAAATGTCCAAAAAAGGCACGTTCAAGGTATCCGAAAATTGTGTCCAATCAGCTTCCTCTCTTTCTCACCAACAGGAAGTTACGCGTCGTTCTGTCTTCCATTTTTATATTTTGTGGACTACTATACATAGTATAGTCGTAAGATTCAAAAAATCAGGATCAGGTTCAATGAAAACATTTGTGAGTATTGATGCATTTTCGTATGTATTTTGTCAAGTAATTAGGAAACCATATTTTTGTATATTTTCTACGTCACTTTCATCGCATCGTTTATTGTCGAATTTGTCTGTTTACGTACATACACGAACGCAACGGTGATCGTAATTTACGCTATAGCTATGATAAAAAATAATAAATACAAAGTTTAATATATATAATATGTACAAAACACTTGTTCTCGTGGGTTTATCGATAAGCGAGCTTCGCAACACGTTCGCGTCTCGATAACTCGCTTTTTCTTAATATTCCTATCAAATACCAGCGTACATCTCTGTAAATGATACTGCCCTAGTACCTACACAAGATACATCGTAAGTTTTATTTTCGGAAGTCGCGTAAACATTCGACCTCATTCAACCGAGGTTGTATAAACTATAAACTGTCCTACGATATTCTCTAATGACGATCGTTCGATGCGTATGACTACTACCGGTAGATATAAAAAGGTAATTGATCTATTTAACAAAATGATTGTGCGAGATCAGTCTTATGACAATACACCATTTACGAATCTAGTCGGTACGAATCGTCGATTCAGTTACCGTCTTTCGATCGAGTCGAGTAAACCAAATTGTTTCGTTGCAATTCGAATCACGATCGCGATTTGAGATCGCTCGTTCGTCAGCCATCTTGGAAGACGTAACAACCTCCCTCGCGTTCACATTTCATATCTCCCGCGCGAATTCGGGCGGGAAACGTTTCGTTGGCGTTCGTGAATCGGAATTGAATGTCGATCATTCAACGCGTTGACTGTCGAACGATCACCACGAAATCCAAATAATTGATTAATCGCTTGCCTTACGATTAGACTGCGAATTATAAATGTATGACGCAAATGAGTGAAACACAAAATAGTGAAAATATCAGACGATTTTAAGAATATGTGACAAAAAAATTCAACTTTTGTTTTTTTTTTAATAACTCATGAATGACGAAGATATCGGCAAAGCTAGTCAATGGATCGACAGTGAACGTGTCAAGGATCGAAGATAGTTCGTCCGGCTCGAGCGAAGAATGATCGTAAAGCAGTGTCGTTGAATTTCACGTGTAATCGCGACGAATCTCAATGGGATAAATGTTTATGGTAGACTTTTGGTTTCAGGACCGAAACGATCGGCTCGACGAACAGCAATAAGTTACCGTTCTAAAGTGGCCAAAAGTTCCTTTGTGCGAAACATCGTCAAACATATTCGCACGGTCGCCAATAGATGTCTTCCGCGTTCCGACACGTTCCAACGGTAAGGATTTACAGTAATGTCTCGATGTTTGTGAAAACCTCGGGATCGAAATGTCGCTTATACCATGTACACGCAGTTTCTCTTGTTTGCTCGTAGTCCCCGCACCGGAAGCAATCATTTTTAGGCCCGAGGTTGGTCCACTCTCGGAGCGAATACTGTATCTCCTTCCTCTCATCACATATAAAAAAAAATGGCACACGTGGATGCTTCTTAGCAAGGCTTCGACCCGATGCGAATAAGCATCCAGCCGATCCCCTCATCCTGTCAGAACGTTCCAAGCCGGAGCGACCGTTTGCGATCGCACGGTCCGGAACCGTCTCATCGAACAACGCCTCATCGACGGCTGCCAGTCTCGGTTAGTCCACCGACAAGGTCGCATTTATAGTCAGTACTGCGGATTCGGTGAGTTCCTTTGGAAGTTTTGTTGGCTCTGTTGCAAGGGTCCGGCAGGGCTGGGTCTGCCTTGGTCTCGGTATTGCGGTGGGCCTGGGGGTCCGGTGGGCGGACCCGGTGGGCCTGGAGGGCCGGGTACTTTTCCGTAGTTCCCTCTGGTGGATCCTTGGTAACTACCATACGCGGAATCGTCGCTGCGTCTAGAAATGTGACCGTACATGCTTTCCGGTCTCCTAGAATTTGTTGTGTTTTCAGAATTGACAGTCAACTGTTGCTGCTGCTGCTGTTGTGGTTGTTGTTGCTGCTGTTGTTGTTGTTGTTGTTGCTGTTGCTGCTGCGGGTGGTGATTCGGTCCCGAGTTCTGTCCACTCGGACCCGATGGTGGGCTCTGGCTGGCTGGCGGAGGGGCAGGAGCCCGGCCGTATATACTAGACCCTGTGGACACGCCGTAGATCCCGTTCTCTCGGGTGCTCAGGCTTGTCGAGATCCCCCTGATCCCGTAGATGCTCTGGGTGCACTGTTGCAGCTGGTTCTGCATGTTCTGATTGGTGCTGTTGTGGTTCTGGGTGGTCTGAGCCGGAGCACCGGGCGCGCCTTGCGGTGGCTGGCCATCTCTCGAGTTTTGGGACGCCGCCGTCTGTCCAATTCTGATCGGGTACAGGCTCTGAGCTGGCACCAGCGGACCCGGCTTCGGAATCATTAGACCGTCCTTGGTCCCGGTAGTCGATTTCGCATACACGCTCTGCGAACGATTCAAGTTGGCACGGGTCAACGGCGGCGACTTGCAGTACAAGGATTTGGTGCCACCGTAAATCGATTCAACGCGTTCCAATGCTGTGGGCGGCGCGCTGTAGATGGACGAAGAAGCGGCCCCTGCTACAGGACGGTAGGTAGCGTACGCGCTAGGAAACTTGGGACCGGTGGGCTTGTCCAGATCGTCGTAGGTGTCCTCGTCGGACCTCATCGATGAATTGTCTCCGTCGTCCATGTCCCGCGAGTCTCTGGACCGTTTAGCGTTCAGCACGTATTCGTGTAGCAACGCGGCAACCGCGCTACCCGACAATGGACCCACCCAGAAGACCCAGTGGTTGTCCCATCGGTTGCTGACGAATGCCGGACCCAGGGCTCTGGCTGGATTCAGGAAGGGGCTCTGAAACAGAATGAACCGAATGATTATTCTGCTCGAACTAGCCTAGAATTCCTAGAAAGTGTTAGCTTAAAACGGAGGACGCAGAATTAATACTATCGCGAAGGCACAAATTCTTTTTCATTCTATAAAAGTAGCCAACAACGCGACGCCTCGGTCAACGAAGCAACCGCAGCGTCTTCGGTTACCAGGAAGAGGTAAAAAATGGTTCGACTACTCGTTGCGTCATCGGCTTCGAATGGATTAGGAGGATCACCGTTTGCTTCGCTAGCCAACGATCAAGGAAGGGAGCCGCGATTCCTGGTTACACGATCGATTGATCTATGTCACCAGGGTTTAGGCGATACTCCACCGGGTCGGAAGTCGTCATCGGATACTCCGAGGACACCGGAGCGTCGGGTGCAAGCGTTTCGGCGCAGTAGTTTCGCGCTTCTTTTTACGGGTTGCATTGTACGCACACTTTCCGGAGCAGGTGGCATCGAGATCGAGTTCTTTCTTCTTTTTTTTCTCTTTCTCTCTCTTTCTCTCTCTCCGCCGTCTTTCTCTGCCCCTGAAGCCCCCCCCTTGCACCCTCCAACCCCCCGTCTGGCCTGTTCGTAGAGCGCAGGTGCTCTTTAAAGACGCGGACGTGGGTCCGATTCGAAAGAGATCGAGAGAGACGCCTCGGATAGACCGGTTAGTCCAGAGGAACGGGGGAAAGGTGGTCGCTATCACGGGATTCCGGTGGGGACCTCGTGGTTTCGGGCTTCGGAAAGATAACCCTGGGCCTCGTTAGCCCTTGCAGCAATAGCCGGGTATCCGGGTACCAACTCACAATTTACTTTTTAGCCAATTAATACCTTCATCTTAAAACACCTACACCTTTCATTAAGGGCGTGTTCTGATTTTTCATCTCGATTATTCTTTCTTTGCATTTTCGTTAACTCATTTGTATCGTATACGCGCAATATTGTACTTAGAGCGGAGTAGGTATGGAGCAGGTATCCGAAGTGTTAAAACTAGCTGAACAAATTTTTCGCAAACGAGTCCTCGGTGAATACCATTTAAGGCCGAACACGATTTCTTTTCAGCGGAACGCGTTCCAGGCAAGGTTTCACTCACCGAAACTAAGGTGGCCGCCGTGTATGCTGCGGCCAACACGCCAGCTGGTTTCGAGGAGATGGACATCGGCAACGTTTTCGCAGACTCCGAGGTAAAATGAGCGAGAACGATCAGCACGGACAACGCTAGCTCCACGAGGAGCCTCTCGATGGCTCCGTTCAATCGGCCGGGTGATGTCAAAGTTTGCGTGTTCGATGGTGTGGTCACCCTGTAACAGAAACAAATTGTATTTAGAATTTCAGTATACTCCAATTGCTAGATACTCGCTTATAACAATTTATTTGGTACACTCCGTGTACTGTACAGGCGAAAACTCGATTGCGCCTCGTCTAAAAGTTGAACAGCGATTCGCGGAGAGGATTATCGATTGGCCGCGAGATATCATTGAACGACGCATATGGCGTCGTTTTGCGACAACTACGCTGTCCGCGACACAATGCCCAGATGATTTTCCCATTGAAAGCGACACCAACTCTCGACACCCCGTGGCGACCCGGTCCCCGCAGTGTAATGTTTATATTAGCCGGTGCAACCACGACCCCCTCTGTTTCCTTTGCATAAAACCCCGTTAATTTTCTCGCCTCGTGCAATCGTACGGGGTCACAGGCACGTGACCCATTGCGCCACTTGTGCTGACCGTGACGAGTTCACCGATAGCCTAAGCAGCCTACAGCCAGTCGCAGAAAATTTAAGACAATAGCAAATTTGTTGGTCAGTTGAACCCTTGTGTCAATGGCGAAAATTTATCTACGATATTCAACGCTGTTACGCTTTATAGTTTCAATAAATATTTTTACGTTTCGCAGGTTCAGTGATCGGAGGCGCCACTATTTCGGTTCCTCCTCGATCCTCAAGCCCCTCGAGCTATCAAAGGACCACACACCTGTGCGGAAACATCTCTCCGACGTCGGATTACCGGCGGATCTTCTCTCTAAACGGGCAAAGATCGCGGTCGTGTCGCACGATCAAAAGCTCTCCCCTCGGATCGATGCAAATGAGAGACTCGTGGGCCCCTCTGCTACCGTTAACGTTAACGGCGCAATCGCGTCACGAGAGAGAGACCGAACCGATGGAATCAGAAATGCAGATCATGACCACACAATTGGGATTAACTGCGCGTCGTCCGTGGAGAACGAGGGTGGACCCTCGTCAGAAGAAAGGAGAGTTCCTTTCTTCGCGAGCGTGTACCATGATAAGCGAGATTTTATTCGCTTTCACCCTCGCTCATTGTCCTGTGCACACGTAACAACGGCTGCATGGCTGAACTGGATTTTCTTTGATCTGTAGACTGCGCGAATCTTTATGCGAAATGGAAATTGTCTGCATCAATAGCAAGGAATAGGAGCCTGGTAGAAGTTTCCTTCTTTCTCTAATGACTTCGATAAGTGAGAAATTATATATTAATTGAATACATCAAGTTTGGCAAAAACAATTGTGTAGATCACGTGCGACCGTTGTGGCACTGAAAGCGTTAATTACACATTGGTTGGAAGAATGGTTCGCCATCCGAAGCTTAAGCTAATGTCCACCAAGCCGGTTCAACTATCTAAGATGTATATACACACGGCACGAGAGTGGCTCACGCAATAAATGTCGCAAGTTGTTTGCTAGTGTATCTGCGCGTTTAAACTGTTCGTAAACGAGTACACGATTCGCTGTGAAACGTGTTGGTACACGTCCATCGAACCGTGTCGAACCGATCCGACCGAAAGGTGGTCATTTAGCTATCGAGTAGCGTCGGACTCCCTTAATCGCGCATCTGAACTTTCCCAGAGGGCAAGACTTTATAATGGAATCGCTCGTGGATCTCCGATCGCCGTGTAATCGCATGTGGCGGTTTTCCTCGACGGGAACCAGGGGTGTGCTGAGAAGCGAGGGGGTGTCGAACGGGGTCCATATCACGGACAGGGGTTGGAGCACCCGATATCAATAGCTCATTAAACACGACAGAGGCGCGCACCGCAACCGACACGACCGCTCTCCACCCCGAATTGAAATTTATTTAAAAGCATCGTGTAATTCTCCCGGGGGCTATTTACCGACTCCCCTCGCCTCGGTGCGAATATGGGGCACAGGTTGCACGCGGTGGTCGCTCTCGAGTCAAGTGCACGAGGGATTAAACGGTCTTCCGATCGACTGATCACGCGGATCTCTCGGTTCTCGGTTCTCGGTTCTCGCCGCCGTGCCGCGCCGCAAAACGTGAGAAAACACCGGCGAAACAATCGCCGGGGGTATCGGGTACCCATGCGAAACTGCATATACGCTACCTCTGGTCCAGGATTCGTGTAACAGGTTCCCAGATACACGGCAACCCCTTCCGTCGCACAGTGGACCGTTTCAAAAATTATTTCAAAAAATCCGTCATCATTTTATAAACCTCTTTCAGATTCAAACCTAGTGATGTGAAAGTTCGCTTAAACCTATCACGGCCAAATGACTGGTATTTTATTTCACAATTATTGGGATTATAAAAACGCTTTTATAGGAAAAGTTTAAGCAAAATTCAATCTTCTCAATACTGTAGGACGTTTTACTTATATGTTTTTAACTTAATTATTCATTCTAGGTTCCCCGAATCTGCGTGTAAGATTTTGTTGAAATTCTTGGAACTTGTATTTCAAAGCTCTGAAACCGATTCCGAGGATTTTTCACGGGTACCTTGCGCGTTTCCTGCACGAGAGACCCACCGCCCGTGGAAGGAAAGAAATACGAAGCGACAAAGCAGGGGGAAGGACTCGCTTTGAAAGCAGGTCGGATCAGGATTCTATTCCCTTTTTTGAACGGGAGGAAACGGCCGAAGAAAGGCAGCAGGAAGCTCGTACACCCACGAGCGATTCTCGGGCTCCGTCTTCTCGAAGAGTATGCGATAATAAGCCCTGCGAGCTCTCGACGAAAAATAACCAAAATTTTATTCGAAATCTACCGAGAACCTCGAACTGTTCAATAATCATCGATGACTAGACCGCGGATCTTTATGCAATATCAAAATTGCCTGCGTTACTTTCAGAAAGTAGGAGATACGTAGACGTTTATTCCTTTTCTTAATAATTTTAATAAGTCGTTACTAATGCCACCAATCGCTTCTATGATTGAAATAGGTGAAACTGAAATTGAAATTCGCGTGGCAGTCAATGGTCATATTGTAGCTGACTACGAATTTTCATTCTTTCTTTTCACTGAAGGAGAGTCAGAGGGAGTTTACAACGAGAAGAAGTTTCGGGGCCGCTGGATGAATGGCAGGATCGCATCCGGGAATTTTCGGGCGGCTCGTAAATTTCCGTTCTGCTTTTTTCCCCCGATACACCGGTGTCTGGATGATCCACCGTTCGTAACGGATCGACGTGTGTCTACGAAGGCGGAAAACATCTGCCGGGCCGGGTCGGGCCGGTCCGCGTTCGATCCTCTGGCCGAAAGGGAATCATTTATGGGCTCCGAAGGTTGCTTTTGTGAGTAGCAGCAGCTCGAAAGGAACAGGACCACGGGCCGCCTGGATATTCCTTTTGTGCAACATGTGGCCGGCACGTGTTTCCCTGTAGAAAGCCGCGCAGCCACCGTCGCCGACGTCGGACCGCGATTTATATGGAACCCGCCGTAGGAGAAGGAGCCAACGCTACGATCTACGGACAGCTGGTTCGTTTCTTCTCCGCCTTAACAGGTCAATAGGATCCTTTCATCCTGGAATAGCCGCGCGAACTATCGTCACGGTTACAGAAATCTGGTCTCGCGGACCGCTCTTGCAAACTCTCGTCCGATACTGTTGCACGCAACCGTGCACCTCTTTACAGTAACGATAATGGCAACGGTATTCCGGGACTAATTTGTACTCTGATTTCAGAGGAGCCAAGCAGACCTACAACTTCGAGGAACAAACGGCCAACGCGTCGAAGACCGAGAGACTCGATTCCTATTAAGGAAGGTCGACACGCCGTTGCTCGAAAAGCCTAGCGCTTAATTACGTCGGTCGTTAACAGGCTGGCGGCTGCGCGTGCATCTAATCGCGCGCAGCGTACGATCGAGGAGCCCGAGAGATTCTTGAGAACGAACACGTGGTTGCGAGACCATCTGTTGGCATCCAGCTCCGGCTCGGAGCACCGTGTTCGCTCCGCAGCCGCCGTCCCTCTTTCTTCTCTCCTCGGCATCGATTCTTTCTACGTCTTCGCATTCAGAACCGTTTTTCAACTACATTCAAAAGCGGATCCACGGGCCAGCCTAAAAAGTCCGAGAACACTCAATAGGAACGGTGCAATACACCCGCGAACCTTTCCTTGAATACTCTAAACTTTAAAATCCAAAGAAACTGGAAGATTCAGGATCGGGAGTCGCATAATGAGAATTTCTCTTCGCATTTTCATTTAGAAGGTAAAACACTAGACTGTGGATCCTATGTATTTACGAATTACAGAAGAGTCTGAGAATATTGTTGTATTCTCTGCTTCTGTATATTATCAATAGACAGCGGATCTTTATAGTTACTGTAAACAGCCATCTGTGAGTAATGGGTTAACGAAATCGTAGCAGCATCTTCGTTCGACAAGAGGTCCGTCGCGGATGTTCTTACGGTTTACGAGGCTCGAGCAAGAGGCGTAAATTTTCTCAGCGGTCAACTTAAATATTTAGTTTAAGAAGAGTCACTGTGCGTCGGTGGTTTAAGAGCTGCCCGGGAAAGTGGGGCCACGTGTTCCAAACGCTTCTCCGTTTTTTCGTCGCGTGACAATTTATTTTTACTAACCGGAGTGAGCGAGAGACAGAGAGAGAGAGAGAGAGACACGCGAGCTCTCTCGGTGGACGCATTTTCCGAGGCCTGAAATAACTTGCCGAAAGAGGAACAGTGGCGTTAGCAGTCGGAGGAGAGGCAGGGGAACACGGCTGAGGCTGTAAAAGCTAAAATCGCGACGGCTCTTTGTGCGGACGGTAAAAGGTGTTCCGTGGAGCAGGTAAAGCATTCCTACTGAAACGGTTCTACCTGACCCACCTGGCTTTCACGCTGCATTTTCGGCCGAACAACAGTTTCTCTCCTTATACATAAAGAGAACCGAAGCGCGGCCTACCCGTGCGCCAAATCAGAAAATATTTCCATGCCGCGTTTTGTCGAGCTTCGCTCTTATAACAAAATAATGCTTGCCATGCACAAATCTCTGATGCTCTTGTTCAGTTTTTCTAACTCGATCCGTTTTCTCTAGAGTTTCCTCTTAGCCAATGTTTGCACAGAGATTCAGACAGTGCTACGATAATATTTGTCATCTTCATGGAAATAATAGTTGTGCGATACTTTGGCAATACAAATGGTAACTGCATATTTCCTCTCACCGTTTCCCCCGCAGGCTCGGACGTTCGGCGATTCGAGATATCTCGACCCTCGATACGAGTCGGAAAAGCGAAAACCTCGCGATGAAACGCGGATTTACGTGTGTTTGACCGGCGACGGAGATCCAGGAGGTCGGCTTATTCAAAGCGGGACTTAAGAACCTAATATCAAGAGGTTCTCCGCGAAGCTTAGGATATTGCTGGTCGGCTATGAGTGTCCCTATGTCTGCTACAGATATTTCTACAAGCGACGCACACTCGACAGTCAATTTTACTGTTGGGAAATTGCGAGGATCCGAAGAGTTATGGAGTTTTTTAACCCTTTGCGCTCGAAGCTATTTTAATTCCAACACCAAACATTTCTTCTGACCTAAAAGATTTCCATTCTATATGATTTCATTTTGTGGATACGAAACTGATAATATAATACCGACCATTTGATTTGAAAAATGTTTAGGAAAAGAATACGCGGCCGATGCAGGGGGCGAAGGCGTGATTTTGAAAGAAGAACGCGTTGCCAATGATTCGAGAGGGCAGGAAACGGGCGGACGGGGCTGTCTCCTCGCTGGACATCCGGCGAGCCACGCGCACACCGTGTCTGGCTCGACGTCACAACACACCTGCTTCCTCACAGCTGTTTCCTCGGTCCGTGGTGGCAAACTCCCCTGACAAATAGGTTTATACCATCGAGTTCCTCTCTCCCCCTGGAACTCTGGCTAATTCGTCCGGAAATCTCGGCTAGCGCGTCTCCCAACTTTGTTCAATTTATCTTTTACTTTATTAACGCCGAAACCATCAAACACTGGGGCAGAAACATTTCCAAAATACATTTCACTGATACACGTGAAAATCGAAGGATCACTTTGTTCAAAAATTGCCGATGTTCAAAGTGTTGTAACTTCATGAAAAATTCTCTCGGTTTTAAGGTGAGCCATCGATGGATGCTGTACGATATATTTTTGGCATAGTTATTGAACATTGAATGAAAAGTGTGCCGGCCAAATGTGCTCCCCAAAAAATCACCGTCAAAAAATTGACTGGTCTCTAAAAAGAAAATGGCTGGTTATCGAGGATCCCGCGCGGATACGTAATGGGAAAATCTTGTAGCCCGGTGATAGTAAATTCTTTACGGATGGTTAGACTCTCGCGGTTTCCGATTCTCCCATAATATCTGGTTACCCATCCCGCCCCAGTGTTACGATTTATCGGCTCCGGGCCCTTTTCTCGTCTCTATTTCCCTTTTTATTTATATTCCAGGGTGCAACAGCGGGCTCTGTCGCAGCGGGGACAGCGCATCAACCCCTGTCGTTCGGCTGCGACGACGCAAGGATACGTGTTTTACAAACGCCGCCGCACCGCCGTGACTCGTTCGCAACAGATGCAAGAATATGGGCGCCACCCCACCCCCTCTCCCGCTCTTTCGCCCCGACCGGTCGTCTTTTTTGCCTCCCTGGTCCCCGGAGAGAGAGGAACTGCATCCTTGGAGGGATGACGAACTCGACCGGTTAACTAGAGCATTGTTCGATTATTATTTCGGTACATATCGCGCACTTGTTGTCTCTTTGTGCGGTCGTATGGTGGTCGGAGGGTGGTTCTCGTCTCTAAGGGATGACAGTCCGTCCTCGCCACGATAGCAAACATTCTCTCCTATTTTTTTATCGCGGTATCAACCCCGATACGCGAATGCATAATTCTGTCTCCTGCGGAACGTAGTTTCCCATCACGGGCGCTTTTTGCCACCGTGGACGTTAACATCTTTGTTTATAGTTATTTCAGTTTAATTTATTCTTTGGTACCAGGGGGGATCGGAAGCAGTATTTGAACTTCTACCAGATAAAGTTCAATCGGTTATCCAACTTTCCAAGTGTAGGATTCATAAAATCTTTGTTCAAACTTTACGAAAGTTCAACTTAAATTAATCTATAATATTGTGATCATTTTTACACGCGCGATCACCTGTTCTCCAAAGTGTTATAGTGTAACCTGTGCACCGAACCTGCAGCAAGTCACAGGTTCGCGCAGGTTGCGCGGATACTCGCGGACCCCAGAATACTCGGATCACAGGAGGGTTGCAGTGCACAGTAACGCCCCTATACATTCGGGACCCCACAAAATTTCATCGATACTCTCCGTACAGAAGTAACAGGCTAGGATAAAAATACTGTTGTATATAGGGGTGGTCCATAAATCTATAACTCCAGATTTTGAACATTATTTAACACGCTCGCTATCAGCATTTCTTCTCTTGCCCATCTTCGTGCCTCGACCGAAAAAAATGGGGCGCGTATATACTTTGTACGTAGACGAATGATGCAAATGGGTTAATTCCGAGGTTGCAAGTGGCAAGAGCCGGAGGCACGAATGGAAGCAAGGGAACAGTATACGAGCGAACGAGATGGAGGAGGCTGAGGAGGAGGAGGGGGAGGACAATGATCCTCGGAAACGCAGGGAAACATCTGCCCGGTCCCTCCGGATCACGGCACGTCCTCCCCTTCAACGAGCCGATCGCGTCGTGAAACTTGTCCCACCTTGGCATGCATAGGTATTCATTATCTTGGCCTTTGGTGCACACACGCTCGATCCCTCGGCCCCTCCTCGCCCCCTTCCTTCTCTCTCTCCGAACTCACCTTCTCGCGGATCTTTTTTGGTCCACGAAACATCTGCGGCAGCTGCGAAGCGGTGGCCTGCCGCAGGACTCGAGGAACGAGGCAGGTGCTCGGGCTTCGAAGAAGCTTCTCTTCCCCCCGCCCCGTCCCGCCCCCCTTTCGCCGCTGCCAATTATGCGTGCCTCTTTCTGCCCATTCTCCTTCCTCGCTTTTGCTTGCTCTTCAATCTCTTTTCTCCCTCTCTCTCTCTCTAATCTTCTCGCTAGCCCTCCGCTTTTTTCTTTTTGTTTAAATCGAGCATCTGGAACCTCACGCGAGAAACCTTTCGACTTTAACCCTTGTACTCTGTTCACGAAATTTCGACGTTCCCACTTTCAGAATTATCCTGTTCTGTACAGTGCAGATATTCAATTTTTATTATCTTGTTGTAAATTTTTTTAAAAAACTTCGTTCTGTGTCTTTAATAGTCACAAATGTAACATCGACAATCCTGCAGTGTAGTCAAAGATAGTCGAATTTGGTGAGCATACCGCTCAAAGGTGATGATTGAAATTTGTAATGGGGTACACGTCCAAACTAATTTTCTGTAGGCTAATAAATTCTGTTATTTTAGATCGTTAGCTCGGACAGTGGTTGTAGAGGGCAGCGAGGAAGGAAATAAATGGTAGCACAAGCCAAACTGTGGTCAGGTACACCCGGAGGTCGGTGTTACGAAGAACGGGGGCAGAGCCGAGGATCCGGTCGTGCTCCCCAGGGCCCTCCTTTTTCTCCATTTTTCTCTCGCGATATTCGACGCACGAGCGGGACCACGGCACGTGCACGAATCGAGTCGCAGCCGCGGGCCGATCCTCGGAGGAAGATCTCGTTCCGCAACATGATCAGGACCGGTCTCGATCGTCCAATTACGGATTCTTCGGCGATCCACAGATTAATAATACTTTGGCGAAATTTCTTATACTCCGACCGAAGATCATCAATCGAATAATGCTATCGTAACTACCTTATGATTCCATTCGTATAAGAAGAAGAATACTTGACAATCGCATTGATCAAGCTTTATTTAAAAGTAAAATTGGGCATTGTTTGTCGAAAGTTTGAATATTCGAAATTTTCCGCGTACATTGCTTCGACCGAGGAGCTGAAGAGATAGACGCGCTGTTAAATATATGTATGTTTGTTTTTTTTTTACACGAAATGGAGCGGCCAAGAGTCCTCGACTGCCATATCTGGCAGCTGCTCTCTCCAATACCGCGTATCTCGCTTTTTCTTTGCCATCGGTCGTCTCTTCCGTGCACCGCAGTCGAAGAACCCCTAACGTTCTGTTTATCTCTCGCCCGGAGACCTCTTTACGATAAGGAGTCGTCGCGCGAGCCATTTTTCACGCGGTGTCCTTTCCAAGCTTTCAGAAAATATACTCGTGCCTAATTAGCAATAGTTCTAAAACCTAGAAATTTATTTCTCTCGTCGGTGGTTTTATGAAGTCGTAAGAAATTCATTTAATTCTTTATGAAATTATACTCGCCTATTTTTTGCTGTAAGCGCATAAAATCTGCAGTGAGCTAATTATTTACGTCAAGCGACTCGTGTATTATTGCGATCGAAGGGTGTCGCTGGGCGATAAGTACGAATAGCGAAACGTGAAAGGAACGAGATAAGTAACAGTTTGTTTTTTTAGGTAAACTTACCCATAAAGCATGGCAGCACCGGCTATTCCACCTCCACACTGTGCAGCGATGTAGAGAGCAGCGCGGAGCAGAGAGATCTTTCTGCAGAGAGCGAAAGACACCGAGACAGCTGGATTCACGTGGCCACCTGCGCGTACAACCGTTTTATCATTTTATTATCGCTTCACGGGCCCAGTGTGTCGAAAGCGACAATTCTCGCCCCTATACGTCTCATCCAATATTTTTGACATGTTTACTCGCATTTCAACTTTGTCTTTGTTACAGAGCAAGCGTGGACACAAGAAAAATTTCGAAGCACGCCAATAGTCTGTACGGAGCGACCGAAAAATTTCGAACGGCTCCCCAACGAGTGACTAGGTCTATTTATATATGAGAATATACGAATCGTTGATGGCAAGCCGGAAAGACTGAATCGGCGTTCTAAGGGGCTATATTTCCATCGACCGCTAGAATCGGTTAACGAGCTAATCGAGACGAGCCATCACGGCCGGCTGCGAACGCGACAATTGCGATCGCCGTCACATTTCCATCAGAAGACTCGTCCTGGCGTCGTTAACCGATACCGTTGCTCTACAAATAATGTCGTTTATAGCGTTTACGGTTCTACGTAAGTACTATACTTTACTACAGAAACAGACGCTTACAACCACTTTTAACCTTCTCGAACCGTTCATGCGATTCATGTGGGCTTTTAATGTGGGTTTAGAGAGCTATTCCGTTTCAATTAACCCTTTGAGGACTCGAATCGATGACATCAGGACTCCTCGTCTAATTCCTGAGGTTGCAAACAATTATGTACGTAATATCAGTACATATGGTTCATTTTCGAAATTATTCAGCACCTTAATACGTAGTCTAGTTCTTTGAGGCATATGTTCTTAGTATTTCAAAAAATCCTCGCCTGCAAAAGGTAGCGCAAGTATTTTATAGATTCTGTTCGAGATTCTCAAGAGTCTATGAACGATTAGAAAATTGACACAGGTGGTATCCGGTGGTCTTTTAGATCGTTCAAGGCGCGAAGAAAGAACGACATTATTTATAGAAGTAGATAGGGCTAGAGTTGACCTTTTATTTACATCGCTAAATCTGTTTTTGTCCAATACATTGTTTAAAATTCAAGTTTTGATTGCGCGAATAAAATAGTGTGAATAAAACCAGGGTCAATTTCACATGTACAACATGGTAAAGATCATTTACAACCGTAAATATTCTAGATCGGAAGAACCATCTTGGTCTTGACGTTAGAGTAGCTTCGAGTGGAAATGATTGAATGGAGAAGAGGTTGGTCTCTCACCGCTGATGTGTCCGAAGATGAGAGAAATCGCTGCGATGGCGAACCCGGAGGCGACAGCGGTGGCAAGGACGGACAGTCCGCTGCCGGAGACCGCGGAGGACGCGGCCGCGCCGGAAACCACCAGGCTGAAGAGGAAAGTGGCGAAGCACTCGACGGCGACCGCTCTCCAGAGCTCGAGGCTGCGCGCCTCGATCGACATCGGCGCTTTTCTCTCGGTTACGTCCGCGTTGTTCTCCCTCAACGCGGAGATCCTCGTCAGCAGGGTGACAATGTGCGCGTCGAGCTCGCGCGACAGCGTTTCCGTTGCCATGATCTCGGCACGTTGCCTTTCTCCGACAAACTACCAGAAAACTCTAGACCCTCGAAGCGTCGAACAATTATATTGGTATAGTTCAGCGTTCGAAGATCGTCAGAGCATTCTTCGTAACTGTATCACTGGTCCCGTCGCACCCTCGGTAAACCGCGTAATATACCGGACACTCCGAAAATCGTGAAAAATCGTAAGAAATAAACGCACCGTTTCGTTCTAGGATTTCTCGGGACGCGGTTCGCTGTTGAGAGACGCGGGAAAGGACCCTGGCGAACGGACACGACCGATGTTGCCGGAATGGCAACGCACTCTCGAGTGACAAGCCGACCTTACGACTACGACGAAACAAGTGGGGCCCCATCGAGCCGCTCCGCCACCGCCGCAACGCCCCCACCCTTCGACCACCGGTGCATCTGTGCCTTGCCTTGCACGCCTGCACGCCTGCACGCTCGCAGAACCCGAGGAACCCGACCACGTGTCGGGGATGCGCCGCCCCTCCCCCGATACCCTAGACCCGGCGCACTCGCTTATCCAAAACCGTAAAAACCCAGGTTCGAGTCATTGTTCGCGCATCCATCGCCGCACAATAGCCCATTTCTATAAAATGGGCGGAATTGAAAAATTTTCAAATCATAAAATAAGTGAAATAGCTGAAAAGAACATAGACTCGTATCTGATCTCAATTTTTAGATAAACGGTCGAACACGCTGATCGTCTCGAAGATGGCAATTACGTCGACGTTCTTATTCCCACGCGTTCAAAGACCACTCCACTGTCGAAGTTCCCATAAAAGGGGGATGTACGCACCACAGGACACGAACAACGAGCATAATAGCGCTCATTTAAATCAACTTTCCGCGAACGTCGGACAAGGACAGTGGCGCGATTCAATCGAGTTCAGGAAATTTGCGTTTCTCGTCGAATCGCAAACGTGCTACCGACAAAAACGAACGCTTTCATCGAAAATGTTCCTGGCGGTTGACAAAGGATTTCGTTTCTATAGCACGCGGACTATGGTAATTGACTTTTACAGACTGATCTGAATCGTTGATGTACGGCTTTGGATAGCATAGGCATTAGCTTGGTATTTTTCAAGTTTTTCAGAGACGATTCAGCGACTTTTCTTTACGCGCTTCTCGGTTGCCAGAACCCAGACCCCGGTGCTCGGACCGTGACGATTCCAAGGGGATAGCGTGTAATTAAACTCCGCACGGTTCTTTACTGGGACTGTACACGCGCGGCCATGTAAGTAAAGTCGAGCGGGGAACGGCTAATAAATCCAGCAATTGCTGTAAATTGGAGAACTCGCGCGGGGGAGATGCCGACGCCGACCATCGGCAAAAAACTGTTTGCTTTGTCCTGTTACCGCGCCGGTTGGACTCCAGAAATTCTTGGGAGCGTCTGTTCTCTTCAAGTTGCACCGCTTGTCCCGTTACTTCTGCTTTTCACCAATCGGTAAATCAATTTATATTTTTAACCCTTTTGCACTCGCCTTTCGGACGTCATAAATCTAGCCGACAACTCGGACGTATCTTCGCGAAGGACGGCGAAAAGATTGCTGGCAATTATGATACTTAAAAGATCGAACCGGATCGCGAAAAATTAACAATCGTTTCGCGCTCGCACGAAGCAAATCCTGGTTTTCGCGTCGACAGTCTTGGAGAAAGGAAAGGAAGAAGAGTATTGTTACGTTGAGAACAAGCGTTCCTATTAATTTAAATTTCTCGGCTGTCTATTAACTCTTCTCGTGTAATTTCAGCTTGCCGTCATCTTCCTCTTCAAACGATCCAGAAGTTGAGAGGACAGCTGCGCGTGCAGTAAGGAAAGCCGGAATGGAAACACGAGCGCGACAAAGAAATATTCTTAACTCGGAAAACGGACCTTCCCTTCGTCTGCGCACTTAAAGCTAGTTATAACAATTGTTTTAACCGCATTTTTAACTCTTAACCGGCTCTCCGCATACAATTATTTATTAACATCGATTATTACATAAAATATAACATCGACTTTACTTGAAATAATTCATGCATCGTCAGCTACGATCCACCTACAATCATTTAATTCGTTAGTTCAATAAATGATAAACGCTCGGAACGCGCAGGACAAGGAACTCTCATACCATTGCGATGAGCATCACTGATCTAATCTCCAGGTATACTCATTCTGATAAGCGTGCCCGTTAGTCGAACCAGCAATCTGTAAAATTGTTAACGTTCTCTCGGTAGTGTACAGAAGCGCACGGTTTTCTTCAAGCTAGATCTTCGAACTAGATTTCCGGAGAATAGGATTCATAGTGTTCGTTCGGTGCATACGATCCGGTTCGAGCGAAGGGCTAATTAGTAACATTTTCTATACCGGATAGAGCGTCGGCACACCAACTCGTCCATTCACGCGACGGCATACTTCGACGATCGCAGGCACCCGTGGATCACGCTCCTCGATCGCGTCGCAGCGTGTATTTACTGGCGAGTGGGCGGCCGATCGCAACGTGTATTTGCACGCGAGTGTTACATTACCGTTCAGTGGCCACGAAACGTTGGACCGAGCAACGTTTTCCCTGGGTGGATTCGCTGAAAACGTTTTTCCCGTTAAAATGACGCAACGAAACTCTGGATAACGTGCCAACTGGATCATCGGTCGACACTAGAATTCATCGGTGAGTTACAGTGAACGCCAGAGTTAAAATTTTCCAAAATGTTAAACCCATGTCTTCATCTATTAACGGAACTCTCTTTGCTTGCCCCTGTGCGCAGGCAATCGGTACGCAGGCATGCATTTTCTTACACAATGTTCTATATTTTCCTAAACATAAAATCGTTCCGAATCTTCGTTCCTTGGACAATGTTACATCTATTTATGGTTTACAAATCGTCGATAAGCTGTAGTGAACACAGTTGTTAGAATCAAACTTTTCGAACCAATTTTTCATCCATCAACGCTACTGCCTTCGGTATGCCCCTGTGTGTAGGCAACCGTTTACGCGAGCTTGCATTCGTCACATTTCCTTTAATAATCATCTATTTCCTTCAAAACATATAAAAAAATCGTTCCGAAAACCCCGTTGGACGCTATCACATCGATTTATAGTTTTAAAATCAACATTTATGCGAATAATTTTAAATGCTAAAGCCTTAAAGTTTTCTATACATCCTGGTTGCCTACGCAAGGGACCACCTAAAAATTCCCCAATTTTACCTCGCTGTGATCCTCGGTTACCCTTTGAAACATTATTAAAAAGCAACAAACAGGTAAATGTATTAGCAACAGACTCCTTCAGCATTTACAGTCAAAAAAGATTACGCAACCGCGACAAACGAAAAAGCGAATGGCTTCAAAAAAACACGACCAACGCAGCAGGATGAAAGACATAATTGAATACAGTATTCTCCTCAAGGATTGGTGCTTCGAATCGACGGGTACAGGCCACGAGGAGAGAAACGGTCGTTTTCGATCGTGACGGACCACGAGCAGGGTGTTGGCCCGTTCGCGTGCCGTTCGTGACCATCGTCGATTTCGAAACGACTGCGCTGCGGTATCGTTCGGCTGTGTCTCTCCGCGGACAAACACGTTTCTGCTGATCTAACCTTTTACGAGGAACTCGTTGCAGTTCCTCAATGAACGTACGTACGACGCGCGTCGTCTACGTGTAGGATTTTACTTTCGTATCGCCTTTCCCTTTTCCCCAGTTCGCGGTGAGTTTCTCGTCGAGACCGAGTTCCCCGTTTCCTACGTGAGCGTGAGCGTAAGCGCGCGCGCAAACGCGATCGTGTTCGAACGAACGTGTCAGTTGTGTCACGCGTCCGTTCTCTCCACTGCGTCCGTACACGGACGTACCCCACCTGTCCCCCACCATTTTCTCTCTCTTTCTGGTTTCAGTGAAACGCTGGTCCGTAGCACGGGACGGCATAACACGCGGTAAGATGGCCGTGCACAGGCTGCGCTGGCCGATCGTTCGCGTCCGCTTTTCCCTGTGGTTCCTCGCGTCTGCCGTGCTGTGTCAAGAACAAATATCACTCGGCAACCGGTATTATGGCCGAGACGGTGTCTATGTGCCCCCTAACGTGCCCGATCACAGGACCGACACCTATATTTACAAGGATAGGAGATACGGTCACCGTCCCAGTTACCTGGACTCTGTTTACAAAGGACCGCCGAGACTGCCGGACGACCGGTACCATTACGAGGTGAGTCGTGCAAAAAACCCCCGTGGAAAATCCACCGGGTGATCGTTGCGACACCCGTTTCCGCGAGGACGTCGCGTCGACACGCCTCGGAATCGATGACACGCGAAGCGCTCGCGTACTGGGTCACTCCCATGAGTAAGTCAGCAGCGATGTTATGCTGGATGCGATTTTCGATCGCGTGGCGCGATGACGCTCGTCTCGCTTGGTTCAACGCGTTTCAAGTTTGAACCGCTCTTCTAACGCGGTCGGACAAATCGAGGCGATAGGCGTCGTCGTCGCGCGAAAATACAAAATTGATCCGCGTTCACGATCGAACGCGAGCGATATACCTCGTTCGTCCCAATGCGCTGTCGCAAGAGCGCTTCGGACGCATTGGTGCGAGCGAGATCAGTACGCGTTGCATGCGATCGAAAATCGCAGCCAGTACGACCACAGACTACCACGATCTTTCCCGTGATAAATGTACAGTACGTTTCAAAGAGTCGTTTGACCCCGATTTTATAATCTACATGCACGAATCTGGATTTCCATATACAAGTCATTGTATTTGTCTTAAAACGCTCTGTCAGAGTATAAATAAACATATAGAGTTGAGCTTTATATTATAAAAAAAATTAGTGGTACCAGATTAGCCCCTTGAAAATCAATGAAACTTCATCGAAAGAACTTTAAACGAGTGCTCAATCTACTCCAATTTCATAATATGTGATCGGGGGGGAGTTGGACAGAGGTATTACGACTACCAGTTTGGTCCATTTCAAAGACGCACCTTATTCTACTTGCTTCGGACATCCTATACAGATTGTTATTGTTTTCAGGATACCACATCAAGATTACCACTGCCTGGAATATTGGGAGGATGGCGGGAGGACCTTCAGGGTAGGGAACGGTCCGACTCGAAAACCCTGGACAGGGACATCCTCGTCACCACCGCCTATGGCCAAGTGCAAGGATTCAAAGTTTACTTGTACGACGATCCGCAAGCAAGACACAGGCCTTATAGTCTGCCGGTAGAAAGGGTCACGAAGTACGTCAATGTCTTTCTGGGCATTCCGTACGCCATGCCTCCTACGAGGGAGGGTCGTTTCAGGCCTCCCAGACCTCACAGAGGTTGGCAGTTGCTGCAAGCTGTTGATTGGGGACCGGCGTGTCCCCAGCCAAGCGCGTATACTGGCGCCACTAAAGGAGTCAAAGACGTGGACGAAGACTGTTTATACCTAAATGTATTCACACCGTACATTGGTTCTGGCGTAGCTCAACCGTATGCCGTGATGTTTTACATTCACGGTGGAGAATTTACTCATGGAGCTAGTAACTTGTTTCCTGGCCACATGTTGGCAGCGTTTTACAATGTTGTAGTAGTGTCTATTAATTATCGGTTGGGTGCGTTGGGGTTCCTGAGCACCGGAGACGAGAACAGTCCCGGGAACTATGGGATCTTGGATCAGGCGATGGCGTTGAGATGGGTGCACGATAATATTCGAGCTTTCAACGGCGATCCCGACGCGATCACGCTTTTTGGTCCAGGCGCTGGTGCCGCTAGCGCCGGACTGCTTATGGTTGCTCCTAGAACGAGAGACATGGTCTCGAAAGTAATCGCTCAGTCGGGTTCCCCGTTAGCGGATTGGGCAGTTATAATGGACAAATACAGAGCCCAGAACACGTCCAGAGTATACGCTGAAATGCTGGGCTGTAGCATAGAGAGCAGCTGGAAATTGATTCAATGTTTAAAAGACGGACGAAGCTTTATTGAGCTGGGTAACCCTCAGCTGAAGCCGCATGTTGGAATGTTCCCGTGGGCACCCGTGTACGATCTTAACTTCACCGTGCCCAGCGATAATCTTTACGAAGATTGGAGAAGATCGGACTGGCATTTCTTCACCGAAACGCCGGAAAACAGCATAAAAAATCACAGGTACAAACGTAGTTTGGCGTACATGGCTGGCGTGACCACGCAAGAGGCATCATACATACTGTGTGAGTAACAAGTAGCAAGCGCGAAGCAGAGTTGAGGAAAAGTTTCAAATGACAAATAATGCCCAACTCTGCTGCAAAATACGTGCGTTTGCTGTGTATTAATATTGTCATTGTTTCAGATAACAACGCCACATTGGCAGAGAACCGCTACATAATAGATCCGGAATTGTTCGACCAAAAGCTCTGGGAACTCGTGCTCCAGTATAATTATACTCTAAACCCGCAGGGTGTATACGAAGCTATCAAATACATGTATACTTACTGGCCGGATCCTAATAACGTTACCCATATTCGCGATCAGTATGTGAATGTAAGCTAACCGTAATGCAACCGTGAGAGCATGTTTTAATAGGAATAATTAATGATCCTATCTCTTTAGCTGTTGTCCGACTTCCATTATGTGGCGCCGTTTGACAAAGTTGCGAAACTTCTGGTGGAACAACACGTGCCTACTTTCTTGTACGTATTAAACACAACTATAGAAGCGCTGAAACTGCCACAGTGGCGAAGGGTACCTCACGACATTGAACTCCTTTGGCTCACGGGAGCTCCATTCATGGATGTTGGTGCGTATGCTGTGTAACGTAGCCTAAAGGTGCGAATACACTAGCAAGTAATATGTGACATTTTCTTGCGAAAGCAATTTGCAAAGGCGTGTACACTAGTTTGCAAAGATTTACATATATTCGCATGTTGCGAGAGTCGCTTTCGCAAAAAATGTCATAAGTCACTTGCTAGCGTGTTCGCACCTTAAAACACTTGTCCGAACAATCTTCTAATAACGAAATGCAATTTTATAGAATTCTTCCCCCAGAAATGGAAACTGAAACGAGACATGTGGACCGATAACGATCGCAATATGAGTCACTTTTTTATGAAGGCGTATTCAAATTTTGCAACATTCGGGTACGTATTTGAAGTGGCTCGTAAAATGCGTTGTAGTTCGGTATAGCGTAGAGATCACTTTACTTTGTTACAGAAATCCTACACCGTCACAAATTTTGGGATTGCACATGGAAATGGCCAAACAGGGACAATTGCGATATTTGAATATCAACACCACCTTCAACAGCTCGATTCTGCTGAATTATAGGCAAACGGAGAGCGCATTTTGGTCCATGTACCTGCCCACTGTTATTGGTCGCTTGGTGCCTACATATCCACCGGTTACCGAGGTGAGATCACGCTCGTTTGCTACGACTAATTGTAATCAAGAAAAGTGAGAAATGAAATGCCCTTCTCACAAATTTTTCTGTCACGTGAGTTACTCTTCGCGCGAATAAAAATAAGGATGAAATTACAGTATTGGTGGGAACCGAAGCAGCCATTGCAAATCGCCTTCTGGTCAGTCTCCACAGCGTGTCTGCTGCTGATCGTGCTATCCGTGGTGTGCTGCATGCTTTGGCGTAACGCCAAAAGGTAAGAAAAGGTAAACAGAACCAAACCCATATGACGACTACTTCAGGCTCTGGTAGGGCTTGCTACCCGATAATCTAGTTGTAGAGCATGCGGGACATGGTTCTGGTTTTACATCTACTTAAACCGTAGACTTAACACTCATAGAATTCCATTTACTAATTCAACGATATCTCTGCTTACTATTCACGCAGCAAAACCAAGGCTGCCAGAGTGTACGCAGGTAACTACAACAGCACCTGTCACATAGCATCCAAGCACTTGTGCACATTTTCGAAATTCTCACTGTTCTAAAAATTTATAATAATAAGTAGACTGTGGAACTTTATGCAAAATAACTCTTTCGATCCCCGGTTGTGAGTGGAATTGGAGAACGGTATTTGATTTTTTAATACGTTTGTCCGAAGCAAGATACTAATCGTCGTTTTGATGCTGGGTGTTTTTAGACAATCTGATCACTACTATAGCGGGGACATCCTGATGGTTCGAGACGACGAACCCTCGGAGGGAATCGAGAATCTGACTCGCTCCTCCAAGGAGAACGTGTACGAGTACCGGGACGCGCCGCCGTTGAGATCTAGAACGACAAGGCAGACCGAGGCAAAGATTCAGGATCGACTAACGCAGAATCGGAAGTTCAGCTCGACTCCCTCGCTCAGAAGCAACTCAAACATCTCTCTGAAAGATATGCGCTCCGAGGGATTCGTGACCAGTTCGCCGAACGGCCATCCCAAGATAAATAAAGCGCTTAGCCAGACCTCGTTACGCAAAAGCAAAACACAGCTTGTTCAGGGTGTCCCGCAGACAGCTGTATAAAATTTCCATTCGCAGGTTTCTTATTTATTCGAGATAATTATGCGCCAAGCGCAGAGAACCGCTCTACCGTCGAAACCAAGTAACGGCGCGTGACGACTGAATTTTATTAATATTAGAAGATTCAGCTAAATATTTCATCCGTCCATAAAAACGTTGTTGTAATTGTAATGTACATACATCGATATACGGTGACCGATCAAGTATCTTTTAATCAGAATAACTTTTTAAACACTAGCGTTAAAATTGAACCAAACGATTTGAGAGTTCTTGAGAAGCCGGAAAGATTAGGTGCAAAGCAAAGAAAATTTTGATAAAATTGCTATCTACAACTTAATCTGTTTTAAAGGGTATTTGATTAATTACGCAAGCCACTGCACTTACTTTATACCATTTTTATACCGATTTTAGGTTTATAAGGATCGACGTTGTGCCTTGTAGGATATACGGATAACCTTTCGCGAGAGAGCAACACGTAACAGTAATATATTTTACAATAGCGTAAACTAAGACACATTACTTTACTGCAACGAAACGAATGCATTTTTCATGTACAAATATGTAATAATTTGTACACAGCTACGTGCGTAGTATTATTAGAGGACCCGCGTAGTTGTAGTCAAATCGATCTCATTCTCACCATCGACACCGTTCATTTAGAAGTATAAGTTTCACGCGTCCAGTAACACGCACAAACGAATTATATACAATTAAATATATATGTATATGTATACACACGTTATTATACCGTGCGAGAGATTTTATATATTTTTTAAGATTCACAAAGTACACGTCGCAAGTATTTTAATATCAAAGAACACCGTTGAGTAAGTTTTTTACAGTTTATATCGTTCAGAAATGTTGAGCGCGGCTACGTTCATTGTGCACATACTGTTTATCGCGTGACGCAATGTAAACGATTTTTCTGACATTAAACGAAGAAACATGGGACCGAAAAAGGCGGAAGTAATGATTGTCGCGTGCTCGCTACTTTTCTCCTTTACAGTCTGGTTGTTTCTCGGAACAGAAACGTTCGGAGAGAGGAAAGGAGCGTGTAGACCGCCACGAGCAGAGCAAGTACAACTTCGATCCTCTTCGTCTGGAAGTGAAATATCCTGGAACAGCGATACTGCTCCTGAAATGCCAAGAACAACCTGTGCTCTTGGCGGCGGCCGCCGCTCTTTCCAAATACGGCAGCAAAGCCAAAGAGAATTTAGAAGTGTTGTTCGATCTCGACATTGTGGAGAGCGTAATCCCGTTGATCGAACACGAAGATATATTTATTCGAAGGTCTCGTTTAATTTTTAACGCTAGGTTTATGGGACACGTTCTGATATTTTGAATTGACGATTATTGAAATTGCGAAGATGCGTCTATGAGAAATTATTTATCAAATTTACTTTTTTTGAGTATATATGTTACTGGCTATTTGTCTAAGGAGAGCATTGTACACAATGCCCATAACATATGTATTATTTAAAAAATTTAGATAGACACATTCTCGTTAGTTTTATAAAGCAATGTAAAATAATCACTTTTACTGCTCTATAAACCTATTGTTAATCGAGCCATCATTGCAAAGAACCGTTCATTTATCATTTTAACACATTATGGGGAACATAGATTCGCAGCGAAGCTACTGGCAGAAATGATACTCATTCCCAACGTGCGCAACTTTTTACTGGAGACCAATTACTATGTCTGTTACTTCGCCAAAGTGCTGGTCGCCGACAAGGACCTGTTCATGCAGGAATTTTCTTCCTGGATATTAGCGGAAATCTCGAGCGACCTGTTCGGCGCGGCACAGCTGTTAAAAATGTGTCCGCAGCTGAACTTTCTGTTCGAAAAGCTTCAGTCACCTGACCCGGACGTCAAGAGGAACAACTTACAGATCCTGTTCAACTTGTTGCAGGACCCCGTCGGATCGAAAGAGGTCATGGAGACAAAGGTGTACTCGGATGAACAGTTAAACAGAGCATTTTTAACGCTTCTTCAACGCGTTTGTTACATTCCTCGTTAACATACTTTTTTCTTCCTTTCAGAACTTTAATTTGAACCTTGTGTACGACCTGTTCGACTCGCCCTATCTTCAGATCCAAAGGCTAGCCCTGAATGTAATAGCCAACATAGTGAACAGGAACCAAGATGAACCGCTGCAGGAGATTTTCAGGCTATCGAACGGTCTCCAAGCTTTGCTAAGGTTCCTAGATGTAAGACAGGATCGCGTGTGGTCCTGTAATAATTAAGGGGCTACATACGCCTTGAAGCGTGAAAATAGAATTTTTATTTCTTGAAAAATCAGTTCGATTACAAAATGTGTATGTATATCTTGAAGTACACACCGAAAGTATGTACCTCGGGAATATAGTTTAAATGTTCTAAGATATTTTTGAAAACTGCAATTTTTTAAACCACCGAGGTGCGCGTAGCCACTTAATGCCGAGTCTCCCTCGGTTTAGAAAGACGAGTGGCAAGATCTCCACGCGGAGGTACTTAGGGTCCTTTGTTTGGCGTCCGATAACACTGCGACGGTGGAGCTGCTCAACGACATAGGCGGTATCAGGCAGATACTGAAGTATATAGAGGACGCGGCGCACTCGAAACTCTTCATAGATGCTCTGGACGTAGCAGTTCGTCTTGCCCACACACCTATGGGTAGAAAGGTAAAGATTTCTTTGCTCGACGAAGCTCCGAAATTCGTGTTTCGATGTTATTATTTGATGCTCGTTTGCTCTCTAGGCACTTTACGGTTATGGTATCGTGAACCATTTATTGGGCACACTCGAAGGCAACGTAACAGCGAGCTTGTACGAGATCAGTTGCCACGGAATCGGCATGATGACCCTTCACACCGAAGCGGCCAAAGAACTGACTGCCAGCAATTGCATGAAAACTATTTTAGGTAGAATGTTAGCTACGTTCTCCTGTAGTCACATTCCTAACAAAGTGCATATAACCGTATCCTAGATATATTAAAAAACGAATCGTTCAAGTGGATTACCAGACAGACAGCAATGTTTGCCTTGAACCAGCTGCTCAATTGCGACATAAAGAATTGCCAAGATTTCTTGGACATGCAGGGCCAGGTAGCTGTTTCGATTAGGTCTAGTTACAAATCATTTCTTTTTTAGAGGGAAGGCTAAAAGAATTGATAAAATAAACGAAAAACGGTTTAACGATCCTTCAGAATTATCTCGTATGGCTGATGAAACAACCAGAAAAGGTCCCCGTAGATATTTTGATCGGAGCCATCGAATGCCTGACGACGATAGGGAGGAATCAGTCGTTACGCGGTGCAATCGTCAACACGGAGACTATGGACGTGCTGTGCGCGTCCTTCGAGGTGAACCTTCGAATAACAGACCTCGGCACATTTTCAAGCGCTAACGAATGTTGCTTATCATTTTTCAGCTGACATGTCCATCGACGGCCGAGTACAAGATCGCTTGCTGCAACGCTCTCGCTATCCTCTGCGTGGACAAGATCGGAAGATCCGCTTTCCTGAAGAGCCGCGGGCCAAATAGATTATATAATCTGTTATGCGACGTTACCTCGGTTCCAACAAGGAACGCAGCCGCCCAGCTCGTTCAATTGTTATGCGCGGATCCGGTTCTGGCAGACGCTTTCGTGGACGCCAGATATCTGAATTAGTAAGCGAATTCCCCCTCCCCCAGATCCTTAGTTTGGTATTCGAGCGAGAGATTCGCGACCGTTCTCGATGAAACTAACCGATGAAAACGCCTCGGACAAAGCATGCTGAAGAACCGATCCACCGCGAGGGTTGTGCCGACCTGGAACACGTGCATCAACGCGCTCTTCGACTCCCACCTGCCGATCAAGTTTGCTTTCACCGGACGACTTTCGTTGCACGACGTCACCCAGAATGGATTCTATGTTCTACGGAGAAACGTCTGCGCGTAGGACTCGATTCTTACAAACCCCTCTAACCGGATTACCGTAGACTACCCTCTTAACCAGCGTGTATCTCTGAAATTGTCTCGACATCCGGATTGTAAACAGGTTTCCAATATTGGACGACATCTTCCGTTTCAAGTTCTGCCCGGTGGATCCCATTTACGTAGTGAACTGCATGCGCGAGTCCTCGCCGGAATTCCAGAATTCGTTGCGTCATCCGCTCGCAGAAGGTACGATTGCCAATTCAGGCTCGATCGACGCGAGTCACTCTACACGATCTTGCAGACGATCCCAGCACCGGAAGAGTGGAGAGTGTCGTCCATTCACGAGTATTCCTGTCCGCGCAGATAGAGGGTTTAGAGATGGACGCGAAATTCAGCCGTCTGCAATGTGACCCTTGTCTGCACGACTACGTGGAGCTGTTCAAGTGCATGCTCGTCGCCGCGGAATCGAAACGCGTGTACGCATCGTCGGTTACATAAAATTTTACAAATATCATTTATTATTATTCGATAATCATTGTACATCGTTCCGCGCAGAGCGTCCGAGACAAAGCCGGGATTGACAAACGTGAGCTACGTGGCATCGCGCGCTCGAATGTTGGCGAAGTTCGTGGCCAAACAAATGTCGGGACCCGATCAATTCCTCCACTGCATCGACCATCAGCTGGAAATCCATTTGAAAGAGATCAAAGAGACCATAGAGACCAGCGTGATACCGTTAGGGGTCTTGCGGATCGGTTCCTACCTCGAGAGGGCCCTACTGTTTAAAGTAATCGCGGATAGAGTGTATCTACCCGCTGCTTTGGTACGGGGAGAGTACGGGAAAGCTTGGATCGAGATAGCTGTGCCCGAAGTAATGCCTCTGATTTCTTGATCGGACGCTCCCGGTCAGCTGTACAGGTTGTTCTATTTGAAAAATTTGACGCAGCGATCGAAGTCTGACAGGAATTAGAATAGAACAGCCTGTATACAACAGGCTTGGACAACCGATTGCTCACGAGGGGCGTATGTATGCCCTTGTTGCTGGTAATGAGGGTACTGGCTCGAGCGTCGACAGTTCGCGAGCAATCGGTTGCCTAAGCCCGCCATAGAACGAATAAAAAGCTAATAAAATAACAACATTGTAGACAAAAGATCCAGCCGAGGAAACGTCGTTCCAGCCTTACATAGAGGGGACTCCAACGTGTCCAGAGTTCCTGACGTTGCAACAGCTACAGCCGCAACAAGGTGGCTCGGTGCCCGTGGATCGTCGTCGATCGACGTTCCCGTCGAAGCTGCTCAAGCCGAATTTTATCGTCGACTTGATACACTCGCCCGGCGACCTGATCCCGATAAACAGTCGTCGGGCGAGGATGTATCGCGAGCAGGAGGCGCCTTGCCAACGCGTGTGCCGCGACTGACGCAGAACCTCTACAAAATCTGTCCTTCTCACCCTCGCTCTCGCGCACTCTTTGGATCGTTGAAAATCAAGAAACACCTTGTAAAATTATCCCCCGGTAAAATAGAAAAATGTTATTCAAAGTCTCGTCTCGGTCATGGGATCTCCGCGTGTATGTCTCCGAGTTTTACCACCCCGAGGAAACTGTCGATGTCCTCGAGTATGGCGCCCCGCGGGGATTCCTCGATCTCTTTCAAGGATAGAGAATCGTTCTTCCTGAGGAGCGTCACCTGAGCCGAGAAACAGGACTGGTCGATCTTCGTGCCGGTTCTCGCCACCTGGAAAACCGTGCTATTCGAAAAATGTTCCGCGCTGACGTATCCCGGACATTGCCGGAGAACGAGTTTCTCACTCACCGAGCACTGCAAAATTACGCGATTGTTCACCTCCAACCGGAATCCGGCTGCGTGGACCGTGTCCACGTAGTGAATCTGCGCGTATACCAAATACAGCCCGTCCCTGGGTATTATCAGACTACCGTCCTCGTGCATGTTGAAGCGTTGGTCCATTAGTGCCCCGTGCATCCAATCGGTGGCTCGCCACGCGGTGAATATCCTGTCCCTGTGACATTGTCCCACCGCCGTCAGGTTGCAATTCCTGCATCTGTGCCGGCAATCGCTCACACCTGGCAGCTTACTATCGGCGCTATAGTGAGCGGCGAGGGCGTGGCCGGACATCTGCGAATAGCAATGGACATTTTAAAGAGGCAATCTGATGCAGCGGGCACAAAGGGCTAGACATAAGTCGCTACAGCAACGTTATTTATATTTCTTTCGAGTCAAAGAGAATTCATTTAGTTACTGCAATATATTTATTTTCTTTCTTAACATGTTTAATAGGTTGAAAGTAATGTAACGGTATTTTTTAATTCTTCTAATGTTTTTATCGTTTTAACGCTAGACCTACCGAGCCTTAAAAGTCACAGGTACATGTTGCCTTATAAAAATGACAAGATTTATAATATTTATTAAACCATTTCTTATGTAAGCATCTTTGTAATTTTAATAATTGTAAAATAAAAAATCTTGAACCGATTATTTGACCGGTGGTGGTAGGTTTAGTGTTAAAATAAATCCACTCATTTTTTTAATAAATTCGTAAAATCCGCTGTCTAGTCGAGACAATCATTTTTAAGCAAGTCGATAGCGGCGGTCACTGCCGACCACAGCAGTTTTATCGGGTAAAGCCTACGATCGCCTGCTGGTTGATTTCCCCGTGTACAGCGGTGCTTCTTCAGTTTCATTAGCAAGCCTGGCGATGGCTACGCAAATACACCGCTGTACATTGGGTTACCGCTAACAGGCGGATCGTAAAATCACCTGGCACGATTAGTCATCGTATTACCTGCAAGCTCTTCGCCGAGTCCATTGGCTCCGGTTGATAGTTCTGAACATCCGAGACGTGTTGATTTTCTGCTGCGGAATGAGCGAAATGCCTTTTGGACGAATGCCTGGCCCTGGAAAAGGAAATAGTATCTCGCAAGCTGCGATTTTACACTTCGACTACCAAAAAAAAAAACCTTTCCGAAAAATTGACCTTCGTCTTGTAAATTCAAGGTCAATCGTCTTTCAAACGTTTGCTACAGAAGCAAAGTAATTTAATAATTCTAATAACAATTGAGTGAACGCGACGAAAGAAGCTTAACCTTGGGTCTCAAGGTCAATTGTGCGAGAAGGTTTGCCGCACCTGACGTGTCTCCTCCGGCTCGGTTTCTTCGGGGTCTCGTGCTCCTCGAGGTTGCGCTTGTGCTTCGCAGCGGCTCTCCGCTTCTGCAACCGACCCAGCGTCTCCTTAGAGCCTGGAACATCTCTTTTCCGTTTGGTACTCAGCGTCGGTTGGTCCCGTTGCTCTTTGGAAGACTTCCTTTGATCTTGTTCTTCCAGGTGACGATCCTTCTCCGCGTTCCTGCGATCACCGTCCCGAGTTTTCGGTTCCTGACCGTGCTTGACCTCGGCCTTGCGCACCGCCGACAACAGTTTCATCACGGCTTTATCGGATCTGGACGGAGATGGCACCGGTGCGAGGGTCGACGGGTAATCTGGGAAATCGGAGGCCCTGGCCCCGTGACTCGACGGAGAGAACAGGAAGAACGGTGCAGCGTCTTTGATGGTCGAAGAGGACGCGTGACGGATCGACGAAGCTGTGCTGCTGTCGTCGGTGGCTACGTCGTAGGCGATGTCGTAGTCGGCGTTCTCGATGTCCGCCTCCTCCGGGTCGTCGTCGTCGTCGTCGTCCGTATCGTTTTCGTCGTCCTCCTCGTCGTTGTCGTCGTCGTCGTCATCTTCGTCGCTCGGCTCGCCGGCGTACAGCTGCGCTCAGAATTATTTTCATCCGCTTTTACGCTTGCCCTCCTTGCACGAAGTTTACGACAAGAGCACGCCAATACCTCGTTTCGATCTCGGACTAGAGGTCTGGAAGCCTCCTTGCAGTTCGAACGAGGTATCGATGTACTCGAAAACGAACGGAGTCATTCGGATCGGTAAGTTTTCGCGGGGAATTACGTAATCCGTTCGGTAGACCGACCGAAGCTACGTTTTCTCGGCGGGGTCGTCGAACCGTTTGGGGAGCCAACAACGAACACGTGGTCCCTCGCGGCCTATCACCGACCTCTCGTGTCACGTATCACGCTCGATAACCCGATTTCGTTACACGTGATTCGGGCTAGCGCGTGTAATTAATATCAGAATACACGACCGCAACGATCCGTTTCTCTCGTCCACGATACGATACTCCCGACGTAGAGAAACGATATACCACTGTTAGAAATAATCTCATTACCTGAGAGATCGCACGTCGCAGAATGAATATTCTCGTTTCATAAACCGATTACACTGGCGGAATAAAAATCGTCGTGAATTACAAGATACAGGAGCTACATAGACATTCGTTTCACCCTGAATAACTTTATACGAAAACAGAAGCGGCGATTCGACTCGGATTATATCGAACTCACCTGCTCCTCGAACGCCTTGAGCTCGTCCAGGAGATCTTGCTCGAGGAACCGATGCTTCAAGGTCTCCACGTCCCGCTTCAGCTCCTCGATCTGCCTCGTGTTCGTCAAAGAACATCGCAGCTTCCACGCTTCCAGACCCAAGCATAGAACAGCGATCGCGAGCGCGAGCACGCTTAGAACGGTGTGTCTCCGAGGACGGAACCACTGCTTGTTGAAGCCATGCTCGAGCTCCGACTGCGAGATGCTCAGGTTCTCCCTCGAGAAGCTGAGGAAGGAGCGCGCCTCCTCTTTACCCCGGACGTCGTTCATCAGCTTCTGCTTCAGCTTCGCGACTCTGGTCTCTCCTTCCGGCAACACGGAAGTCATCTTGACTTCGATCCTCGAAGTTCACCTTCAAGTATGCTCCTCAAAATCTCAGCCGACGGTAGCCAACACTGTAGGAGACTGTCTACATCGACAGCGAGGACATATTGGAAGATCGAGCGAGATTAATTCATCCAATGTCGTCTTCAGCCACCGAAAGTTCTAACACATCCTGTTATACAGGTCTCGGCCGGCTCCTCGCATCGCACGCGGTAAAAGCATATTGGAAAATAGGCACGCGAGAGATCAATTCCTCCGACGTTGACCTCGATCGCCTAAATACCGAAGATCCTCTTCTCTGCACAGACATACGCGCGCACAGGCCCGATCTAACACGGTAGCCGAGTCTTTACTTCGCAGAAGCACGCAGGAAGATAAACGCGCGAGCAGTTGCGGGTTCATCTAAACGCCGATGATTCTGTTCTCCGATAACGCGCAAGCCGAGGTTACAAGCAAGTCACGGAGCCGCGTTCCTCTAGCATCGATGAACCGATCGAGTCGACGAAGTCCATGCTATCCGAGTTGTTATCGACTAGCTTGACCGCCGGAGTTCGTCACCGATTCTCGACCGTTTGCCGGCGTATTCGCGTGTTCGCTTCTCGACGACCCCACGGCGATAACGCAATCGCTAAACGAGCTGCGATAACGAGCATCGCATGCTTGCACTTTCTCCTTCCACTGTCATGGGACAGGCATCCCGGACGCTAATCGTATCGGCAACCTCTGCGGACGAATTATGTTAGCCAGGTACGCCGGTGAAGATGATCTGTCGCCTCAATGATTTGTCGCACGCCGCCGCGTTCGACCCCACGGATCTCGAGACGCCGCAAGGATCAAGACGTTAAATGTCCCGCATCCTCGACCTGGCCCTCTTTAAAACCAGTCCGGTGGGTTTTTTTCTTAGCCGGAGGAGGTCCAGAGGAGGTCCAGAGGAGCAGGACCGCCGCCGAGAGAATATCGAAGATTCGACCCTTTCGACCCCCTTTCGTCTCCCTCGGCCCCCCTCGCCGCCCGAACCCTTCCTCCTTTTGTCTCCCCTACTCGCCTTCTCGAACGGTTGCACGGCACGCCAGTTGGACCCAAATCTAACGCATGTAAAAAAATTGCCAATCGCTAGACAACGGATTTTCTGCACTTACGGTGAAAATGTGTAGGTGCGATTCGAAAGAATTTAAGATGTAACGTTTCGTTAGCTTCTCGATCTTGTTGGAGAAAACATTGAAGTAATTTTTAACTTTCGCTTCTTCCTGCCTTCTAGAGGTTTACCGTGAATCTTTCCCAGTCGATTTTTAGATTTGTCGGGACCCACCGGAAGACTCGGGGTCGTCGAGATGATGTGAAATTTTTATTTTGTGAAAAATCCTTGTAATCTGATTTGTTACTATTTGGTAAACAGATGCGACACCGTGCAGCGATAAGACGATCCGACTGAAACTGAATCGAACAACAGTGGAACTTGCAAGCTCGACCGTACGAGAAACAAGCAACCAACGTGCTCGACAGACTCGCTCGGGCATACTGATCGTGACTCGCGAGTCGGAAGCAGAAAACACGTTCGAGTTGATTACAGCAGCGCCTTCGTCCCTGGATCCCAGTGGCGTAGATCAGTGATCCATCAACGAGGCGCAGCCTCCTCGACCGGTACAATAGCCCTCCACGATCGATAAAGCACTCGAGATCAATGGAAAATTATGTCGCTCGATCCAACCGATAGAAAATCTTATTATCTTATTTATAGATTAAATGTAGATTGCGGACTCGTATGCAAAATAAACTAATTGCAAGGTATAGGATGCGCGTAAACGTTCTCTTTTCAATAATTTAAAAAAATTATAAATAATGCAGAAGGGTTTCTAAATTTTTCAAATGTTTTAGCCATTCTTATCATAAATGCATAAAATCCGCAGTCTAACTATAAATAACTAAGATTTAAAATCAGTTGTCAAGATTGAGAAATCTTTGAAATGCTGGGTCGAGAATGACCCGGTCATCGAGTGTTAAATTAATCGTAGAAAACATTTAATATTCGATCTCGTAATGTGTAGACGTGCGCGAGAACGGTGTACATATATTTTTTCTAGGAATTTTTAATTCACGTTTAATCGAGTTTCAGCGACCCGAAACGAGCATGGATTTCTTTTCTTCGTTTGCAACTTGTTGGCGTTGCATTCGTCTCGTCGCGAAGCCGCTCGAACGCCCGCTATTGGCCATATTTCTCTCCGAATGCACGCTTGTTCCAGGAAAGGCTGCAACAACGTGGAATTCTATCGTGAACGAGGCACCCATGCCGGGGAACAACATCTCCAATTCCGAATTCCTTCGGAGCAGAATTTGATACACAGCGGCTCCTGGAACCGTCGCGTCGCGGCCATGGAAACGTTCGCAAGGACCTTTTTCGAGAAATTTCTTCTCTCGCTCGACGATTATCTCGCAGGAAATTTGTGAACTTGCTTGTCATTTTTATTATACTCTCAATTAAACTTCTAAGACACGAAATAATGAAGTTGCTTGTTCAGAATAAGAAATTATTTATTATAAGTACAAAGGATGTTGCATATATTTTTTGTAAGATGAATATTACATAGTTTTTCTCGCTTTTTCCGCCGCAAAATCTTTGATTATGTCACCAAAATTGAGTTTGCTACTTCGGGTCCTGCAAAGTGTCCGATGAGTTTTCATAGATTGTAGAATCTAAACTTTAAACGTTATCCAAAAACGTTATTCGATCGTCGATAGTGTAATTTTTGGAGATGAGGATGGAGGAGCATCTATCGGAGGTTTGACATGGCATTTAAACTTGAAAAGGACTACCAGCGCGCAATTGTAGAGTAATTAATTTGTCAAAGTGGCTGTCCTCGCGAGTTCGCATAAAACTCGCTGCACACATACTACGTGGAAGCGAACCTCGGGATTATCAATTCGTAGAAGAGTTCAGAAATGTCGAATGCCTACGCTTTCGCAACCGCGTTATCAGGAATTCTGCAATTGCGAGCGTAATTAGTCACCGTGGGACCACCGCGGTGCACGTGTGCGCATTACCACTGCAATTGAGTCTTCCCGCGTAGGAAGACGAAAATTCGTGATCTGGATCAATTTACTGGTTCAACGAGCCGAAACATACTGCCAATTGCTTCATACGGTCTTTCTCCTTATTTCGTCCGATCTGCCCACTCGTTTTTTCCACGACTTTCTTGCGGTTACGGTACCGAGAAAACGATACTCCGTTCGAGCGCGACGATTTCTACAGGTTTTTAAATCTGTCAAGCACCAATTAAAATGTTTTACCTCGCAAAAATTACAAGACTTGGACTGTGTACAATTTATAGTATGTGCCGGAACAAAGAAATTTATTGGAACATTTACCACGGAAATGTACCACTAAAATGCAATTTACAAAAAAACGGTTCAAAACATTCTGCCATTTTGGCTGTTCTGTATCAACAAGATGTTGTAATATATTGTTATGTAATTTTTTTCCGCAATAAATTGCAACATTCGATGTTATTTAATTATTGTTAGAGAAATACATTCGTAATCGCGATTTGGTTGAAGCTTGGATGTCCGAACACACTTATTCGTAGAAATTATCAAAAGTTAGAGAAAAACTTTGTAAAAAATTGATTAGTTTAGAAGTTATGATTTTTGTCCCGAATGTCCATTTACATGCCGCGCCGTGGGTCGTTTATATTTGAAAGAATCCAGCATATTTATTTCGGATATGAATTTAGAAGCAACGAAAGCAGCTCCCACGTTCGAAAATGAATGATACCCAACTTCCGGCGACGCGATATACACGCATAATACATGTTACGAGCTGTAACCAGCGTCAATTGTTTTCTCGTGTGTGTAAACGTAAACGATTATTCTAACTGGCTGCACTTTAAGCAACCACCTTCCTTCAATAGGATAATAAGGAATCAGATATACATAAATAGATTTGTGGATCTGCGAGACGCGCATCGTGGATCGTGGGTGTTCGAGCATCGATCGACACGCCACTGAATCGATGATCAGCGTGCTCCTCTCGGCTAAATATAGCGTCGCAATTGGCCAGGGGTTAGGAGTCAAATTCCTGTTTTAGGGGCCATATTATGTTGCCTGTCCTCGGCTGCTTCCTCCCCTTTCTGATTCTAGCCGCGACAAACCAATCAGCATCTACTTCTATAAAATATCAAACAGCAAATGTCATGGTCGGTACTCGACGATGGAAACTTGACACACGGATGCAAGCCATCACTGGAAAATCAAGTGTAGCGTTCTCGGAAGCAACATGCGACCAACAAGAAAAACATGAAACTGGCGAATATGCAACCGGTCAGACACGTCGGCTTGTTTTAACGTCAGAAGCGCTTCTGGCAAAACGAGTATGGGACGTGAACAGAATCAAAAGTATAGTATTGTTATGATTAGACTGCGGATCTTTACCCGGTCGACCGCGTCTGCCTCGAGCCCTTAGACTTAGACCATATATACTTATAGACCTTAGACCATATTATATTTGTAGACCCGGCTTCAGATAACCTGCCTCGTTCCAGCAGACGACTCTTGTGGGCAAAGTGCGGCTGTGTTTCCGTTTACGTCCATTCTCAAAATTCGATGAAATTTTGAAAATAGGTTCTTTTTTTTTACTAAAACGACGATTGCCAGAAGGATTTTTGGCGACTCGAAAAAAAATTTTTATCATTTCAATGTCGCTCTCTACCTTGCCGACTTACCGACTTTCTACTTTCGCCGTTCACGACTTTGTTGGTAAGGTAGAGCGTGACAAAATTTTTTTCCGAGTCGCCAAAACGGAAACTTCGCCCAAAGTGCTATAATTTGTTGAGAAATAGCAGTATGTACCACGAAGCTAAAGTGTACACGTCCATTATCGCGTAACAGTTGTTGTACACGTCCGTTATTCTGTCGCACGGTCGCCGCACGTTAGAAAACGGATGTGTGTAGCGGGCCTAAAGTCGCTGTCACGAGAGAACCGTACTGCGTGAAAACCAGTCTTCGTTCGCCACTGCGCATCTTCGCCCTGATTGGTACTACTCCCACTCTATACCCTCCCTACCCAATACACAGCGCATGCGCGCAGCGGCACTGAAATGACGCCACGCGCTGACACGCTGCATGCCGCCTGATGCCGCCTCGATCGTAGCCATACCGGGTGTTGTCATCGGTTGTTGTCATATTTAGTTTACGCGCAAAGTTTTTTTATATTTAACCTTTGTTTGTAAAGTATACATTCATTTAAAGTGAAATGGATTCGCCTGGCCCTTCAAATATATCTCCGGCTAAGAAGAATCCGAGAGGAAAGGTAAGCTCGCATTATACATAATTATTTATTGCATTTCGGTACTGTAAGCTTGTTTATTTTTCAAAAATCATGATTTTTGTGACGTACTTACGTGTACAAAACTTTTGTCTGTTTCTAGTTTGTCCGATCTTCTCAGAAACAGATGATAATTAATCTGTACAAAGATTTAATTGCTGAGAATCCAAATATGAAATATAAGCCGCTCGTGCTTGTTTTATCGAAAAAGACAGGAATTGGACGGGAAACTGTGTCGAAAACATTGGCGGAATATAAAGCTACTGGCACCGTGACATCGCCAAATAAAACAAAACAACGCTTGAATATATTGGAAAAGACGACGGAAGAAGACCTGATCGCAATAAGGAAAAAAGTTCACAGCTTTTGGTTTAATAGGCAAATCCCGAACATGAAAAGGATATTGGAAGCTGTGAACAGCGATCAAAGCCTGCCAACATTCAGCGAGTCGTCGTTGTATCGATTGCTGAAGCGGATGGAATTTAAATTTATTGTGCGGAAACGCAGCAGCGCCCTCATCGATCAACCCCATATTGTTTCCTGGCGGCAACGGTAAGTAACAATCTACGTTCGAAAATGTTTTTTCCAAAATTTAACATTCATTTTTTACGCACAGTTTTTATCCTCGTTTCTAACAAAAATTTATTATTTACTACATTGTAGGTACATCGAAAGGATCAAGGATTTTCGTTCTAAGGGTCGTCCTATTTATTACCTGGACGAAGCTTGTATCAATGCAGCGGACTGCAAACGGAAATTATGGGTAGATACAAGCGTTACCTGCCCGAGGAACCCCGAAGAAAGGGGGCACACGGTCGGCATACCTGCTCCCTCCGGAGTAGGTAAACGGTTAATAATTTCACACGTCGGGTCAGCAGACGGATTTGTACCCGGGGCCCTCCTTTGCTTCGAGGCCAAGAGAGATTACGGTGATTACCATTTAGAAATGAATGGTGACACATTCTTTGAATGGTTCGGCAAAATTTTGCCCATGCTGCGAGATGGGGCTGTGATTGTGATGGATAACGCCCCTTATCACAGTGTAGAGAAGGAAACGTATCCTTCTTTACACTGGAAAAAGGACGACATCGTCGCGTGGCTAGAGGGTAAGGGGGAAACGGTGAATCCACGGTATGTCAAGGTTCGCTTGTTAGAATTAGTAGAAAAATATAAGCAACCTGAGAATAATTACGTAATCGATGAATACGCAAAGGAACATGGACATACCGTATTACGCCTTCCCCCTTACCATTGCGAGCTAAACCCCATCGAGCTTGCATGGGCAAAAATAAAAAAATTCGTTAGGACGCGAAATACATCGCGCAAGTTGGCAGATGTCCGCCAACTTGTAGATGAAGCCATCGAGAATGTGTCCGTCGAGAATTGGCGAAATTTCATTAGCTACGTGGTAAAGGAGGAAGAGCGCTTTTTCGAACTCGACCATATCACGGATTCGGTTTTAGAAGGAAGTCCTGAGTGGTTAAACACGTCTGATGACTCGGACATCGGCGTGTGAATTATTTGTAAATAGTTTGTAAATACTTTGTAAATAGTTTGTAAATACTTTGTAAATAGTTTGTAAATACTTTTGTAAATAGTTTGTAAATATTTGATAAATACTTTGTAAATAGTTGTAAGGTATAATTCCTAAATAATAAATTATAAATTTCATTTTACAATTATTGAAATTATGAAGTTACTTACAGATATGCATTTGTATATTTCATATGAAACAATAATACATATTACTCACGACTCGTATTGCAGGCAGTACGTTTATTTTTCAACACGATAATGCTGCAATACATACCGCAAGATATGTTAAAACTTATTTTAATTTTAAAAATATGACATGCCTCGAAACAATTTAATGGACTTAAAACAGAGTATTGTTACAAATTGGAGTCTTTTAAAACAGAAATGTATTAAGCGGAGCTCCGAAATTTCCCCACAAGAGGCGTCACTGTCTTTCCATATTGTCAGGTCTATCGATAACGTTTGGCTGCCTATCGATATCACTGACACAGCAAATGATTCTTGCTGGATTTTACTTTTACGTTGTCTCTTATGACAAGAACGACAAGAACCGTACCCATTAAAATTTTTCCATTTTTGAGGGTTAAAACTAGAGCTGGAAGAATATTCCTTATTATTGATACACTGCGATTTGGAAATAATTACGAGTGTATTAGAAATCTAAAAATAAAGGTGATGTTAGAGAGTATATGTGATGTCACACAGTTATACTCTGCTTGTACTGATATTAGTGATACATATATTCATAAGGGACTAACTTACGGACGCAAGCGCACAGAAAATTGACTGTCAAAAGACGCTGAAGTTTAGTCTCTGTAACTTTTGCACTACCAGAGGGTATTCTCTGGTCCTACTCAATTGCTAGCCAATAAGAGCAAAAACAAAATAGCTTCATCTACTCTCGAGCGTATCCTAAGTGAATGGACGATAAGGAGCATTTATTCTACTTATATTCTTTATGATATCAGACGATAAATCGTTTACTAAAATCGTGTCCGTATTTGTGACGTTGTATATTTTTCTTGAACATTTTTTTTTTTTTATTTATGAATGCATTTACAATTATACAGTTACCTATACAAGTAAAATAACTTCGATCGAAGAATAAAGAACTTCACTGAATTACATACAATGTATATATATGTAGTTAGTTGTATTGTATACAAAACTTCTCGGAGTACGCATTAAAGAGACAACCTGTCTTTTTGACATTATATCAAATATTTACATTAGATTCATAAGAACCTGTGATGAAATGTTTAAGATTATTAAATGTTTCAATATATTTATGTAATTTGAGAGGTCTATTTACTACCGATCTGTTATCGTCGAATGTCAATGTAGTACCGATATAATCCCTAGTACGTCAAAAGAGTGCGTAATAATTCCTCGAAAATGGTACCGTTTTTGTCCGAAGACTCCGATCACTGGTAAAAATCGTGATTTATGCAACAATTGATTTTTTCCGGAATCTTTTCATCAATATCTTATTCGTAAACAGGTTAACAGAGTACGATGCCTGCGAAGAGCTATTTAGATCCATCATGGAAGAACTTACAGCCCGCAATAAATTTCCAAAGGCTTCGAGAGCGTATGCGCTTTATTCTTCTACTGTACGAATCAATCTGAAAAAGTATAGCGTAGATGTTCAACGGCTTAGAAGTAAAGTGGATCATGCGTTAAGATCTAAAACTATGTATCCTTTTTTGCAAAGCTCAACACATATTTCCGCTATTGTTGTATTACGTAAATGTTTTCCTTAAAATACAGATAAAAAGTACTATCGAAGAAGCAGAACGGAGAACACGTCAGATAGAAGTACTACAGAGTAAAGAAGTACAATTACAGACACTATACCATGCTCGTACAGACAGTTTTGCGAATTCCCGTACTAACTTGTTTGCACCAACAACATCGGCATTTGCGGACAGAGGCAAAACTTCTTGGGCAGCTGACGATGACGACGACGAGAAGCTCATAGACATAGAAGTATCGTGTACCGACCTTAGAAACGAACAGGACAGGATTTTACTAGGTATCTATGTTTTCTTATGCTCGGTTCTATAGAAATATCATATTAATGTTTTCTAGAACAGGACAAGGGATTAGAAGAATTATGTAAAGTCATTGCAAAGCAAAAGGAGATTGGTCAAAATATGATTAACGAAGTAGAATATCAAAATGGTAAATTATATCGATATTCATTCATACTGTAAACGTGAAGACGCGAGAATCTGTTTAACAATTAATTTTTTTATGCAGAAATCATCGACAATTTAGCTGATCATATGGATGCAACCGATGAATCACTAATTAATAAAACGCAACAAGTACAAAATCTTAGTTCCAAGGATAGGACGTGTGGCTATTGGATAGTAATAATTCTTCTGTTCGTTTCTATTATCATTGTATCACTAGTTTAAAAGAAGAAAAGCGCAATTTTAAATTGGAGACATTCCATTGAATGTAGACTATACCGTGCATTTGAATTGTACAGACATTTAAACGTATGAATGATGAACATTATGTAAATACATGTAAAAATCTTTTACGATTAAAGATTTTATTCTTTCAAATATTTACCAGTTTAGAAACATTACTTCTATTTAAGATACAATGTACCGCAAAGAGTTATTGTAAATAATTGAACACTGTACACATAAAAAGTTATATACTGTGTTATAATTAAATAAACTTTAACAATGAAAGATAAAGCTTTTAAAATATTCATATTTATATAAATTACATTTCCTGATTTATTATACAAAGAAGAAAACTAAGTTTCTTACACTGTTATATCCTTAAGATATATTATATTCTGTTATTGCTTTTTGTTGTTAGATTCTAACACGCTAGCTTCGACATCTAATCCCATATTTATCAAAAGTGCTTTTGGATTAGGATCCCTGCCTCTGAACTTTCGGAAAACCTCGCTTGTTGGTTGACTTCCTCCTAAGGCCATGAACGTTGCACGGTATCTGTTACCGAGTTCTTGTATCGTTTCCTCCGTTAAATTTTTCGATGATTTCTCTTCGAAAGCATTGAATAAATCGGCAGCGACCATTTTCGACCAAATAGTGCTGTAAGAAAAATGATGACGATTTCAGGATCTTGAAACTTTTTACAGAGCTATGCATTACTTCCTCGCTTCCTATGTCTCACCTGTAATAAGCAGCTGCGAAATCTCCGCTAAAAATAGTCTCGAACGAACAAATGTGACAATCCACTTTATGCTGCGGTAAAACAAAGTGTTTGTTCCAAATGCGATTCATTATATCATTCCAAAATTCGTCGCTAAAAATAAAAGAAAAATGATTCAATATATTACCATTTATTATTGTCTCAATCGGTCTTACCTAGAATGCAACTCCAAATCGAATCGCGATAAATACAGTTCTTTACATAAATTGTAACCAGCCAAATGCGATTTTGATCTTTTTAATATTTTAATCATCTCTGCGGATAATGGTTCTCCTGTGTCATTGTGAGAGGAGATTTGTTGCAAGATCGATGGTTCGTACAACCTGTGACGATAATCATAATGTTACATGAATAGAACAGCGTTAGAAATGAATCGAGTAAATTGCAATGTACCAATTTTCAAAGAAATAGTCAGAGATAAATGCTGCGTCCCATTCTACGTTCGCATGTCCAGATATTTCGGAATACTCCACTTTTGTACATATATGTTGCAACATGTGTCCAAACTAGATAACAACATTTAAAGTTACAAACAAACGTTCCAGAGAAAGCGATGATCGTTTTTATAAAGAAAAAAAAGTTACCTTTTGAAAAAGAGCTTTAACATCTTTAAATGACAATAAAGAAGGCCTTTCTCCGAATGGCGATGGGAAATTAAATATCAAAGCAACCAATGGTTTCGTTCCACTCGCTTTGCTTTTATTTTTCAGGGGCACCATGTATCCGGAATCATGCGATATCCTCACTTTACCATCATCCCTTGCATAAGGATCTAAATAAAAACTTCCTATGGGGGTGGTACTCGATTCGTTTAAGTCGTACACATCAAAGAATCGGACATCGTTATGCCAAACGTCGGGTTTTTTGGCTTCGACAATCTTTATATTGAATAACCTTTCAACGAATTCAAATGTACCAGATAATACTTTCGGCAGTGGGAAATATTGTTTCAAATCATCTTCTTTGAATCTATAAATTAAATGACCATGAAACAAGATTACATTTCAAGATTTTCCATTGCGCATACATAAAGCTCGCTTCTCAATTACTTTTGTTGGCTAAGTTGTTGTTGCTTGCTCCAAAACGCTATATCCCAATGTTGAAGCGATCTTTCGCAAGCTTTTTCTTTCGTAAATGCAGTTAATTCCTTAAGTTCAATTTCTTGGGCACGACGAGCTGTGTGCAAAGAACATTGAACATTGTTCGTTTATCTCTTTCCATTGACGACCACGAAAATTTTACCTGTTTCCAGTAAAGTGTCTAACGTATGATAAACATTCTCTATATTTCCAGCCATTTTGGTTTCCATACTTAAATCAACGTATGTTTTATATCCTAGTAATTGCGCCTGTCTCTTCCTTTGGTATCGAATCTCTTCCAGCAGAGTACTAGTTTGTACTAGTCTGTCTTGCAATACTGATGCTTTGGTAACATCTGCTTCCCAAACTCTCCATCTCAATGTATGGTCAGGACAATATTCTAGTTGGTGTGAAATAGTAAATATAGTTAAAAATTTTAGTTTAGCTAAGATAATTAGAAAATCTCTCTTTTGCTAATATTGAAAATATATTTATTATATCGCTATACCCATGAACGGTTTCATAATAGCAGGATTTAATGTTACGGTCCAAGGACCAACAGTGTATTGCGTATCGTCTGTTACCATAGACTTTAGAAGCTCTTCTGGAAAATCCTTCACAGTCGAAGCATCTTTTATTACAAATTTAAACTGATTAGTTGCAACCTACAAAAGAGGGCATCGGTATTTGTACTATGTTACCTTAATATGCTACAGTGCATAACATCAAAACGATACCTACAATTTTAAATGTTTATAAATGTTTTCAAACATCGTAGCGTTTACCAACCTGCAATTTTTGTGAATATTCCTTTCTCTTTCTGAGTAGCATGTACGTCAACTCTGAGTGTATGTCTCTGTCTCTGTTGCTTAGATCTAATCCATTTAGCTTACCCTCTAATACGATCTTATTCAGGACCATTCTTTGCTGGGAGCTCAACTTAACATCTTTATCATTCATGATGCTTTGGCATGCCTCATAAATCGGTATGCTTACATTTCGACTAGATAAAGCTCTCTTAGCACGTTCGTGAATGCCTATATAACATTCTGTGGGCATTACACTCTGGTTCCCAAGATATAATATTTTTGCAATGCCCCATGTAATGTACAGGGATGCATATAATTGTTCTATAGGATCCAACACATTTTTAAATAGATTCTCTATGGTGACATTCTCCTCGTCTAAAAGAAAATTTGTTTATTATGCAACATGAGATGTTAAAATGTAATGTACGCCTAAAGGTGTCAGAAAATATTCAAATAAAATTACTTTTTAGATCCTCTCCTAAGGATTTCACTTCATTTTCGAAATCTAACGCTTGTTTTCCAATAGCGGCTATACATTTCTCTACAGTGATGGTATCGAACTCCGGATTTTTATCTTCTTTCAACAAAGGATCTTTCCCTGGTAAATCTTCTCCGATTTCTGGAACACTACATTCGAACACAAAGGAATTTTTTTTATATATTCAATGTACTGAGATAGATCTAATATTTGTACGTTATTTGTCTATTTAATCGACAGATTCTACGAAATAACCCCTATCTAAAACGAGATATTCGTGACTATACGTACAGTACTAAATAACTATTGCGTTTTGGAATTTTCAAGGAAGAACTGCTAGACAATATAGCCCTTTTCCCGTAGGACGAGATTATTCTTGCATTTTTTAAAAACATTGTGCCTCTACGGATTTTCAAGTTGCATTTTCCGGGCAACTGGTCCCACACAGTCCCACACGATTACTTCGTCATGAATTATACCGTACAATATAGAGTCACAGATTTACATGTATATTCTGTGGTATAGGTGGGAGAAATTCTCGCAGTATTCCCCTCGAATGATTTGCCCGAGCTCCGAGCAGCTGACTGACTGAGAGTACTCGCCGAGTTCAGGCACAACTGCGCAGCGACGCGGAACTCTCCCCACTCCATCTAATATCGCTCGATTTTGATCGCCGTGATAATAATTATTGATAAATTTATTATCTATGGCTGTTTAATGTTTATAACAATTCCTTTTGCCAACGATGCCGACAAACACTCCCCTGACCACCTTGCCATCTAATTTTTTAGTAAAAATTTTTAATAGAACTCGAGATACAGAACATCCGCATGCATTAATTTATTGAACACAATACACTGATTTTATTATTTCGAACTATTCAAGTTGTAGTAATCATGTATTGACTCGTTTCGCTTACTTTTCCAGATTTGTGATCGTAACGTAGAAAATAGCCGAAATACGCGCTGTGCGGCTGTGCATTCCACGGCAGTAACAGTAAATTTGGCAACTACGCCTTCGAGACCTGACAGTACCGATGAGGATATCTCCAAATCGTAGAGGGCATACCAAAACATCTGATTTTTTGAACAGTCGGTATTTCAGAACATGTGACACAAAGTCCCATAATATGATACGTCTATCCTTATACCTCGTCTGTGGTTTTACTCTCTATCTCTCCTATATAGATTCACATTTTTGTCACAAAAAGGCGCCACTATTTATTTTTAGCGCACAGTTCAATTATAAGCTTGCTCTTTCACATTTATTTTAAGTTTTTTTTATCCACAAGGAAATTAAACAATCAATATTTATTACATAAGAATTAATAGAACAATAGAAATCTGCTTAAGGAAGCGTAATAAATAACCTGAAACTCTTAAATAAATATTTAATCGTAAAAGAAATATGTTGTGGCAAAAACTGTAATAAATTTACAAAAATTTCATTGTTCCACTGTTAGTGTACACCCTATACAGTATTATACGCCATATGTTTGTTCGTAATACAATTGTTTTCCGTAGCAAAAAAATAGACTTGATTTCACCCAAGTTTAAACGAAAAGTTTCCAATTGAAATCAAATAAAGTTCAAATGGATTTCATTTGTGCCATAAGTTCTTCTAGACTTGGGCCACATTTAGATTGCGAATGTAAGATTGGAGAATCTGTTGAATGGAACGGTGAACTGCGAATTTCCCTCAAGCCAGTAAAAGACGGTCCTTCGTCCACCTGTTGATCGTCCTCGTCGACCAACGAAATTCCTACAAAACAATGTTATTTAAATAATCAACTAAATTGTTCTGGCTCCGCTTGTTGCGTTACTAACGTACCCCATTCATTTTCTTCGTGCAATGGTTTATCCTCGATAATTTCTTTGACTTCTGGTTCGAGCTTCGGCTTCAACGCGTATTCTTGTTGGCGTTCTTTACAATATCTATCATCGCAATTCGGATTCGGTTTTAGTATCATTTTTGGGAAGAAATCTTGCATTGCATTGTAGCCTAAGTAGTAGGAGACCTCGCCAAAATTTAAAAGATACTTCAGCGCGTTTTGAACTAAAAATCCAGCAACGATACCCATGGTTGTAGGCAAAGATGCTGCGCACACACCATCTCGCTTTAACGTTTTTTCATCTATATTTGCTGCTACCACTAACGGAGGTGCACACTAAAGATAACACGGTCGTCAGAACAATCAAAGTTGCATTCGCATTTTTATAGTAATTCGTATTTACCGCAAAACAAGCTGTTTCTCCAGGAATAATGAATTGAATATGACCAGAGACAGCATTTTCTGAGACTCCACTTTCGAACCATTTTTGATTTAGTTCGTTACACGCGGTGTTAATTGCCATACGAGCTTCGAAATTATCTACACAGCTCAGTACTAAATCTACCGGTCCTTGACTCAAACTTGATGTGCTAAAAAGTAAAGTTTCTACTTGTAGCTATCGCAGCGCTTGTTATTCTTACAGCATCGTTCTCTCTACCTTATAGTTTTCATAAAGTGGTCAAAGTGATCCATCGTAGTAATATTATAATTATGTGTCTCAATGTCCACGTCTGGATTAATGTATTGCAATGTTTTTGCTGCTGCTTCTACTTTGCTTTGACCAGCCTGATACGGTTGAAAGAAGAGTCTGTTCATGTTTGCCATCTCTACTTTATCATAGTCGAACAGGATCAGCTAGAATTCATGATGTTTGCTGTTTAGCGAACGAATTATTTGCAATCTTAGGATGCATAAGTGAAAGTACCAGTACCTTTCCAATGCCGCATCTTGTGAGCATTTCTGCGGTTACACTTCCAACTCCACCCACACCAACTATGGCAATCGTGAGGTCTCTTATCTTTTCATAATTGTCTACTATGCCCATACGCTTCAGGGCCATTAAGCGACTAGTAAAAAAGGTAAATATTAGAAATTTCTGCATTTCATATTAAACGACCTAATATTATTGCATTCGTCATAAATTCATTCTAAAGAAATAAACAACAGAAAAAGGTCAGTTACCTATAGGGATTCGAATCAACCACCTCGCTCGACATATGTTCTATTTTTTCCCTGGCTGATAGCATGTTTTTATTCTGTTCCTCCAACAGTTGATTTTCGAGCTGTTTTATTCGACGTTGTAATTCCTCGATCTGATCCATCGTTAAATTTCAATTTACTTGCTATTTAGTCGAAACTGTTCCTTTATTACAACGATGTCACTATGACACGCGTCCGGCTCCAAACGGATCGTAGATAGCAAAAGAAAGTACTATACATATGTCTTTTATGTGTACGTGTCACAGTAAGTGCGCGCCTACTCTACAAAATTTGTTAAATTTTTAACAAAAATCAACAAGGTCGCAAATAAAATGTTACAAACTTTTCTTATCACTTATCATCTATTTACAGTCAGGCTTAAATACAAATATTCTAAATAAATAGAATTAAGAACATAACCTACAGGTTTTCAAGCGAGACATATTCCAGAACATAAAATCTTAAAATGTTCATTATCATCTACATCTTTCTGTAACTCTATTTTCACTGTATAATATTCTTCTTTGTCTTTTCACTCGGAAATTGATGCTCGTTGAGTTTGCAAGTTCGACGACCTTTTAAAATATAATATATCGTTTAAGGGGTTAGGAAAATTGGAAAATTCTTGTTGTTAGCTTAAATGCCAGTTTAGATTCTTAAAAAATAAATACGATAGGTTCGAGCTTTTAAAGCAAATTTTTCGAATACAGGACCCGAGGCGTAAACCGTTCGAGTTACCGGGATCGCATGGAACCGATCCGAGCGATTAACAATAAGGAATGAATTCGTTTCACAAAAGTCGCAATTTTGGTACAAACGAAATTGTATTTGCCTTTTCTTCAATTGATTCTATACAATGCTGTTGTTTTCGTATTGTTACAAAGCTTTATTCTTTGTGTTGTATACCATACGTGTTGCTATTACATCGTACGCCGTACGCAGATACGCGCGAGTGTCTCATCTCGTCCGGTGCCCACGTAGAACAATCTGTAGCTTTTGTTGGTTCGCTATTGAACCATCGCATCGCTAATCTGGACGACAAACATTGCAAAATATGAGTTTGAAAAACATTAGTTCGCACGGGTACAGAGTAAATACGAATAGATCGTTTCCCGTTTGGCAACGAGCACCGGGGCGGTCGGCGTCGAGGTTTCAAAACAAATTGCAGTTCGGTGCACTTTGGCTAATTTTATTGTCATACCTCAACCATGTCAAAATACTTTATTTTACAAGTAATCCCGCGTTCGTTCAGTAAAGGAAAAACTAAGATACTCCTCGTTGGATATTAGTCTGTGAAGAGAGAACTAGAGGAACGAGTAAATCGGTGAACGATTTCGCTTCGTCGCTTTGGCATTCGAGCGATTACATATGCTTCCGGTAAGATTCGAATTTAGTGCACTTCGTTTCCACAGAACACAGTCGTTCCTGAGCGAGATAAAAAGAAAAAAAGAAAAGTAGCGACGGAATCCCGTCCACCGTCCTTTAAAGTAGCGTGAGATCATGATGCAGCGAGACAAATTATCAAAGTTAACCCTGCAATGGCACACTGGGGTCCACTGGACTCCAGCGAAATAATTACGAATTCTACATCGTACAATCTTCTCTTAGGCAATGAAATTTCGTAGCAGACCATCAAACAGGGAATTTTTCAAAATAGTCCGAGGAAACAGTACACCATTGCACGATCAAGGCTCAGAGTGTAATATATTAATTGTATTGATGACAAGTCGTTACTTTAATCGGTGTTAATCTTCTTTCTTTTTTTTTGTTTTGTTCGTTTAGATTCGTTTGCAGATTTAAATAGTGGTTATTCGATCATTTGTTGTTCTCCTATAAAACTAAACTAGATTATCGTAAACTTAACGTACGTACGAACAGGGAGGGAGGGGGAGGGGGTTTTGTAAAACTCTGATCGAACAAGTGCGTTTGCGCCGTTCTTGCCCCGTGAAACGATTCGAAAACGAACCGAAACTGGTTCACCGCGCGGTCACAACGATCGTAAGCGTAATAAATAAAATGTATTTAGAATTTTCGTTTTTCCCTAATGCGCTTAGTATCTATAGTGTAGCTCCCGTGGAACCTCCCGTATATGTATGTATGTGCATGTATACAGGGTGTCCTAGTAGCTACATTTGTAAACAACAACCGTACGGAAAAAAATGAAGAAAGGGATGATGCTTGTAAATCCTTGTATGTATTCTACAGCATCCGTTGCGAAACGAAGGTGTGACATTTCAAACAAATCCACCTATGTCCAATACAATGATACCATCGTTGGAGAACAGTACCCATTTTTTTCCATGTATCTTATCCTTCACGAGAGAAACCGCCTGGCAACTGCGCGAACACCCCGTATATTTTTCCACGTGACATTGAAAAATAAAATATATACGTATACGTCTCACACGTGAGATTCGAAGATACTTGACGATAAGGCAAAAACGGCACAGCGGTCGGAGTAAGAAGCAAACTGTACTATTTCGTTAAGCCACCTGTCGCTCGTCGAATTTCGAATTTGAATTCACACTCCGCTTGAATCGAGTACGCGTAATACGCTAGCGTATATATATATATATCGTGAATGTATATAAGCTATGTATATATATATATATATATATATTTATATTTATGTATATCGAATTGACCGTACTTTATGCGCAAAATTTATACGTATAGGAACTGACGAATTCTTTCGAAACAATACGAAAGTACGCGGTGTACAAGTGGAGTGTGGCTCTATTTCCTATACATACAATGAAAGTACTGTTGGGAGCTGAAAAGACAGCGGTCGACACGTTGGGGGTGGGGAGGGGGGCAAAGAAAATTCTAAAACCACTTGGACAGGGCGTACGCTGACATAGCACTTAAATTCTACATGTCTGTCCATAGAGACTATTCTACTAAACTAATGCCAGCCATTGTCAACTGCCAATTTTTCAGCTGCCAATAGTACGTGTCTCTCTCTCTCTCTATCTATCTATTAATCTTTCGCTCTTGCTCGCTCACTCACGCACGCGTAGTGAATATCCCTTTTTTTCAAATGTACACAATGAATCGGCTTATATTTGTATATAAATAATTACACGTTCAATTCGATAAGAAACACATTGGTAATGCTGTATACGAAATCATTGGATCGACTATCGACCATGTGTGTTGTCCAGGTTGAGATGTTGTCAACTAGTGGCTTCGTTTGGCATATACGTTTCGTTAACGGTTCGAGAGCACTCGAGCGTTCACGCACGCAATAAAAATCTCGATTCCCGCACGTATGTCTTTCGGTGAAGTGTTCTCGATAAGAATGCTGCACCGACATCGATAATATAAAATCAACGCTATCTAAGAAACACTTCTAACGAACGACACGGTGTTCCAACTTACAGCTCTCGGAATTGCAAAGATTAGACTGCGGATCCCATTTTTTTTTGTTCGAATAGTCGTGTATAAGGTTTGATACGGTTCAATCGGTTCTCTAGCGTATGTCCTTTGGAATGTAATCGAATGTTGAACACGTTGACCGCCGGCTCGATAATCACGAACGTTGGATAAAAATCGAAGCGTATTGTTAAAAACAGAAACTAAGAAATTAAAATGTACGGTATTAATTACAAATGCAGGCGACACGGCAGTCAACGCGTCGAACATAATATTAAAAATAATATTGTAAATGTATCGAGGGAACAGACTAAGTTGTCCGCGCACGATTATCCGCAGTCAAGGGTGAAACAGCATGTACAAATGATTTTCCGTAGAATTCGTTCGAAACTGCAAGTTCCGAGCAACGCGTCGAGCGCAAAAGTGTGTACAGGCTACGCAGGAGCGCGCGTTTCGTTCTCTTTCTTGTACAATTCTATTGTTCGTAGGATTTTGCCGCCGCCAAGTGGAGTAAGGTGTCTGTGAATGCTCGATTCCGATCGATGAACTTTCTCGGTTCAACGTGTCGTCGCAAACGGGACAACGAAAAGAAACAACCGTCGAGAAATCAATGAGATAATCGAAAATTCGATTCGCACTCTTTCTCTTTCTTTCTCGCTCTCTCTCATTCTTGAAACGATGTAACATCAACACACCCCCGAATGCGAACGATGCCTCTCCGGAAGAGCATCTTTCGTCATGGATACACAGGTATTCACAGAGCACAAAGAGTACTTGGCTATAACAAACATTTTATTCAACTATCATTGTATCAGATATAAACGAACATTTTTATCATCGTTAAAAGTACTAAACCGAGCGGCCTAAGTTACGTGTACAAGTGTGAGAACGTATACGTGTATGTATATGCGCATGTATCGTTTCTGGTATCGGTGTGTAGCTGTCCCGTGTGACGTATTCCTCTGTGTGTACAGTGTGTTGAGTTGAGTCGAGTCGAGTCGAGTCGAGGCGCGAGCGTGCGCGTGGATTTCTCATTCAGATGCAAAGATGCGAGCATGCCATTTTCGCTTTGCAATGAATGCTTTTCTCTCTCTCTCTCTCTCTCTCTCCCTCGTCCGTCATTGATGTCTCGTGGAAATTGATCGATCATAGTTATCCTCCGGGTGACAAAGTGTCGACGCACGGCGATCGTCGGCCCCAGGCCTGTGACGTCAGCTAGCAGCGTCAGCGGAAGTACAGCGGAAGGACGTTTCTTCCTGCGCCTCTAAAAGACAACACTTTCTATTTCTTCCTTTGGAGAAGGACCGCCGTCGGATCGACTCTCTGAGCCGAGGTCGGTGCAATGGTTGCACCACGCTCGGAACTCGATTTTCAAACGGTTCCCAGGGGCCGAAAACAACGGGGAACGTTTGAAAATTGCGCTGGACTCTGCGCGGAAAACGTTAAATTCGGCTTTTCTCTTGTCGGCTGTAACGGAAGGTGGCCAGGTGTGGTCAGGTGTAACGGGCGAACACTTCGAGACCATGTGATAACGGCACGATGCTCGCGGCGAACACTTTGTTCCATCCCGGGCCTCATTTCCATCTTCTCTCGCGTTTTTCGATCCGTCCGTTCCATGAACCGGCACGCTGCTCGCAGTCACGTCTAGGGATCGGTTCGAGCCCCCCCGCGAGAGCTATCAATACCTAAACGAAAATGTTTGATTCGTTGCATTCGAACAATAGAATGTTTACACGAGGAACAAAGAAAGAAAGAGACACTACCACCGAGCAGGCGCGCGCGTACACCGACTAACGGAACTGCCTGTTTTGAAATGACCGAGCAATTCAAGTCTAGTTGTCGTTTCGCTAACAGTCGACCGCTTTTTTTCGGTTCTACAGGAATCACAAGACTTTCATTGCACTGCATCTGTACGTGTCGGGTCTATACACACAGAATCTCACCTAATCGGTCGAATACTTTATAGAAACGAATAACTTTTTCAAAATAGGATCCGAGGACTCGAGTCTACTCGGAGGGAAGCTGGTAGAATTAGTTTACCGGGTGCTGTAAAAAGAAAATTAAAAAAAAAATTCTAACCAGTCGGATTGCTAAGATAATAGTAATGGTCGTTTTATACAACTTTTTTTTTATCCGGACCTTTACCATTCCACTCGCGATTCCGACCAATTGCAATTCTTTTTACCGACCACCTAGTACACTAATGTATGTAGCTTCTTTAAAAGATTCTAACCGTTCGGTCCATTTTGAGAAAGTTATTTGGTTTGAGAAAATATTCGACCAACTATGCAAGTCACCGTATATATAAATATATACATATCTGGAGCATATAATATGATACATAGTATACAATACAGTGTACATCTCGCATGTTGTTCGATCGGCGAAGATGTGCCGCATTAGGATAAACGACTCACTCGAATGTGATCGCTCACGTTCACGGCGGAATCAAACATTTTCCTTCAAGTAATGACACGCTGACGCGTGACGACTTGATTCTTGACTCTTTTTGTTTGTTGCCAAGCATCGGAAAGAGACCGATACACAGGACGACAGGCAAGAACCGCACGAGGACACTCCCGAGATCCATCGATGCAACATCGAAATGTGAATGAATAATCGGCAGCACTTTATACAGTTTTATTCGAATTCTCGATCGTTCGACAATCATACGACACAGACTTGAATCGTTTGACTATTTCAAATCAAACACTTGCTTAGTCGCATCTCTCTCTGGTCACGCTAGCTACGGTCATTCGAAACGATCTTCTCATTCTCTCCCTCCCTCTCTCTCTCTCATTGTTTAAAAAAAAGTATGATAACACTGAGGACAATAAAAACCATGGCGGTGTCGTGGAGAATCGGAAAATGTTTGTTCGAGGTACAGCATATCGCACCGTGTGAAAAGTAAAAACGCGTGGTTCACTCTCGCAACGAAGAAGATCGTTCCGCGCTGTTAAGGGCCGTTGGTTACTTTATTATTTCGCACGTTTTCTTTCTCTTTCTCTCTCGCGCTCGCTCTCTCTCTCTCTCTCTCTCTCTCTCTCTCTCTCTCCCTCTCTCTTTCTCTTTATCGTATTATAATATAAGCCGCACTGGTCATTCCATACTCCTGCTCTGAACATCTCTGAATCCAATATACATCAGTGACAAATAACATGATTTCTATTCTGGCCGCGAATGCGCTTACATTTGTTTTGTCCGTTTGTTATCTAGGTGCCTGGAACGACCTTGCGTAAAGCGTAACGTAGGTTTGTTGTCTCGTTTCCCGCTGCAACCTATTCGCAATGGGAATACGGTATCCATGGACCGACACCCTCTCATCAACGATACATTTCTCTGAACATATGTATGTAGTTGTGTGTTTGTAACGCTCAACGCTTCAAACACGTCTTCACTAAGAGCGGCGTTTTTCGACATTGCGAATTGGCTGAAACGACTCAGAACGGCGACTCCGGATTCTGATTTTGATTCCGAAACTGACTCTCGTGTTGTTAAACCACAGGCGCCATATCCGAGATACAGATACCACGTACGTTGCCCCCCGGCTGGTATTCTTTCGTTCCTTCTAAATATCATAAAATAGAAATCGTGTGTGTGTGAATCCGAATTATAATTACGAACTCTTCTCACGGATCATGGTTCTCATCAACGCGCATCGTATTCGGTGATGCGGATCAAAGTATTTTCTTTTCATTTCGTTTCGTTTTTCTTTTTCAGTTTCTTTTATGGCGTTCTCGTGGTGTGGTCGATTCAGCAATACGTGAATGATATGGTTAAATAATTATAAATTGGAAATGTGACATTACCTGGGCCGTTACTCACCTACAGGCAACGAACCTGTCATGGGAGTAGGTGACGATGATACCATATTTAATCGACTTTGATCTTTCGCTATCGGGTCTAAAATATACAGTAGGATAGATTAGGCAGAGCTCGTGAAGAGGTACGCGATATACAGAGTGACTGATAACTTGTAAAACCGCCGGCCAGGGAGTTATTTTACAAAAGACTAAAAAATAAAATTACAGAGAAAATCTGTTCAAGATTCCATGTAAAATCACCCATAAACCAGTTCTACTATCAGTTACCAAAAATTCTGTACACACGATTCGGAGTACCGAACCGTTTACAGGTTTGCATTTCAAGTTCATCCTTTTGCAGATCATATTTAGCTTTTTTAAAACCAAATTCGCCCATTTGCAAATCAAACATTTTGTTACTTTTATGTCATTTCATTTAAATTTCAAATTAAAGTATTAAGAATTAAAGTAGCTTGAGAAAACAAAATTACAAAATTGTAGGAAAACCTGAGTTGCAAAAAGATGAATTTGATTTGTGAAAAGATGCGTTTGACTTGCAAAAAAGATTTGGAGTACCGATTTCCCGTGTACTTACAGAAATAAGGATGGTCCATAGCTTGGCGTGCGGTGAGTCTCTCGCAATGGTCATAGCGCAAAAGTTTGTCAAGGAAATCGAGGCTCTCGGCAGTCACCAAATGCTGATTTTCCGAATGCATAAAGCGTTCCCAACGTTTACGCGAATGCCGGCCTAGTATGTCATTGAAACGAGGATCCAGTTCAATGTGGTATTTTTCAAGGTATTCAAACAATTCTTCGGTTCCGAGGACCTTTGCGATTCTAACTAATTGATCATAATTATCGTGTCCGTGAAAAAACGGTTCTTTCCTGAATATCATACTCGCAAGCATACATCCAAGAGACCACATATCTAACGAATAGTCGTACATCTGCAATACGGAAAGAGTCGGTTCGTTATTAGAGATCAAGCTAAACGGAGCAAAGACATATATGTGAAATCGTTGCTGTTACGAACCTGATAATCTACGAGTAGTTCCGGGCCTTTGAAATAACGCGAAGCTACTCGTACGTTGTACTCTTGGCCAGGATGGTAAAATTCTGCTAGACCCCAATCGATTAACCGCAGTTTCCGATTTTCATGATCTATCATAACGTTGTGCGGTTTGACGTCTCTATGCATTATTCCCATACTGTGACAATAATCCAGTGCCTAAGCAAAGAAAACGATGGAATAACGTCATGTGAATTGATTCGCGTCTCTTCATTCTTCGAACCAGCTATAGATATACAAACCGAACGAAAATATCAAGCGAATTCTCGCGTATTAGTTACTTAAGCAACTATTTCAAGAGTTCGAAAATTTCAACGATCTTCAAAAGCTGAACTAAGGCAGCTCCTTTACACTCTCTAACAGAACAAAACTATGTCCGTTTTAAACGTTCTTTAGAGACTATAAAAGAACGACTTATGCTTTCTTAATGGACAATAGAATGAGAATTTTGCATGCTTGTAAACATGCCTCTGCTAAGCAACAAATATTTTCGAACTCTTACTCGAACCTATAATGTACACCTACATCTATGAAAATAATAATCTCGAACTTGTTTCCATTGCACTTAACAATACACGCACTTTTAATAACTCGTAGAGGTAGTATCTAATGTCGTAGTCTGTTAATGTCTGATATAACTGCTTGAAATCTGTGTTGTTGACATGTTCGAAGATCAGTGCCGGTGTCCTCGATACCGGATCTTTAACGACTGCTTGGAGTGTGATTATATTGGTCCCCCCTTTAAGATTTTCTAAGATTTTAATCTCTCTTTTTATTTTCTTCTTTTTTACAGGCTAAAAATTCGATAGAAAAAGATATTAGATTTCCTGAAAATTAATGTACCAATTACCAAAAGATTGTTTCCTACCTTTAAAATTTTTACAACGCATTTCTCATTATTTGTGATGTTAATAGCTTCAAATACTTCGCTATACTTCCCTCTGCCTAATTTTCTTACTAATTGGTAATCATCTTGCTGCCTATATATATATCAAAATAAACAGATTAAGAAACCAAAGGGGCTAGTGAAATTAGAGAAAATGTATGTACTTACGTGAGTCAAAAATCGTTACTTACCCCCAATCGACAACATAGGCTTCATAGTCCCAATAATCTCTAGGTTTGTGTGAGTTCACATCGGTATAAACGCGCGCTCTACTAGGATATGCCATTCTCTCCAATATATAGCTATTATTATTTGTTTTGTTGATCGCTATTCTTTCACCGTTGTCTATCAAAAATTTACAAGACCTAGTTACTTTTTCTCCTCCACTCACCCAATTACGAATGCGCGAGGAAAAAAGTACACCTGAGTCATTAAAAAAAATTCACATTAAAAAATAAGAACAAAATGCTTATATGGGATTTAATTTAAAATGTGAAAATTTCACATGAAACTTATATACTTGATCTAATCGAAAAGAAAACAGAAAAAAGGAAATGCTAAAAGATTAAGTAAACTAAACGCTTGCTTGTTGGAAGAAGTATGAAACTGTGCTTCGCCAAAATATAAAATATCAATTTTCTATTTGGAATTGAAGCAATGTGTTCTCATTGTATTCAATGTTCGTACATAGCAGAAAAGGAAGCTGACACGCAAAAGCAAATTGATTCATTGAAGCATAGAGCTATTACGGTATGCGCAATCTATCGAATGAAAATGATTTGCATTAAATATAACAAAATATTCCTTAAACATGCGGTAAAGCAACATAATCAAAAAAAAGAACTTAGAGTACTGCAATAACTCCAATTAATTACCATTGTATTTTGTTGAAAATATGAATGATGAAATACGTGACCGAATCTTTTATACAAGTGTTAAGACGTATTTTCTACTGGAAGTACCTATGCAACAAAGTTTAAAAGAATTTAATTGAAACGATCGTTCATGTGGTTAGGAAGGTGGCGAATCTTGACGGGAATTGTTGTGCGGTGTAAAATCGGGTCTTAAACGCGGAGGGAATGATCGAACGTGACACGGAAGATTAATAAACAAAAAAATGTGTTCTGTGATTACGACGAATGAAGAGCATATTACTCAGATGTCTATTGATTGTGAGTTTACCGAAGACTACCGGTTCATTCAGCAATTTATAATTATGGTTCCGCGGATCGCCAGTGAGACCAATAGACGTGGACGTGGTTCGAAAAAAAATACTGTAATATCCTCGCGAACCGAAGACGAGTCAAGGTAAAAATTAATCTGCTATCTGCTACATGAAATAGAGAAGCACGCACAAGCACAAGGCACGAACACACATGTACGAGATAAATCACACGCCATCGCGATCAGGAAATTAACGTTGACTTATTTCGGACTCACCTAATACATTCCGGACCCGAATCTTGATTGAATCGACCGCGCCAGATCTGGCGATTCGTCGTGAAATCACGCAAACGGTCTCCGGAATACGTGAAGCCGCGCGAACGCGTGAAACTCGAAGATTTTTGCGGGCGGCCGGCTTCTCAAACGAGCGAGGTCCAAGATGGCAGCCAACAACCCGCCACAAATTTCAATTCTATAGATTGAACACCTTCGGTCGCCGACCATTCATGGTGCTTTTCGAAAACAACCCGTGTTACAGAACGCATCAGAGTCAGAACTCTTCCGTGTTTTTCAAGAACCAACTCGCAACGCACATGCGCCCGCAAGTGGGTACATTATATTATACTTTCATACTTTCGAGCGTAAATTGTGCGACCTCGATATCCTACATATATGCATACAGCATTACCGCTTTTTCAAGATGTTACCACTTCCATACCTTTCTCTGGTTGGATAAGTGAAAAAGAGCTAAGAGACTGCGTTCGACAAATTGGAAACGTTAAGATGCGCGGCAATATTTGAAATGTAGTATGTTTGAAAATAATGGTTCAAATTATTTTCATTGTGTCGCGAATGTAACTTGATATTTTTATAAATTTCAGATGAATTTTACAACTACATATTTTATGTAGATATTGCAATAAGATATATCGCTGATTCTAAAGCTATGTTCATGGAGGATGTACAATAAGGGCACGTGCGCACTGGAAATTCGTTACCGAAGTGTCGCCTCTAAAAATCCACTGTGTACATAGACGACATAGACCAGACATATCTATATAGTTGCTGTTCCACACGAGTATACTAAGTAGAAATACGGATTTACAACCAAGAAGGAAGTTAAATAACCGAGGAATTTCGAAAGCATGGCATTCCACTGCGGAAAATCCATTTTCAATCCAGGTAATAAAGTAGTAATGTCTTCTCGTTGCGCTATGACTTTCTCAGTCGGATTATAGTCGAAAATTAATTTTCGGAAACATTGTCTAACATGGGTACTTTTTTTAGCTCTCAGGCGAACCGTAAAACAAGTATTTTACATCGAAAATGTTGTGAAACACGTAAGAAAGTTTTTAAAAACTTATCATATTCGTACGTTGTCGAGTGTCTGAGTACGTTTCTGTTATCGTTGCAGCAATTTTCCAGTAGGTTATGTATCGGCTCGTTTTTGCCGACTATCACAGCACAGAGGTTTTACGCGGAGAAAAAAGTATACACCAGAGAGAAGCCACATTGTAACGTCGGCACAATCGGTCACGTCGATCATGGAAAAACAACGCTTACTGCAGCCATTACTAAAGGTATGCTTTCATTACCAAATCTGTGGCTTCTTTATGTACGAGCATCTTTATCATCAATTCTGGTAATGTTATGCGCTTTCGTTTCCAGTTCTCTCTGAGAAAGAGCTTGCACAGGCAAAAGCTTATGCCGAAATTGATAATGCGCCAGAGGAAAAGGCACGTGGTATTACAATCAATGCAACTCACGTAGAATATCAAACGGACAATCGTCATTACGGACACACGGATTGTCCGGGTCATGCGGATTATATCAAGAACATGATCACTGGTACAGCTCAAATGGATGGGGCTATTCTTGTAGTTGCCGCCACTGACGGGACTATGCCGCAAACAAGAGAACACGTTCTTCTGGCCAAACAGATTGGCATTGACTACATTGTTGTGTTTATCAACAAGGTATAATTTGTTAATATTGGAATCAACGATTGCGACCGAGTATTTATATTATTCTCTTCGTTTTGATAAGGTCGACGCGGCTGACGAAGAAATGGTGGATCTGGTAGAAATGGAAATTCGTGAGCTGCTGTCCTCGATGGGATTCGACGGAGAAAAAATTCCCATTGTGAAAGGCAGTGCGCTCTGTGCGCTAGAAGGAAACAAGCCAGAGATAGGAAAGGAGTCTGTAATCAAATTGTTGGAAGCCATAGATTCTTTTATACCGACTCCTATCAGAGACCTGGATAAACCTTTCCTGATGCCTATAGAAGGTGTTTATTCGATTTCTGGTAGAGGAACCGTGGTAACGGGCAGGTTGGAACGTGGCAAATTGAAGAAAGGCGCAGAGTGCGAGTTGCTCGGTTACAATAAACAGATTAAGAGTACCATAACGGGAATCGAAATGTTTCATAAAATACTCGAGGAGGCTCATGCCGGGGATCAGTTGGGCGCTCTGCTCAGGGGATTGAAGAGGGAAGACATTAGGAGAGGTATGGTAATGTGTAAACCAGGTTCGCTGAAACCTCACGACCATATACAATGTCAGCTGTATATGCTAACTCACAACGAAGGAGGCAGAAAGAAACCTGTGAATAACCAAGCCAACGCTCAGATGTATTGCAAAACGTGGGACGTTGCGGCACAAGTTAATTTACCAGACAAGGATATGGCCATGCCCGGCGAAGATTTTACGTAAGCATCTTTTTTAAACATGTAAATGATTACCGGACGTAAATGCATCCTGTCGTTGGTAAATAAATGTATTTGCTATTTTGTTTATCTAGAGCCATATTAAAGCTGATCAGGCCGATGGTTCTCGAAAAGGGGCAACGATTTACTTTGCGAAATGGAAATGTCACTATGGCAACTGGAGTGGTAACAGAAACATTGAAACCTCTTACCGAACAAGAACGAATAGATATTATAGAAGGTAAAAAGAAAAGTAAGAAGGAGAAGGTGCAAGCTTAAATTATATTGCATCGGGCAAGTGAAAAATTGGATGTGCGATTCCAGTAGATAGATTGCTCTGTACGGAAATCACATCGTTTGTTCGACTAATTGCGCAAAATGAATTTCTAGCAATGTCGCGATACGATATAAGTATTAGTACTACACGTGTATGCATTTTTGTCAAATACACACTAATTTTAAGAGTTGAACCATTTTCACTGTAAATACGTGTTTATTGTAATGTTGATTTTATAGTCTTATGTAACCGAAACACTACTGCAAATACAGGTACTATTTATAATACGAGGTACCCTGTTCTTATAAAAACTGTTTATTCTATTTCTGACTCACCAGAAGTACAAAAAGAAAACTAAAACTCTTACTGAAAACCTATTGGTTCTAGAGTTTTAAGATAAGCAAAAAACGGTAAACTCATCTGGTTCGTCCCGAATATATGACCTTTTACGCTCAGTTTAGAACGATACAATAAATAATAGACATACGGCCCGCATGCCATTGGGAGTATAGTGTTTCTCGGGAATGTTATAACTTGAGAACAGTTTAAGGATGATTTATTGAATCCAATACATCATCGGTACAAGTTCGATTGAGCAGAATTACCAAACCCTCGATCATAGAGTGGTTTCCTTTTCTTGTTTCTGCTTTTTCTTTTCATCGACAAAGGTCCCTTGGTAAATTTGGCGTACACCTTCGACCGTGTACTTTCTAGTTTAGTATTTTCATTTTCGTCCGTGATAAACCGGAGGAATCGAGGAGAAGAAAGCAGTATGCGATACGCTTAGCCTCCCAACGGAACTGAACGGAAAAACAAACGGTTTTGTATAGAAAAGAAAAACACTGTTTATATAATTTAAGTCGAACAAATCATACATTCACCTTCGCTTATAAAAATAGTAAACAGTCCTTATTATCGTGGACAGGCGCAACTGACTACAAACCGTGCTTCATCTCAATCGTAACATTATTTCAAAATACAACAGTATGTCTGGGAGTCGCAGGTATTTCGCAGAGACGATTGCTGTTACACAGTTCGTTTGGCGAGTAATAATGTACACATCGATGCCCTCTTTTCTTTTCCCAATTCATTCGTCATCGCGTAACCGAGGTGTAAAGTAACATCGAAGAGTATCGATTGATAAGGATTCGATTTTTTCTAGAACTTTTGTTCCGGAGTGATGTGTATTCGATTAAAACTTTTGGGCCTATGTGTTTGTGTACGTCTCGATATCCGTGTGGGTGTTAAAGTGTGTAAGTAAACAGTGACTTCTAAAAATCAGCGTTTTTAGTTGTATCGATAGATTCTTTCTTACAGAATTAATCCTTTGCATTTTACATTCGTGATTTACGTAACAGCACGTTCATTCATTCGAAGATTCGACAGTTTTTTTTTTTTTGTTCATACTTTCTACTGATTTTAAGTTAGCTGCGACAATATCGACAATATAAATTGAATTACTACCACGGTATAGTTGAAATCCGGTAGGCAATCTTGTTTACCAAACAAACCATTTCTTCAGTTACGTTAAATACATCGTGTCGGACAACATACGTTTATTCACGCATTCACATTTACAATACGTAGGGGGGCGGGGCGGGGCGGGGCGTGAAGAATGCAGAACAAGCACAACGTCGATCATGAAACGATTTTACCTTTTCAACTTCAACATGTAAAATTTTGAAAATTGTTATACATCGATTAAAGCTCTACATGGGTAGCTCTACCATATATTTCGATACGGCTTTACGTTAGCTTGGATCATTCGGTACTGGTATAAAATTAGAAGTCTCGCGTGCCACGTTCCCGCACACGGTGCGTTTGGAAACGCGGCGATGTTCAATTCCTGTATCCCTTCTTCAAGATAAAGCTCGCGTGAAGTTTGAAATCACAGAAACATTTTTATCATTGTTAACATATGGAACAAAATTTGACGCGAATTTTAATTCCTTCAAAGAAAGAATCTTCGACCTATAGAAGAGGCATGAGAACGCAACAGCCGAGGTACGCTCGTGTACGGTATGCCTCCATTCGGATCGTGCGCACGATGTAACAAACTAAAGGTCTTCGTCGTCCTCTGGTAGCGCGGTTTCCTGTGCTTCCTTGAGGTCCTTTTCTATCTGTTGTTGCCATTGCGGGTCCATGGTCACCTCGGGTGGCAGAAGAGCAGGCATAGCGACGAATTCTAAGTTTGGGTCGCCGATCAGCTTGCGCGCCAACCACAAGAAAGGTTTCTCGAAGTTGTAATTGCTTTTCGCACTGATATCATAGTACTAAAATTATAAAAACATTGTAATTAGTTGTAAATGATAAAACATTGTAAAATGAGTTGTACGGATTAGTCAGATTCTCCTAATTACCTGTAAATTCTTCTTCCTGTGGAATATGATGCTCTTCGCTTTGACTTTTCTGTCTTTGATGTCAACTTTGTTGCCGCAGAGTACTATAGGTATGTTCTCGCAGACTCTTACCAAGTCTCTATGCCAGTTCGGGACGTTCTTGTACGTGACTCTCGATGTAACGTCGAACATTATAACGGCGCATTGTCCCTGGATGTAGTAACCATCCCTGAGGCCACCGAATTTCTCTTGGCCAGCGGTATCCCATACATTGAACCTGATGGGCCCTCGGTTTGTATGGAATATGAGAGGATGTACTTCGACTCCTAAGGTGGCGACATATTTCTTTTCAAACTCGCCGGTCAAATGTCGCTTGACAAACGTTGTTTTTCCAGTACCACCATCCCCAACTAGGACGCACTTAAAAGTCGGAATAGTTTGATTTTGCGCTAACTCGAGTGCCATTTTTTCTAAAGCGACAGATCTGAAAAACTATGAACGAACGTGTAAATGAACGTGGGAGGATACTGCTCGCGGCAAAATCCACGCTCCGCGGATACCTCGTGGACTGATACACTATGCAACGGTTACAACACGGTTTAGATCCGCTAGATCGTGATTAACAAGCGATTCCACTGTCGTGCCCTTGACACCCGAATCTTTCCTGTCTGTTAATTTTGGAAATGACTGGAAAATACTAGTTCTCGTTGGACGTATATCACGCGTCGGGAACGTGATCGGCAGCTATCCGTCGAACAATGAGGTCTGAAGAACCTGAAACGCGTATCGGTTTACTTAAAAAGTTTCGTCTATCCAATTCTCGATCGAGTATACTTCGGTGAGCATCGCAAAAAGCCGGTTCGGCAATATTGTGACTATACCTGACGGGAAAAAATTTACCCACCACGTTCTCGGAGAATGGCGCCTCCCGTCGAAACACAGAGAACCACTTTTACGTTATCCTTTATCGAAATACTATTATGCTTGGTGTTGCGGGCACGACGAACGGTTTAACAATCGAATGTCTTGTCCTTAAACTCTGACGATATTTTCAAAAATTGAACGAAGCGAGTACGAAATTTCCCGGCAAGTGACGTGTACGTGAAAATGACCGATAAAACTTACCCTGCGACACAGTTGTTATGGCTCACAATGGCGTTCCCTTGACTCGACGAGTAGGGGTCCTCTTTTTCGTCATTCGTCGAGCACAACCAGGCTCGAGTTAAAGGGAACGTCCATCCAATCGGTTCCGAAAAAATTCAATTTGAATATTTTTCTCATTCGATTGTTAAAAGAATGTGTGAATTGTTGCGTTTTTTTGAAAATCCTAACAGGAATATGCCTGAACGTGGCGACACCTATTTTATGCGCGCCATATCGAACCGACGCCGATGAATATTCGCTTCCAACGAAAGAACAGTGTTCTAACAGTAATTTCGCTCCTCCCTTCCAATCAGAGAGCTTTTAGCCGATTCGAAAAGATGCCCCTCTTCGGTTACTATAGTCAGCGGTATAACGTATACGATGCATTTTCAACGGTCGTGTACTCGATCATGTTCACAACAAAGAATACAGAAGCGCCGAATTATGTATACAACAATAGTAAGTCACGAAGTACGTTGTAAATTGACATTCAATTTGATTAAGTGTTGCTGATCTAGAGCCACATTATCAGTTTCATGTCACAACGAACTGTTCGTTGCAGGTATTGCTACGTATTATATTGCTTGGTATAGTTCTATCGGTTTTATTCAAATTGAAAACCGTTACTGTAAACACCAGTTCAATTACGGTTTAATGTACGTCCGTTTGAACGAATCGAGCCAAAGTTTTCGTTTTAGAGCTTCAAATCTGCATCGGTAAAGAATTGCTTTAAAAATCGTAGTATATAAGCAGGTGGCAATAACTAGATTTGTGGAAGCCTTGTTACATAGCTGCAGTTAAATTGTGTAAATTTAAAAATAAAACGATGCGTAAGTTTTGACGGCCATTTGAAAGCAACAGTTAGTCATATGAAATTACAAAATGGCGCTCCCTCGCGGAGGAACCGTAAAACTCGACGAAAATAAATCCACGGTAGCAGTTCGAGCGTTTTGCCATAGATGACGGCAAACGTGTTTTTTACCGCATGGCTCGAGTGCAGGGAAATTAAATATTTAGGAAAACCGGTGGATTGAACAATTGTTAACGGACAACAACTGATCAGCGAATACAATTTCGTATCGTTGCAGAAGTACCGAGCGGTAGCGTGCACGGTTTCCTTTATATTTCCCTTTATAACGCACCATCGAGTAACGCAACGTACGAGAGAGGTGTTTTCTCATACTTTCTGCGTTTCTCGAACGCGTAGCAGCGGTAAATGTGAAATTTTAATTTTAAATGCTTATACCGTTCCATGGGTTTCTACATTGTCCGAGGAAAGAGATGCCGCGCGGTTGATCGTTGATTTATTCGATGATTAAATTCACGGGCGAATCCGTGTTTTAAAACCGAGCCGGTCTTTTAGTTTACGATCGTAAACGTTATAGAATTCACGGTAAATAACAAAATGAATTTTTTTTATCTAAACATCTGTTACTACAAAAACAAAAACTGTAACTACATTCACAAATTTTTTTTAGGGCTGGGCATGTTGATCGCCGCAGATGTTGGCCAACCCGTGTTGATCGGAGAGGGGTGAAAAGAAGAGGTTGCCACAAGAGCGTTGCGGCGTGGGAGAAATTGAAATTGGTCGGAGGGTGTTCGGATGCGTTGGGCCGGTCCTGAGCCGAGTTGACGTCAGCGGCGCGTGCGCGCCACAGCGGACGGCACTGCAGAAGCAGGCGAGTTCGCGAGTATATCGATTTTACGATCGTGTCTCTCGCCGCTAGTGTGTCCGTTTCCTTTAGTTTTTAGTGGCCGTGCTCGTGGTACATGGAGAAAATTGTGAATGGGATTAGTCGCTAGTTGTTTCGCTTCGTACATCCGCTGACTCGCAACCGTTCGTCACCCTCGCCATGACCAAGGATAGATTAGCAGCCCTCGTCGCGGTGAGTGTTCAAGTAGCCTACGTACAATTCAGCGGATAGACTAGGCCGATTCGCCTAACCGGAGCATTCGGTCCGCTTGCCAGTCGGTCGGCCAGCCAGCCAGCCAGCCAGCTAGCCTGGCCCGTTAACGTTCTCTCCCTCCTTCTCTCGCCCTTTCTCTTTCCGTCACGATCCTCGTCTCTTTCTTTCCTCGGCTCGTCATCCGCGTTACTCCTCGTCGCTCGCGTTAACTCTCGCGGGTACCGCGCGCTTTCTCTGTCAACGGTCGAAAAATCGGTGGCCCGCGGTCTCGTCGCCGATCCCTCTCGTTATTCTTTTGTTATGATTCCCTCGTCGGTTGCCGTACAGTACGCCGAGCGGAAACGATTCTTCTGCTCGCCGTGACAACTCGTATGCAACTCGTGTGTCTCCTGTTTCTCTTTCGGTTTCTTTTTTTCTTTTTGTAGCGCACGAGAACGAACGCCACCATGTCCGTGTGTGCGCCCGTTCTGTCTCTTCGTAAACCGCGGTTCCGCGAGAAATTGATCAGATCGATGCCGAAACGAGGAAAACGAGACCGACAAACAAGAAAGAAGGCGTTACCGAGGTGTCAGAGCCGTTGCGCTGACTGTCATCCGATTGCGTCCGAGCAGTCGATAGTAGAATGGGAAGAAAGTCCGTGAATCGACGGGAAAAGTGGAAAGATAATTGAACGCGGTGACAGATAGATAACGGAGACGGATACGTATCTAAGTACAGCGTGCATACATATGTACGTACGTATGCATATATGTACAGAGATGGGACAGATATTTGGATAGTTGGATAGATAGAGAAAGGAAAATACGTATGTCCATGGATAGATGGAGTGTCAGCGACGGGGGTGGGGTGGCGAGGGGAAGGGAGAAACCAGCGGCTCCTGTGGCTGACAGGTGTTTGCCAGTATATGTTTTTCATCATCGTTTATTTCGTAACGATGACAGAATCGCTTGTGACAGCGCAGCGGCGCGGTTCCCGTTCGAACACGGATTTCTTCCCGGATGAGTACGATGCCCGTCGATTGTTTGGAAGGACTCGGGGAGAATGAGAGTACACCGGCAGTCGATGACTCATACACGCGTCGAACGACGGCCAAGAAAACCGTGTATTATTTGGGCGTATCTGTCGGCGCGGTGCGCATCCGCCATCAATTGTTCCTGCATTTTTATCGACTTCGCGCGTTCTATGGATCAATTAGACAACGCCGAGTTTCGTCTCTTGTTCTACCGTTCCCGTTTCGTCCCGTCCCGTACCGTCCTGCCCTGTTCTATTCCATTCCGGACCGTTTTACGCTCGGACCTGTCCCGTCGAACCGTTTACAATGAATCCTCGAAACCACCTGCGGTACCAGTTATTCTGCAGGAATTCATCGCATTGACTCGCATAATCGATCAAATACCCTTTTCGGAATTGGTCGAGCTGAACCGTTCATTTGGATTTCTCGAAAAATAGTCGAGTGTAATCGACCAATTTTTGTTAAGAAATTACGTCTGCGGTTTAACACGCTCGAAACGAAGTATTTTTGTAACACCGGTGGTACATGCCGGCGCGAACATGTTAATGTTCATTTAATATCCATGTAACTCAATATAACACATTATTGTATTCGGTTATTTATTGAGATATCTGGATTACCGACAATTAGCAATGTTTATATTTTCTTAGAGCGCAATCTGCTCGAAGTAATTAGAAGCGAGAAATAGAAAATACGAAGATTAACCCTTTGCAGCTGTCTCTGAGGCGCCACTAAAAATTGTTATACTATTATCCAAAAATTTTGTTACATTATTCAATTTGTACTTAAAAAATTACTAAACGTTTAAGTATTGTAAGAAAATTCTATAAAATGGAAGTACATTCTAGGTTAGAAGAAAAATTTGGCATTGGAATGAAAATAACTCCGAGTGCAAAGGGTTAAAATTGAAAAATTCCTCTTTCTGAGATGCGAGTGCACTTTCTGAATAGACATTCGAGTAAAATGTCAGGAAGCTGCGTATAGAAGTTTCCTGAACGGTTCCATTTTGCCACAATCATGATTGTTATCGCAATAGTTGAAGATAAAGCAAAGTATATCTTGACAATGGCTGGAGGATACTTTGTCCAATATAATTATTTCGTGTATTGTATTCCGGCCTCGACCGCGACCGCGATCTAGACCGCGATCTAGATCGAGCCCGCGTTCGGCCGGCGTTGCTCGTTTCTCCGCGTCCTCGATCGTTCTGAATTTCGAGAACTCGATCTCGTTGAGCCTCCCTTTAGACCGTGTAAATCACGAGCCGACTTCCATCCATTCCGACAATTGCGATCCGCGTTCCAATTCTCTCGAAATCGTAGCGTGGGAATGCGTCGCGTACAGTAATTCCGGTTGGGACGACACGGTGTCGTACATTACGTCAAAAATAAATCCCAATTTCCGGTAACAGGGTGGCTGAAAAAATCCTTTAATCATCCTCTGAAATGAATTTTTTACCGGCACACTTAACGCTTTCCCGTACAATAGACAGTCGGTCTCACAATGCGTTAACGCTAAACCTACCGAGTACTAGAAGCGATAAAAAAAGATTTAGCTTACTCTGTTTATTTAGATTTTGTGCAACTTTTAATACAATATGCGTTTGAATAAAGAAACTTATCGAATCAATTTCCATGTAAGCAACTTCACATTTTCAATAATTGTAAAATGAAAAATATAAAATCGGTCATTTGACCGGCAGTGGTAGGTTTAGTGTTAATTGTTCTATCTAATCTTGAAATTAAGTAATGTCTGTTAAATAAAATTAATTCCCACGTGGGGAGAGCCGATACATCCGCACTGCTTGATTATTAATATATCAAACGGACCTTAAGGGGTTAATTGAATCCCCAGGTTGTCGTTTAGAAAATGTAGAAAGCGAGTTGTTGAGATTTTGAAAAAATTTTAACAAACAGCTCTGAAAGAGCAAGGTCTTGAGTCAGGAGAATCGGACGTGCCAAAATGTGGCAAAAAATTGAGGCAAACCGAAATGTAATTGGGCCACGACATCCTGAATCGTGAGTCGTCTCATCGGGATAATCCGGATTAGATGGCCTTATGCATGGGATGCAATTTCTTTCTTTGGTAAAGAAATCTATCACAAAAAAGTTACCCAGAAAAGCTAAACCATTCCGAGCATAATAATGCTCGACCGCACGTTTAACAAATAATGAAAATTGAACGAGCTTATGAAATTCTGCTTCGTCCAGCATACTTATTAAACCTTTCGATAACCGACTACCAACCTCTTCAAGTATCTCGAAAACTTCCTGCTGGGGCATACCTTCGAGAAGCAAGGCGATGCTCGGAACGCTTTCGAAGAATTTTTTAACTCCAGAATTTCCGCTAGCGGAACAAACAAACTTGTTGCTCGTTGGCAAGAAACGAGCGAAAATACGATCGAAAATCTACCGTAGATTCGAACATTGAAGTTTCCCTTTTAAAACGATTGCTTAAAACTCGGTGTACAATCTTTTGTAGTTGTTCTAAAAAATGGGAACGAGGAACAAGTTTGCAGAAGCCTCGCGATGCACCTTATAGCGAAGTTGGCTGTACACGCTTCGTTTAAAGGTTGGTGAAGCGATCAGGGAAAAACGTACATCGAGTTCGAGGGAATAATCGTAAAGCATTTTCGAACCTTTATCATCGAAGAAAGAAAACTATTATGAAAATTAAGGTTTCAAGCTGACTGCTAACTCTCTGACGACTCTAGTAAAATGTGCATGTCGCTATATCGGCGTTGCAAGCCAATTGAAAGAATTCACATACATATATGTACTTACCGGGAACATCCAGGAAGATCTTATCTGGAGGTATGACACATAGTACGAGGAAACCGCTCGAGGGTTAAACGATTCGCTGGAAGGCTGCAATTTATTGGAAATGGGGAAGTTAGCGGGCCAGTGGTTTTTGGAGTATACGCACGAAGCTGAGCGTCGAGGACCGACATAATTTCGCCGGCGAGCTAATATCATGGGTAACTGGGAAAAACGTGGCGAGCCCGAAGGAGGCGATGGCATTTTCCCCGTGGCATTTACATAACAGCTCGCTGTTGGGCGCCGATAGCTTCGATAACGATGAATCCAGCGAACGTCACGCGGCCACGCGCCACGCGTCTTCGACGCCCACTCTTCGAGACTTTGAGAGCGGAGAAAAATACCGAAGAAGAAGAAGAAGAAGAGGAGGAGCGTGGGACGAGAGACCCGAACGAAATGGAACTCGAAGGTTCGAGCAATCGAATCTCGAGGCGCGACCAATATTCGACGACGTCTCGCAGGAAATTTTGCTAAGCTATGCATTTCATAGGTGGGTTGGTGGATAGCTAGGTTAAGGAGATGGAAACAAAGGCTGACGAGAGAGAGAGAGAGAGAGAAGGGAGAGGGAGGGAAGAGGTCGACGATGAAAATGGATAGAGGGATGTTCGCTCCACCGATTAATGTCGCGTCTTCGGGAGCTCGACCGATCGTCGAGAGTCGTTTAGATGATCGATCGATCCGCGGGAGAGAGTTATCGGCGGGCATCTCGCCGACGACAGAAACGGCAAGCGTCGTCGTTGCCGTTGTCGCTGCCGTTGATCCCCGAGGATCAACCGCGAGAGAACCTGAAGCGACTACAAGTCGCAAGAGACTACGCTGCAAGGACGCTGGCCTTCGAACCTCGGAACGCCAACTTGATCCTCGATCCACGAGGTCACGAGGATTCGCGAGAAATATTCCCCAGAGTCTAGACGATTTAGCGACTCGATCACCCCGAGGAGCGTTCATTCCGAAGCATCCCCTGTCCGGGGATTTAACCCTCGGTGGCGGGAGTTGGGTCCGTGTCGATCCTGAATCGTAAGCAGACTGCGTATCTTTATGCTAAATAAACATGCCCTGAATTTGTTATAAATAGACCGCGGATGCTAATAAAATTTGATGTACTTAACGCTAAACCTACCAGTGTCGGTCAAATGACCGGTTTTATATTTATCATTTTGCAGTTATTAAAATTATGAAGTTACTTACATGGAAATTGATTCGATAAATTTTATTTATCCAAGCACATTTTGACATAAAAATTGCACAACATCTGAATAAATAGAGCCTTGTCATTTTTATATGCTAAAACATTTTAATCGCATTTAGTGCTCGGTGCAGTGTTAATAGGTTGCACTAAAATTTCCTAGTTTGGTAAAAACATCGTGTCGGTCGTTGCAGTGGCACTGAAAGTAGTGAAGATGCAGGGAGAAGTTTCGACGACTCAACTTCCTTAACTACCTATCATTTACGACACTTCCGTTCTGTCATAAGACGCAGTATCTAAACGCAGCAACACCTGTCTCAATTAACGGTTCGATCATTATGACTCATACCACCGAGCGAGATTGACTGACATTTAATTCTTCGGTAGCGAAGTCTCGAGCGACAGAACGTAATCGAAATGGTAACCGAACAAGGCTCGATAAGCGCAACCAACAAGCGCGCGACTCTAACGTCGGTGACGGAGGATTAATCGATGATTATCCTCGCGCGATCGGAAGGAACGATCGAGTTCGGTGTTCCGGTTAGGGTCGGTTAAACGAATTTTTCGCGGGACCGTGGCACCGATTTATCGCGTTGTCGTGTCACCGGTCTTTCGATCCTAATCAGAGCCCGCTAATCTCGCGCCCGATGATGCTTTTTTCGATAATGGAGGGTGGTGAGCCGGTACGGGTTGGTTGGCCTGCTTCCACTTCCTCGCGAGCTTGCCACCAGCTTCTCCCAACAACGATTCCGATCCATATCCGAACTTTGCTCGGCGTACACCGCGATTTTAACGAAGAACTCGCGTGCTCGTTGAGCGATAATCGATAACGCGAGCTGGGAACGGCGAGCTGATTGCTCGTTGATCCTCGGTAGCTCGTCGAGCTAACCACGGGTTCGGTTTTTCGGGAATTTGATCGGGAATTTTCGACGCGTGTTCGACGAAGAAAAGATTCTCCAACTGCCTTCCGAAAAAATTGTTTTTAATAAATCTATGGTCCATAGGGGATGCAGGAGCATTTCTCCTCGCACCAAGAATGCTATTGTGTCACATTTGTCAGATTCCAATTGTATTTTTCTAAAGTGAATTTTGGTTTTCCATAGAAAACCGTAACCGTAGTATCCACCGACGATTATTTCATGGAAACCGCACGATAAAAAGTGGATAAGACCGTGTACATTCGTTTTTTAAAATGATCTTTTCAGTTTCCCGCGAATCGAGCGCGTAACTTGAATTATACTTTCGTGTTCTATGCGAGATGCATTGAATTTTTCACCGAGTCGAGATTGAAAAAATTTCGTCCGCTGATTATGGTCGCTGTTGGTGTAGAGTATGGTATGATGACCGTTAGCAGAGAAAGGGTTAATGGTAGCCATCTTACCGGAACGATGCAAAGGTGAGAGGTTTTCGCTGTAAGGTTCTTTATATCGGCTCTAGCGTAGAAAATATTTGTGTATTACGGATCACCGTCTTACCGGAAGAGAAACACGCGTGTAAATTGCGAACTCCTCTTTTTATCCTGGCACTTGACCTAGGTCTCTGGAATAGGTTAACCCATTAAACACCACATTTTTGTTGCAATGGTTTATGTATTGGGATTATAAACATTAACGGTCCGGCAGTCCCAGCGTGTTAAGAAAAATAAAAATGTAGAGTTTCGAAAATAGTTTTGTGAAAAATGATTTGGTTTGGTTCCAGGCTCAGTCGGACGACGATGACGTGGCGGACGACGTGTCCATCAACGTCGGCGGGCAAGATGACTTCATGACAGAGTTTTTCGCGGAGGTGAGTCCGAATTCGAAATGAACTTTCTACCCCATCCTTCGATTCTCGTTCCTTTTCAACGGTATTGTCCTCATCGTTCGGTTCACAAATGAATGTTGGACTTAAGTGGACGTTCAAAATGTTCTTTGAAAATTCAATGATTTAATTATATTTAATATTCATCCTTATCGAAGTGGTAAATAGACACGAAACGAGCAGACACTTACTGGATCTAAATAAAGATTTGTTTCTTCCTTTAACAATTTTGACAAGTTGACGATTATGTACCGATACTATTTGAATTACGATTTATTTTACGATTATAGTGATTAGGACTTCATTGATGCGTATAAATTAATAGGGGAAACAAGAAAATTGATAACCATTGTACACCCACGGGTTCTCCAACGGATGAGTATTGATTACAATAAAATAGAATATCATTTCAATTCAAAGGGAACTAATAACCTTTAGCAAATTCCGTTCGAAGTCCTCGTCACGAGCCTGACTGGATATTATAGTACGAGGGGATAAATCCCATTTATCTTTCTACTGTTTCATGTTTCGCCCACGCACTTTCGTCATGAATGTGTAAAGGTCACACTCGAGCAGTGAGATAGTACAATTTCATTCGAATCCTCGAATAATTCTCTACGAATAGTTGCACATTAAAAATAATTATTAGCAAGGATTCAAATGGGGGCGCATCGACCCTAATAGCTCTCTTAATGGTTAATTAACACGTAGAAAAATTAGCATTGTACCGGCCAATAATCGGTCAACATTCTAACTCGTCGATCCCGATTCCCTAAACGGTTCCGTTTTGATCCAGGTCTTGTTTCGTTTTGATCTAGGTGGAGGAGATCCGTGAAATGATAGACAGGATCCAGACGAACGTCGAAGATGTCAAGAAAAAACACAGTGCCATTTTGTCGGCGCCGCAGACCGACGAAAGTGAGTGTCGCCATCATTCCTTTCGATGTTGTTGCGTGTGTTCGTGTCTGTACGATTCATCTAATCGTTGTTGGCCGTTTCAACGGGAAAAGCGTCCGTTTCGAACGATTATGTTCTGGTCGCCGTTCGTAACGCGACGCGTTCCTTGAAAAATGGTTTTTTTGTCCCGGCTTGGAGAGAGTCGATACAAAAGAGCAGGATTCGTATTACTTTGGAAAACCATAGTCGAGCAAATCGATCGAATAAGTGCACGTTTATGTTGAAGCTGCCGCACCAGATTCATACAATCAAAAGACTAGAAGAAAATGCATCGAAGCGTTATAAAATATAAAATCGTTTATTTGACCATGGTAGGTTTTTAGTGTCAATAGACTTGCTACTGGAATAAGTTGTTCTGCTCGTTGCGTCGAACACTTCTTTCGTAAAAAGATAGAGCGTATTTATGGTAAGCGTTGTAGCTTCGACACGCGCGTACTCTAAGGCGGTTAGGCAACAAGAGGGAATGAGAAGCCGGTAGTCGGCCTAGCAGTAGCACCGGTTGCTCTCGTAATCGGGTTCGCGGTCATCCCGCAACCTCGCGCATCGTTGTCGACACTCGAGATCACGGCAACGCGCCGGCAAAAAGTATTCCATCAAATGAATCAATCTATTCATTGATAGACTGTATCGCCACGTTCACTCATCCGTGACGACGTGGAAGAAGATATTTTTCATTAATGGTAAAAGCAAACGATGAAACCCGACACTGATTTGCCACGGCGCGGTGGCGTTCGATCATCCTCGAGCGTCGAGGAAACTCTTTCGACAATCTCCAACAATAGATTGCGGATTTTATGCGTTGATCAAATGTGAATCAGCCGAGGCAATTAAGAATATTGTTGTGTTATCGCCAACTCATTAAAATTTGTCAAGAAATGTTTATTTAATTTTACATAAAAATCCACAGTCTATCTAAACATTTTTCTAAGAGACATTGCAATCGCTTAGACTACACAGTTTCTGACAGTCTTCTCCAACATATCGTAAATTAATATAGAATTGTAATCGTGAGAAATTGAAGTGAATCGTTGAAGTTGTTAACGCGTAATTTAATTCGGTAGATAATACGTCGACTGTTCTCATAATTAAACACTTTGGAATGTAATTTAGTTCTCCGAGGAGAATATTTCTAGTATTTCAAAAACTTCTCGTCCCCAAGGGGTTAGAAGGTCAAACGAAAAAATTATAAGATGGTTAGAGATGGCTACTCCATTATCGGTCATTATTCTGTAGAATGCATTGGCTCTCTCGACTGCATCGGACCGCGTCGCGTCGCTGCAAAAGGGCGCGATCTCGGAAACGTCAACGGACTCGACGTTTCCCTCTCGTCTCTCTTTCTCTTGTTTCCTGTTTGTTCCCACGAAGGGGAGAGACTTGCCGACGATTGCTTCGGGGTTTCGATCGATCTCGTCGGCCCTCGGTGTAGAGAACATCGTCGTCATCGTCGTTGTCGTCGTCGTCGTCGTCGTCGTCGTTTTCTGTTTTCGTTTCGTCCGTTGGACAGCGTTTATCGCGATCTTTTTCATTGTGTCGATCGAGTGGCAAGATTCGTGATATACCAGAAAAATATATAGAAAAAGAGAACGAGAGAGAGAGAGAGAGAGAGAGGGGGGGAGTGAAAAGGAGAGGGAGAAAGAGAGAACGCGTTGGCCGACTCGAAGGAGGCGGTCTAGCGAAAAGATCGATGCAGCTCCGTTCCTCCTCGAAAGCAGAATATTCGAATCGGGACGGCGGCGACTGGCGTGGAAAAGGGAACGCAACGCGTTGCGTCGACCTCGTCACGCATCCAGCGCCTTGCCACCGTCTCGACGACGACGTCGGGATACGTCGATCATGCCGCGCGTTCCTGACGATCCACCTTGGATCCAAGCGATTATACCCAAGGCGATCCGATCGTCGATCGCGCGTTCGTGAAAAGACTCGTTCACGCGGCTGCGAACGAGTTATAGGGTGCGGTTGCCACCGATCGCTAGACTGCGGATTTTCATGTAAATGAAAAATTGTCCAAGTCGATCGTGGGAAAACAATTGAAATGTTGCAACAATATCCTTAACACGTCCGCTACCACTGTCGCAAATGTGTGACCACTACAGTCTCGCAATGTACACGCTTGAAGATAGTGAAATTAATTGGATGCACTTTGTTGTGGACGCTCATGGCGTTGGTACACTTTCATATTTATTCAATCGTGAAATGCATTGGTAAAAATGATCTCATCTTTAAAACAGGATGCAAATTAATCGCTCTTGGTGCTCGGCGTTCTGCTCTAACGTTGAGTTGGGCGTACATTGGCTGGAATTTTTTTATGGGTTAAACACACCGGGTCGATAATAAACATCGATTTCGACGATTCTTATCTATGAACAGCTGTACTATGCAGAATGAATTGTCGCGAGAACGGGTCGTACGCATTGGAGCAAGTCAGACGTTCGGTACATCACGTGCGATCGAAAACTGCATAAATAGAATCGCAGTCTTTAACCCTTAATCGCCAGGCCGGTTTCTAATGTATTTCAATATTATTCTTTCTATAGAATTTCAATAATTGCCAAATAAAAAGCGTGGTGGTGGGTCCACTGTTAACCTCTCGCACTACCATTAATTTTATGGTTCAGAACTTCTTTAACGTTCAGAGTTTCTTGGAAGACGAAGAAAGAATTTTCTATTTACACTCCATCGACGCTAATCCAAGAAAACTTTGTTCCGGCTTAAAGGGAATTAGTAATGCATACGTTTAGTAGATTTTACACGAAATGGTCACGAGTCCGACTCAATGTTATAGCGCAGGGGATGGTTAAGTATAACTCACGCGGCGTTTAATGCGTTAAACGTTCCCTTCGCTGGCAAACGGTGGTTTTCGCAGTAGTATAAATATTGTACCGCATCTGTCACGAGCAAAGCCGTTAATCGTAATAACGCGGGGCGTGTACAGGCCACGTGGCTCGGAGCGGAACGCAGCCGAAAATTGGTGTGGCGCGTAGCCCGTTGAACAATGGGTTTTTCGATTTTTGTTTGCCGCACTGTGCAGTAGGCCGTGGCATGTAGGTAGGCAGGGAGGTGTAGGTGGTAGGTAACACGGATCGATTTCGCAGCACGGCGTTGCTGTTCCTCGTGCCCCGCGTTTCGTACCCCTGGTCCATCGGGCGTGCGACGCACGGTTTATCGTACACCTCGACAGAGAGAAAATCGACTGACTCGAAGACAGGTGCCCGCGACGAGCGACGTTACCACCAAAACAAACAAAAATCTCTCATCGGTGCGACTACTCGATCGTGAATCGATTCGACACCCGCGATCGTTCCTCTCTGTTGTACAATCAACCCTTCCGTAACGCGATTAATTCGCACCGCGTCATAGGAAACTCGGAATCAGTACTAATCAGAGCAAATTAAATTAAGGGGAGTCGGACTTTGATTTCACTGAAAAATTCCGAATTTCTGTTTTTCAACAGACTTATTGTGCACAACTGTGAGCGCAATTTCTTTTAATTTTCTTAGGACCAAACTTTGGAAATCCGTCGAAAATATAAGTTAACAAATTTTTTCAAACTCGTTGAAGTATGTAGGTATGTAAACAAATGAGAGAATTGAATATCGGAAAATTGACACGATCGGGTGTACGATGCCCGATGCCCCTTGTATTTGACACAAATCGCAATGTTTGCTACGCGTAATAGGAGGGTTTATCGTATAGAGAAACGCGTCGAGCAACATTTTTTCTGGAACGAGAAAACGCAACGATTCGCGATCGAATTCGAGCGTGTCCCGCGTATCCCGAGCGTGGCGAGGTCTCGAGAGGCCATAGAAGTAGGTCTGGCACGTTTCCACCCTGTATTAACCCAATTCCATCGAGCACCCTCGACGCAGGGGAATACGTGCCCCTCCCTCGTCCTCGTCCTCGTACCCTTGCAGCCTTGCGCCCCACGCTGCCCCGTCGTCGATTCTCTTGCAAAGCGTTCAACGAACCCGGCCCGAGATCTTGCCGACAAGTGGTCACCAATCTCTCAACAGTTGCAGCGCAGTAGAACCTTCGGTTATCCGAACCAATCAGGGAAACACGAGTGCTCGGATAATATATGCAGAGGGGAGGAATATGAAATACCCATTCTATTTCTTGACTCTTCGCGAGCGGATCCTTCGGCTACCTGGATCGTTCGGAGCGAAATTTCGCTCTTGAGTTTATTTTTTCTTTTCAATATTCCTTTTTGGATTCGATACAGGGGCGGAAATACAATACCGAAAAATTTTTGTATTTATTACCTCGTGATTTTACTCTAAAATTACCCTTGATTTAAATTATATTTAAAGGATTCAAGGATTTAAATATAATTTAAATCAAGGATAATGTTCGCTAGTTCAATATGGGTTCCAGAATTTTAGAACAGTCAAAAAATGCGGTGGGTGTGCCCCTTGAGGAGCCTAGGGACAATGTTAATCCAGTGACAAAACTTTTTTCTTTTCATTATTTTTCTATTAGTTTCATACAAAGGTCAACGACTCGATTGTCTAATTGTTTTTACGTGTTATATTATCACGTTCGAAATCAAAGGCGATCTATGTACATCGCATTTTCAATGCGCTTTTCCACACAACAACCAACAACTCTGATTTCAACACTTTCGCACACGGTCACCAGAGATACGCCATTATGGACCTGTACGCTATCTTCGCGCGAAAGCTCGTTAAAATCGAAGTAGGACAGTCGGAGGGAACTTTGTTGTTCCATTCCCTCGTGAGTAGAGCTAGGCGATGCCTTTGAAATGCCGGGTCAAAACAGACCCGTGCACCGCCATTCAACCGTTAACTCCGGGATTATCGAGGAGCGGTGCTTGTTACATACTCCGTTCAAATTTTCGCTCGTTTGAACCCCGCTGATTAATCCTTTGCGCTCGGTGCTATTTTACCAGATATTTAACAAAATATAAAATGCTAAATATAAAATACAAAAATACTACACCGATACTTAAAAAATAATAGAAAAATAATTGAAAAAGCTCTATGAAATTTCGGAAGTAGCTGCTGAAACACCCGTTGCACGCTCTGAATGGTCATACGTTGTACATAGGGAAGGGGACGTATGAAATAGGAGCTGTGCAGAATGAACGAAAACTGGTTTTTACACGGTTATGGACTCTTCTGACTTTTACTTTAGAATAGAATTTTTATTTATCCGTAGCTTCGTTTCCGAGAAAATCGAGTGCGTAAATCCGACGAATTTTCTCGGAAACGCGTCATCGAACAAAAAAAAAATGTTTTTGTTAAATTGATCCGCTGTCGCTCTTCTGCGTCTCCCCGTGAACAGGTAAACCCCATGGACGTAAATGGAGCGATGGTTGTCGATCGCTGACCAAATGCCCCGTCGTTCTCTGTTGCAGAGGTTAAGATGGAACTGGAGGACCTCATGTCGGACATTAAGAAGACGGCAAACAAAGTCAGAGCCAAGTTAAAGGGTAAGCGACATTGGGAGCGGCGACTCGCCGTTGCTAATTTCGATCGTTGCGCCGCGAACACGACGAATATCTTCCCGATTGACAAAAGGAAGCTGCTGGTGGTCCTAAAAGTTCGTTCCGTTTATGCAAATAAATGAACCTCGCGAAAATGTTGTGAAAACATTGGCGAAGATGATCGCTGTTTCAAAAAAAAAATTCTTTGATTTAGAAGTAATCTATTCAACGAAATAAAAAATGTAACGCCAAGGTTCATCTAGTATTTTGGAAGAATTCTACTTCTAGGCAAATAATTCCGTCCACCATTTCTCGGGGACACGGCGCTCAAAGTAGTTAAGCTCGAGCATATCGTGAACGGTAGTTTTCGGACAGCGTGCAAAGTAGAAAAACGAAATACAGTGCTGGAGGAGATTAAAAGTTCAATTACTCGTTCTCTACTTTATAGATAGCGAAATGTATGGGCGTATGTTGGTATTTTCAATTATAATTTAAGACTTTCGTACACAATCCGGTTCATATATATTTACGCGAAGAACAGTAGTTCCAACTTCGAGAACGAACTTCGAACGAATTTATAATTTTGTCCAACACTGTACGCTCGAATCGTTGAATTATTAGTCCGTCTCGTGTGAGAACGAAGGGAGTGGCGGGAGAAGAATTACGAGGAAGGATGAAAGGTAGGTGAACCCGATTAACGTTAAGGGTTCGTCGATTCGCGGGCGCGCTAACACCTGTGTCCGACTTTTCACGGTGATTCGGATGTTGTTCTCGGTGTCCACAGTGATAGAGCAAAATATCGAGCAGGAAGAGCACACAAACAAATCGTCGGCGGACCTGAGGATACGCAAGACACAGCACTCGACGCTGTCCAGGAAGTTCGTCGAGGTGATGACCGAGTACAATCGGACGCAGACCGATTACAGAGAGCGATGCAAGGGGAGGATACAGCGACAGTTGGAAATCAGTAAGCCCGGTTTCTTTCTAAACGTTCGATCTCTCGAAGGATCTCGCGATCAACGGGATCAATTACCGTCTCTAATCGTACAATTTCTCCGCTTGCAGCGGGAAGAACGACCACCAACGAGGAACTCGAGGAAATGTTGGAACAGGGGAATCCGGCCGTGTTCACGCAAGGGGTGAGATACCTCCTTAACCCGATTTCCGCTTTCGTTTCTCTAACAAGCGGACTGGACGAGTAATTGTTTCATTGAATAATCGGTTCGATTGCGAAGAACTCGCTTTGTCATGATATAATTTAATTATATTCCCACAAGGTGATTACACACTTGTTACGAAAACCATCCCGAAAAAATAAACTATTCTTTTGATAACTGATTTAAAATATTAAAAAGAACGTCCGCAAATAAAGCTAACTTGTAGTTTCATTTTCGTCTTTATTTCGTCTAAATATCTTAATTAATAGCTGAGAAAGTAAAAGGTACAATTTAGGTTTCTCACCCCCTTAAACGAAGGTCTAGAGAATTCGTACAGAATAGTGTTTTAGGCAAAGCGCATTTTACTAGCCGAGAAACATGAAAAGTGACTTGGGAGAGAGTTACTCGTGCCTAATCACTCGTCCCAAGAGTAATTGCTCGTCAGGAAAGCTTCACTTTTGTAAGGGCGAACCGACTGATCAACCGCTGATTCCCGCAGATAATCATGGAAACGCAACAAGCGAAACAAACCCTCGCCGATATCGAGGCTCGCCACGCGGACATCATCAAATTGGAAAACTCGATCAGGGAGCTCCACGACATGTTCATGGACATGGCCATGCTCGTGGAAAGCCAGGTAACGTAACAAACGCGTCGCGCGAATCGTGTTCCGGAACGTAACAACTGGTTGGACAACAACTCGTATATTCTTATGTTCGTCCACTCTAAATTGGACTCGAAAGAATCAGCACACGCTTTTTCAGCGTAGTCGTTGCAGGTTTTTCTGGAAAATAGAAATTGTCTGAATTGATTGCAAGATATATATAGGCTACATGGACATCTATTTCTTACGTTAATAATATCAATGAACTTGAGATAATAGTATTTTTAAATGCTTTAAATATTTTCATTGTTTTCTATTATCTTAAATACAATAAAACAAAATAATAATTTGTACCGTTATAAATTTTGGGGTATTGTCCAGCTGGTTGGGAACACAGTGCGTCGTCGTCTCTTTCTCTCTTATCGATAGATCTATCGATCGGCTCGTTCCCAGTTGTCGTTCACGGGGATATTTATCCGCAGCTTGAACTAACGCTCGCCTAATTTTAGGGTGAAATGATAGATCGCATAGAGTACCACGTGGAGCATGCGGTAGATTACGTGCAGACGGCTACGCAGGACACCAAGAAAGCACTCAAGTATCAAAGCAAAGCCCGACGGGTGAGTCTATCCCGTATTTCGCGCGGATCCATTGGTCTTCCGTTTGTCTCTAATTGGTCACATTTTGTTTCTCTCCTCCTTACAAAAACGAAACCCTCAGAAACGACGCTCCCCCGTTGTCCCGTTTTCCCCCATTTGTTTGGTTGTATCGCGTTCGATTCCCTTCGTATGCTTTTTCGTATTACTGCTATCTCTCTGTTTCTCTTTCTCTCTTCCTTTATATCTCTGCCTCTCAATTGTTTATCTGTTTGTGTGTATCGTTACGAACACAACTCGACACGAAACCACGTTGACTTCCGGCTTCCGGCCGTGTTTCGGCGACACTTTTTAACATTTCTTAGCGCGCTAACGTTCCTCCTATCGAATAGCTACTCGCATATATACAGGGTGTCACAGTTGAATAGGATCGCGCGAATACATACGTCTCATTTATTATTATATAAAAAAATCTCTTAGTGTCGAATCATAACGTGACCTTGAAATCTTCAGATCGGTTAATCTCGATGAAGAAATTCTTTTTATCTTTATATTATATGTGGTTATTCAAACGTTGTATCCGTGTTCTGAGAAACATTTTTATACAACAGTAAGTAGGGCAGATATTTCGCATATCCAATTCAGCTGAAACACACTGTATGCATGTTAATATGCACCGCAGAGCCAGACGTTTATGAATCACAGCTGAGTATTACTGAAAATATTATTCAGTAGCAGTAGCCAAGTTTGTTCGTGAACTAATAGGCCATTCTTAAGAACGTGATCCAATCGTTGCTTCCGGGATTGCTTTTTAAAAGAAGATTTTCAAGGTCTTCTTTGATCTAGCACAGTTGTTGAGAATCATACTAATAGGCTTCCGGTAAGCAATGCGTTAAGTCTACAGTTTTTTTTTTCAATCATTTTATGCATTTCCAATAAGTTAAAAATTACGTGCTTATGCATCTATAAATTATAATTCGGTATAGTTTGGCTCTGGTTGGTTCAGAAATGTGAAAAACTTTATTACATATATACGGACGTGCGTGTACGTACGAGCCGCTCATTTGCCAAATCGATTAAATCCGCGAAACGAAAAGTTCAGACAATTGACAAAATAGTATATGTACTTACGTTCATCTGTAAATTGATTTTAACCGGTTTGGCTTGCGAACGTCTCGATTAACACTAGAAATACCGCCCACTGAATTGTAACGCCTTAGAAAAATCAAAGAACAGCGTAAATTGTAATATGCGCACGATTAAGTAACATTGTTCGACGATTGTCAACGAAAGTGTCTCTATCGTTTCAACAATTGTAAACCGAAAATGATGAAACGGGTTGTCTCGCTTGGTGGTTCTAGTGTTAATAACACTGTTTAACAAATTTTAACAATTCCTTCTTTCACGTTTCGATAACCGGTAGAGGATTCTAATAAACGCCTCGACGCGCCGATAGAGTCTATAAAAAATTCTCAAAAATTAAAAATTCGTCTTTTCGAAAATTCGAGTTTGTATCCGTGGAGACAAGCAACCCGGCAAGGTCCCCGTTACCGCAAACAACGCAAACGACTGTAAGAATCATCTACGGGTTGTCAGAACGTAAAATCGGTGTCGGACAGCGCGCAATCGGTAGCAGAACGCGTTGCAACTACGCGGTGTACACGCATCGTCGTATAGATGTTGAACACGCGTGTCTCTCTATTTGTGTGTCGCTCTGTCCTGTTGAACGTGAGTGTGCTAATTGTGCCTCCGTCCCTGAACTGTTTGTCTCCATTCGTACTACTAAAAGTCTGCGTATTACTAACCTATGCTCTCTAACCGGACTAACTATAGCGTTCTCGATTCGGTTGTCGCCGCGTCGATCGGTTGCTGCGATCGGTCGAGAAGCGCCAGGCCTGCTGTTTCCGCTTTATTTTCTAACGGGGGTTCGATGCGCTGCGCCGTGCGCCTTCGACGACTAACACGCACGATCCTCAAGGTGCAGGGCGCGTGGCGCAGCGCGGTTTTTTGCTTTCTACACGATATGTGTGTTTTTACTGCTCTCTTATCCGTACATCTGTACACCTGTACTATATACATGTATACGTCTCTCTCTCTGTCTGTGTATATTACGTACAATCGGTCTCATAATCGGTGACGCACACTTTAAATTGGTATAACTTTTTCACTAAATTGATCAAACGACTTCGATCTTTCTGTCGAGCTAGATGGATTAGTTTATTATACGAGATACGTAATGACAACTTTAGAAAAATTGCGTTCAGTCCGAACCTAACAAAAATATAAAAAATGTATCTTGTAGATCGATGTAAGTTGTATACGTGCTGAAAATCTCATTCAGACTAAACGTAATTTTTCCAAAATTTTCTTTACAACATCGTCTAGCAAACTGATCCATCTTGCTTGGTAGAAAGATTAAAGTGATTTGGCACATTTATAAGAAAAGTGATTCTGATTTAAAGCGTATGCCATTAATTATGAGACTGATTGTATACACACGCATACACGTCGTCGATGTATTTATTATCTGTGGACGCGCGCGCGTTCCTGTACGCGTGTATCTAGACCAGGGGTTGAAAACCGTTGCGATATCGATTTCAGTCCTTGAAACAGTTACGAAGAACCGATATTCTAAATAACTGTTACGAGGGATATTTCTGTGGCCACAATCTCGTACGTCCTATAGAAAAATCCGTTCTGTAGGGCTCGCCCGTTGAATTGGGGCCGGTGCATTGTGTTTTGTAAGCGAGAACTTCTCTCGTTCGGTGTCCTGATAAAGTTCAATTGTATGGATGGAGCCCGACTGTCTGAAATATTTGATATTATTTCGCTTTTATATTTCTAAGGACTCTTGATGTCCTTTCTTAGCATCTCCAATATCGTATTACAAAATACAAGGAATCGGGCACGTACTTTAGCACTGGCCTAATATTTCGTATGCGGTGTACGATTTTGGCTGTGAATCACTGTGAACAGAAATGTTGGTTCCTCGCAACAGTAACAGGTATTTCCCTCGCAAAATGGTTTCGCTCTAACTCGGTTTGTTAATTGAGAATCTTATCTGTCAAAGAAATATTATAGAAGCATGGATATCGAATGCTTGGTGGAAACGTCTCTTATCAAGATCAGTTCAAATCGATCCAGCAGAAAGTAGGATGGGAAAGATACTGTATAGAACTTGTCAAATCTCTAGGAGAATAGAGGTATGATTAGGAGAATGAATCCCAAAGATATCAACTTAATTCAGAGCTGGAAATTTGAAGAGCGAAGCTAGGCGATGACAAAAGAAAGTGTTGTAGCTTCTATCGACTGTTGGAATGCTGTGGGATACCTGTATTTAGAACACCGATTCTGTCGAACTGTTTTGCTCGAAGCCGTCGCAAAGCGGGTACTAACGATCATTTTCGCTTCAAAGCCTGACCAGGATGGACGCGTTTCCTCTCGTTTGTACAGTAACTCAGGTAGACCGACGCGAGACTCAGAATACACGCGTACGACACGCGTCGCGTCGTCGATGTTCCCGTTGGTTGTTATCGTACGATCGTCAGCGAGTATCCTTAGCCGAAATCACCGATGCGTTTTCGTTCGATTCCGACTCCGGCTCCCAAAGAACATCCAGTTCTCTGTATCTTTCCTCCCTATCCTCCTCTGCTGCTCGGCAGGGCAAATCGATGGATCGCAGTCCGGTGATGCTCTGCCGATCGGATCGATTCTTGACTGCGATCGCGGTTATGGTTGCGGCTGTGGTTGCGGTTGCGGTTGCGGTTGCGGTGCAGCGACCACGCGGCCAAGAGCGAAAGGAAAAGGAGCGAACCTCGCAAGGTAAACGAATCGATTCGCGATCCTACGCGGCCATCGCGAACTTAGAATCGCCCTGTGCTTCATCGCATAATTGATCAAACACCATTCGGTCTTCGCTGAGAGAATACTCGTCGAAATCGATAAACGTTCCTGCGAGCCACGAGATTAACCCATTGCGGGCAATAGTTCTTTGACCGTACCGTGACTGATGCCGATGTTCATTGGTTCTCTTATTGTTAATCTTTTTCGCTATTTTAGATCGCGTCTACGCATTTTTATTATAAAGTCCGTAGTCCAGTTATGAATTAATTCGTTTGGTTTTAGTCGACAATCATTTCTTCCGGTGTCGGCGCTTGCTCGCAGGGGGTTGATCTGTTGAAAATCGCGATACAACAGATCTCGCAACAGTCGCGCGGAACAGATTTTGGCGAACGTGTAGCGGTTCCCGACGTGCTCACCCGTACTCGAAAACGTTGCACCGAAACGCATCGGTTACGCGTGTCAAGTGCAGACACACGCTGAGCTTTTCTCTATCTATATATCTATCTATCTATACATATATCTATCTATCTATGTATGTGTCCGCTCCCTTTCTCTCTCTCTCTCTCTCTCTCTCTCTCTCTCTCTCTCTTTCTTACTCTGCCTGTCTGCCTTTCTATCCGTCTGTTTGTACAACCACTCGTTCGCTCACTGTCCGTTGTTTGTTCACTCGTTGTTCTTCTTGACTGTGCAAGCATATCGATATCTCTCGCTTGTGACCGTCACGCGGATCGTCGCGCGACCACATTGTACAACACTATACCATGACTGGCTCTCGATGTTCCTGTATAGAGCTCTGGTGTGTTTTATATTGTTGTTGTTGAAATGTAAACATTGTTGGCCCACCCACCGCCCGCCCCGCCACCCCTACATACTCTCGACTCGACTCGACCTGATTTCGTACATCGTCGTTCGTCGTCCTGGTCGTGTTTTGCCTTTGTGAGCTGTTTTTCCATGCGTCGTTGTTCCGAGAGCTATCTCTGATGCGCAACCGTCTCTTGTTCTTTCTGTCCACAGAAAATGATCTTCATCATAATCTGCGTGTTAATATTGGTCGTGATATTAATCTCCATAATAATAGCGAGCGTTCCTAAAAGCTAAAGAGCCTGATACTGCTAGATATCAGGGGGTGTATCGGGGGAAGGATCCGGGGGGATAATAGCGCCTGTGTGTACACCTATGTTCGGTCGTCGTGGGATTACGCGAAGCGAAACGATTCCGACGTCGTGGGAACACGAACGGATAGGATAACGTAGGACAGACTAGGATAGGATATACGGTAGCATAGGACTGGGATAGGAGATCGCTGTTCGGAGGAAGCATCTCTCTGCCAAAGCAAAGCAAAACCAACTGTCCCTCCAAACCCGGCTCCTCCTGCTCCTCGTTCTCCTCCTTGGATACGCATTCTCCGACTTGGAACGTGTCGCGTTCACCGTTGTAATACAGTTGATCGTTCACAGCCGTGTTCGAGTCGCGTTTCGTCGAGCGAAACGGTTCGTCGAGTCGATCTCGCCGTCGTGTTCCTACCCGTTCATCGTTCGTTAAGATAGACCAACGCCGGTAGATCGGTCGGTCGGTTTTCTGCAGATTCCCTGCCGTTCGTCCTGGCGTTTTCCTCTAACCCGAGGCTGGAGGCTGGCCTCTGCACGAGGACAAGCTACCTCCCGATCAACGTGGATACCCGTTTTCCGCGGAATTTCGTTCCGTTCGCAGAAAATCGGCGCCCACGATCTCGCTACGGTGTTCTTCGTCCTCGCAATCATTCCTATACAGCTTGCGGTTTCGCTGAATGCGATTGTCGATCTCTGCGAGATCCGCGCTCTGATCCCCGATAAGTTTGTCCGATCACGCCTGCAGTGATCTCGCGAGAATGTGTTCGGCCAGACGCACAGAAGATACGTGTAGAGTATTATTGTTGTTATTTATTATAAATCTTGCCATTCGGCTTAGGATAAATTCCAGTTACATTTATCTACATTATATGTAGTTAACTTAACATTTTATTCATAACTATAGTTCACTCTGAGTAAGAAAACTAACTGAACGTGTTCATTGTTTCCTGTTTCTGATTTTATATCAAAACCAACAGTACCATACAAGATCGAGAATCGCATTCGATAGAACCGCACGCACGCGAAACGTAAAAACGCTCGATGGCCCGACACTGACCGAGCATGGTTTTCCTTCCGGGAAAATCGCAACAAGGATACAGCCTCCTTTCCGCAGTGGACCACTTTCGAATCACGCCTCGCGATTAGTATTCTTACGTCGTTTATTGTACACGGGTTTCGTTCTCTTGCGATACTGCGAACGAGTATCTGAGAATAGTTTAATATTACTAGACTGTGGACTTTAGGCTTTTACGATGGAAACGAGTCCGCGCAATTTGCAGCAGTAAAAAAAGTTGAAAGAACTCGAGCGTACGCTATTTTCAACGTGTTCGAGTGATCAGCTAGGAAAATAAATTTATACTTTGCTCCTGTAGCCAGCAATCGATGCTTGAAAAAATTTGGTTTCGCATAAAAAATCCGCGGTCTAGTCGTAAGCGCTGCGAATAACGAAACGCGTGGTTCCCGATCTCCGGAGATGTTGCCGCACGGTTCGAAAGTGGTATATACATACTGAAAGTTAGGCTCGAAAGAGCAACATAGCCGATAGCGGAAAACGAGGAGAAGAGGTTGCTGAAGAATTCTGCGAGCGTATGTTGGAACGCGCGACAACCGAAACGAGCCACGCGAAACAGGTGTGCGTACCGAGAACGATTTTCTATCGGTACTCGAGCATCGCCCCGATGGTCGCGAGCGGCTGCGATCCCGCTCGCGACGCCTATTATTGTACATAACCGCATTTGTATAGAACAGATAATAATAATTACGATTACGAGTACAGACGGCAATGTTGCAATTGTAATCGCGGGGACGCGTGCGTAAGAAAGCGTGCGAGAGCGCCGGTACTACAAGAGAGTGTTCAATTTACTTATTTCCCGTCTATGTGACCGGTCACGGTCTGTCGCGATTCTCAGAGATTGTCAAAAGATTGTCGAATGGGACAATGTTCGACGGAGGCACGCGAGTTCGAGCAGGTTCGAAGAGCAGACACGAGAGCCGTGATTCGACAAGCACAAGCGACGCAGCTCGCAATGGAGGAACGCAGGCTGCCGTTGGCTGGAACCAGAAGACACCGTATCCATCCGGCATCGGAATCGCTAGTATTCGTCGAATAGCATCGACGAATCGCGTCGGCGAAATCCTCTTTTAACCGATTGTTGTGTTTTATGCCGGTCCGATGATGCCGAGCGTAGAAGAAGATCATGATCATGATATGCGTCGCCATACTTGTCATCGTTCTGGCCACCACCGTAGCTGGATACTTTGGACTGTGAACGTCGCAATCAGGTAAATCTTTGTCCGCACTGCACCCGTAGGCTTTCGCAATTTCGATGCTGTTAAGAAGACGAGGACTCTTTTCTTTTAATAGCGCCGAGTGCGCCAAGCTAGGTGCACCGTTGCAGCGAATCGCTTTTTCGTTATATTTCAAGCACGCGTTTCTTCAGATTCTCATCGAGTCTGCCCATAGTGTGCGCACTACTAGATGAATTTATTTCAAAATTTTTATAAGACCACTGTTTTATTTTCAGTAATTGTAGGGGTTCGAATCGAATCGAAATTCTGAAGGCTCGTGTTAAACTAGGGTGGACTTTATCTTTCGACCAAAAAATTTTTTTAGTCTCACCCACCAGAATTGTGACAAGTGTTGCGAAAATGATCTGGAAAAAATTTGGGGCCGATTGGATCGTGGGAACCCGACGCGCATCAAATTTGAAATTTGGAAATAAAAAACTTTGTGCTGCTTGAGATTTAGAAAATTTTCAAATTTTCAGATCATTTTCTCAACAGTTGTCACAATTCTGGAGGAGGGGGAGAGTCTAAAAGAACCTTACAAAATAATTTTCTAACGCAGATGGTATTCGATTTTATCTTTACACGTGTGCCGACGATTGTAAAAGTTGTGTACGTCAATATTCCAATCAAATTGCAATCCAAATATTATATGTCATCGTGGTAAATATCGCGAAGAAAGAGGACACGAGTTATTTGACTTTCGTAATCGCCGGCACAGATATCGAGACATTCCGAATTTAACGAACAAGTGCAGCTTGTAGACACGGGGAGATAAGGCTCGTGAAACGAAGCGTGCGAGGAGGAGCCGGAAAATTCGGTAACCTCGGGTGGTTGGTGTTGCAGAGCAGTCCAAAGACGTCGCCGTCGTGTGTACGAGTGCGAGTGTGAACCACCGGCAGCATCTTAACCCAGGTAAAGCGGGCCGAACAGAACGCGCAGGACACCAGACCGTTTCGAAGTGGTCGAACGATCGCCGTGGCGGTCCGCGCGGTCGACGTCGGAAGCGTCGACTGTCCCGTCGACGATGCGGCAGCCGCCGTCAGCCTCCAGGTCCTCCGAGTCCGGCTCGGCAACGACTTCGTCGACGAGGATCGCTTTTCGTTCCGCCCTCGGTTGTCGTCGTCGTCGTCCAATCGATCCTGCTGTCGCGCGTCTACGGAAACTATCGGCCGTCGAAGGACAGTGGAACAACGAGAACAACAACGTCACCGCCATCATCGTCACCGCCATCGCGCTCATCTCGACTTCCATCGTCATCGCCACCGTCACCGTCACCGCCACCGCCGCTGTCGTATGCACGATCGTCGTCCGTCGCGACCGCGCCGATTTCCAGCGAATCCGCGACAAGATCGACGACGCCCGTGACACGGTTCTCGATCTCGTCCGATTCCGCGATCGTCGGCGATCCGATAGACAACGCAGTCCCCCGCCTTCTTGAACCGCCGATTCTCCTCTTTACCGTCGCGTTGTCAACGGATTCGGCTGGGACCGACGCGAATGCGAAACCGAACGCGACGCGATCCACGTCCGCGACTCGGTCCTCGATCTCGTCCGATTCCGCGATCGTCGGCGATCCAACGGACGCGATCTCCTCCTGCCTTCTCAAACCGCCGGTCCTTCTCTTTACCGTCGTATCGTCGACGGATTCGGCTGGGACCGAAGCGAACGCGAGCCGATCGACGTCCGCGAATCGGTTCTCGATCTCGTCCGATCCCGCGATTTCCTGCCTTCTTGAACCACAAATTCTCCTCTCCGTCGCGTCGTCGACGGATTCGGTTGGGACCGATGACGCGGACGCGGCGCGATCCGTCGCTGCGACGGAGGAGAACCACCGACGAGCCGATTTCTACGCTCGATCGTCGTTCTCCCGCGGTCGCGGTCGCGGTTGTGCGGAAACGGCGTGCCCGAGCCGTTCCTCGGCCTATCAACGCGTACCAAACGGCGATCGGATCAACTGCTCGTGTCCGAGTCGACGATTATTACCTGGCGATTCGATAATCGCGAACCTATGGTTCGACTTCCCCGTACCGCGACAAACAAACTGTCTCTTTTCTCTCTCACTGTCCGTCTCTCTGTCTCTCTTTCTCTCTATTTCTCTGTACTCCACTCTCCGCCTTTTCTCACTTTCTTTCTACGCCTCTTTTCTTCTCGCCTTTCATTTTCTATTCCACGACGGAATCGTCCGTCGGCCGTAACGTTTAAGCGAGGTTCGACCTCTTAACTGGGCGACCTCTTCATTCTGTACACGTACGAAGCCGAGCGAATTCGAGGTAACTAAATTTGATCGGGAATACAACGTTGTTTGTGCCGATGTGCTCGATACGAAGCGAGAGAGCCGTTCGTTGAAACATTGCGTTACTTACCGGTTGCTGCTTAAGAGATATTTCAGAATTTTGGGAAAATTATTCGGGAACGTAATTCTACAATTAGGACCACTTCTTTGGGATTGTCTTTAATCACGGATACCGAATAAATAGAATGTTCTCGTCGTTTTATTAGTCCTGAACAGCAAGAAGAATCACATTTTAAACTCGTCTCGTTGTACCTTGGGTTTTCATTCTCAAAGAGGGAATTTACAGAGTCAATTATTTACGTTCCCGATATTATCGTTCTCCGATATCTTCATATTGATTTTACCTTTGTATGAATTTGCCATGAACGGTCAAATTAAATTGTACACAGGACAAACGAGGGTCGGGCGAGGGTCGAACGAACATTTTCAAGTTCTTCTCTGCTATAGTTGAATAAGTAGGCAGCGGATTTATGAGAAAAATGAAATTATTTTTTTTCACCGAGTATTAATTCATTCGTTCTGAAATGAACGAAATTATAATGCGAAGTCTTCATTTGAAAATAATTAGTAATAATTATTAATAACTCTAATAGTTTATATGATAGACATAAAGGAGATTTGCGTGGAACGCACAAAACTCACTAAAAAAAAATCTCTGTTTCATTTCAGTTTGTTGCAATTCAGGCAGAAAATTTTGATATTGCCTGAAGATCCGCTGTCTATCGATAAGATATTCTTTGACACATTCAGGATCGTATTAACAAGCTTCCGGGGAGTAGCGCGGTTAAGAATAGAATGAGAATCGGCTCGCAGCGAACAGAACTGACGAATTCGCCGGTCGTTCCCAGTGAAAGGTTGAACCCTCCGATCCATTTTACGGGAGAAGAAGCCCGAGGTGAACCGACGGTCGCAGTAGAGGATGATCGTATTCCGATGGCCGTCGGTGATCCTCGGTTCCCTTCTTTCGGGAGACAGCCTGTAGCTTCTCGCGTTTCTCGGTTATCGTAGAGGAGGTGCGGACAACAGTCGATAGATGCGTGTGTGTTTCGCTACATATCATACGACTCGAAGCGTACGTCCGCGCGGTGGATGGTGGATATCCGTTTGTTCCGCTTAAATCTCAATGTCGGTGCTCGGAACCGTCGAAGGCGCGAATCTCGAACCGCTTCGCAACCGGAACGCGCCCGGTCATGCTAGTCGGAAAAGCGCGGGCTGCCCGTTTTCGTTGCGTTCTTCGATCGTTTTAAGATTCGCGCGGCTCCGACGAACCTCTGGAACGCGATAGATATATCCAGTATTTCGTTCGCCAAAAATTTTTCTCCGTTTACGTTGCTGCCACCGACACACGCGAAGTGAAACGACGACGAGTCATGCTGCGTCCTAATATCGTGAAATTCTGATAGCCCGTATTTTTCTGGGTACCGTTTTATAGGAGACAGAATCTCATGGCAAAATGTATTCGAACGAACGAAACAATTAGCGTGTTCCAACTTGACCGCGGATTTTTTTGCACATATTTCCTGCATTGATGATATAGATTTATAGAGTAATATACATATATATATATATATATATATCGACGTTATTCAATTTTGTTAATCTTTCTACTGTTACCGTTGAGGTTCACTCGTACCAATTTTTCTTGTAAACTCATCAGATCCGCGGTCTGTTAATCTCTCTGGATCGAGCGTAGCAGTTTAACGCCTTGCCCTATGATTTCACTTCATCATCTTTTACAATAACTACGATACCTTCGTTGAAACTTTTTTTAGAAAGAGGACAAAATTTCTATTTATTGTATGCCTATTATATTCTCCAATGACTAAATATCGACTATGACAAAATCGAATTTTCGTTTGCTTGCTTTAAAGGAAATTGATTACGTACGTATTATAGTGCAACGAGTTAAGAAAGAATTGCGGTAACCGCATCGTCGTTCAAAGCGGTTCATTTTGCCAGTTTCAGAACAGAAAATCGTATTTGTTAACGTTTAGGGGACGTGTTAAGGGAACGAGGGGTGTACAGTGAGAAATATGGACACTGTTTTCCGTTTCGTTTCTTGTATCCTTCGATTGGGACGCATCCTGACGCACTTCGCAAAATCCACCGGAACCGTTTCTTTTGTTTCTCGTTTCGAATAGCGTTTATTTTCGAATCGACGCGTTCCGTCGATCGTAGATGAATTTCGTTCAGAGCCGGGATTACAGTCACGATCTCGCGAAGATCGTCTTTGGAATGATCGGTCTCTCTCTCTCTCTGTCTCGCCGCGCCGTGGTGAAACGGATGCCGGAGAATTCGGTGAAGCGAATGCGACGCAGAAAAAGGAAGCTACGCGCGAGAAAGAGGAAAGAGGGCGGTGTCTATAAAGCTGCAGCAATAATATAATATAGGTGTTATGGGGAAAATAATTAACGGTAATAGAAGCGCCGAGGGTAATATCTGGGTCGTACCGATGTACCGTACGTACGCGAAACAATGTATACATGCGTATATAAGTACACAGAGCAACACGAGCGGGGAGATGCGTTCGCGCGCCCAAAACCACACTCGAGACACGCATAAAAACCTAAAGACACACACACACACACACACACACACATCCAAAACATGTACACGCGCTGCGGCCGATAACAATGAGAGACCGTCTTTTCCTCCGAGGAACGATAGAAAACGACGAATTCTGTATTGCGTGTGAGTCAAACTGATATTTGTTATCCAAAAGTTAATATCAGTATCGCAGGAAGCTACGCTCCGTACTGATTAAATTGTTCTCGCTTTTCTTTCGAGAATACTCGCGACTAATGCACTACGTTACCACGATAAACGCGGAGCAATTTCGTCTCGCTTTTCATTTCATTTTCGTATTTAAGTTTAAATACAAAAATACGTCTGTGCATAATTCGTTGCATGCGTTCATTGTTTCTCGATCGAATCGTGTGTGTGAAAGTATCTAGAAAGCAAAGATGCGTTCGAGAACGAGAATTAATTTTAGAAGACATCTTCCATTCTGTCCGAGCGAGACGCAAGTTCAGACATTCTGACCGAAATTTCAAGACATACGCATAACGTAAACGAAGCTTTAAATTCAAACTCCACGCAATCGAGGATCGTAAGTTTGTCGTTGTTCTCGGTGGTGAGATCGTAAAAGATACACGGTGGTACTCCATTTTTCTCGGCACGCACGAACACTCTCTCTCTTTCAGGCAGAAACGTACACGTACACGAGAAGAAACAGAGAAACACACGCGTGCACACGTACATGCAAACACACTCCACGCGTTACATGTATATATGAATAGTTAGTCGGCACAGTCGAAAAGAGTAATATATTAACGATAATAATTTATTATTCGCGACGCCTGTTGCTCGTGAACTATCAATTAACTAATCGCTTTTCGAGCAAGGAACGAGCGACGTTCGTGTTAATGTTTTGTTGATTATATTATATGAACGTTGAGGTACCATATATTTAAAAAGATTATGGGTTAATGTTTCAAAATGATATAACGATTAAAAAAAAAAATGGGGGAAAAGAATTTCCGCATTCCGCAGGCGGTCATGTCGCCGGCACGAGTTCGCCTCGCCTCGCCTCGCCTCGCCTCGCCTAAACGAATATTAAACGATAACCGACAAAAAGGAGAAGAAAAATCTCTCTCTATGGTTCGGATGAAGCAAAACGCAAGATTAGAATAACGCGGAGGCGAGGCGATCGCCGCGTGCTGCCGACAACCATAATTAACGATGAATGAATCGTAAACGAATCATGATATACAGAGACGAACAAGCGGAAAGGAAAGTATGACGCGTTCTACGATGACGATCACGAAGACGAAGAGGACGATAATAATGATAACAAAAAGAGGGAGAAAAAAAAAAGAAACGATAAACTACCGATACTTAAAGAAATCACTTTGCATTGTACAGAGGCATAATAATTGTTAGTTTATAGATAGTTACGTTGCCACGATCTATTTACTTGATCATTCGTTAACGAATAACGATGAACGTTTACGTGTAATCCCTCTGCGACGAGCCGAAGAGATCGTCGGTAAGCAACAATGCGTGCGCTCGATCGTCCCGATCTACAAACAGATTGTCTCGCGATCGAGAGACGATCGCGGCCGCGCGTGTATCGTGTTCAGTGTTCCGTCGACGAGATCGACGCTCTCGTTGTCCCGCCGATCGCGCCGCGATCGAGAGATTTCTTCCAGTTCTCTCTCTCTCTCTCTCTTTCTCCTTCTCACTCCCACGAGCGATCGAAACCTTCCGCACGTTCTCTCTCTCTCTCTCTTTTTCTATCCTTCTTTGTCCTGCTTTCGCTGTTCGCGAGAGATTCGATCGCACTCCCCAAAAAATCACCAGCGCCCATTTTGAACCCCGCACGCGCGTTACCGATTCCAGTATTCAGCCGTCGTAGCGCTCGGCAAGCGGAACCTCTCTTGGAAATCTCTCGACGCGTGCTGTTTCGCCGTTCCATCCGACAGATCCCAGCGCGTATGGATCTCCGGCGTCGATCGAACCCCGTCCCTTGGCGAATCGTCGCGACAGGAATTGAAGAAATCGAACCGCGCCTTCTCATCATCGAATGTTTCGCCGGGCAGTGTTGATCGACAGCCATTCGCGGCACTCGGTTTGGCCTAACGAACGAATGAACGAACGAAACGCTCTTTCTCTTGATCTTAATTGTATTACTTTCTCTCTCTCTTTCTCTTTGTCCATCTCGTCCGTTCTCGCGCCAAGTCTCTCAGCGTTCTTCGCTCTAGCAACGCACAGTAGATTCGAATCGTTCGGGAAACACGGTTTACAGGGACTCTGTTTTCTACGAAACGGCCTTCGGTATCGAAACGCGTGGATCGAGAAAGAGAGAGCGAAAGAGCGAGGAGGCGGAGAAGGAGGAGAGACGTAAATCGGTAACAGATTCGCGCAAGGGAGTCGCGACCGAGTCGAAGAATCATCGGCGACGAGTGGAACGTGGCCCGCGATCGAATCGGGATCGAGAGGGTCGAACAAAGGGTTGCCAGAAAGGGCAAGGGCGAAGCCGCGACGGAGCAGAGGGGAACGCTTTAGAAATCTTGATCGCGACAAACCGTCGAGAGCGTAGACTAACTACTGGTCGTGTCGCATCGGTGCAATTATTACTTCGAGAGACTATTTAAATAACCTTATGAGTGTCAATTCCACTTTCAAACCGTAAGTCGTAAGTTTGCGAATGTTTTGAGACAAAAGAAAACAAACGAACAAAAATAAAGAGCGATCGAATGGAATCAGTGTTAACAAAACAAATCGTAACGTTTAAGCGGAAGGTCGACAAAGTGAGATTAACTAATAAAAAATTAACGTTTATCGAGAAACAACAAACTAGGGGATGAAAGAGTGGGAGAGAAAGGGGAAGAAAGAGCGTGCGAACGAAATACACTGTTAAATGGGAAAACGGCAAACGGCAAGGAACTTGGAAGAGATATCGGTAAGAAATCGGTATATGGGCGTGCGTGTGCGTATACGTGTCCGTGTGCATGTGCGACGAGTGCTGTTCCGTGTGCCTGGGAGGGAGAAAGCGAATTCGAGAGAATCGCGACGATAAATCGTTGTTTCGCTCGTGTCTTTGTTGCGACGCATGAATTACATCTAAAGGGTTGCGTTCGCGATGGAGTTGCGATAGAAGCTACGAGGGCGGCGATAAAGGTTGCTCGGAGGAGCGTTTCTTTCGTACGTTCATATCGGAGCTATGATAACAGTTTACAGATTATTATTATCTTCGAGTTCTGCAAAAGTAACGCATCGGGCAAAAGTCTACATAGTAAACCACGCTGTACGCGTCTCATGCCGAAGAATACGAATACGGAGAATTTCATTGATTATTTCATCCCACGACTTATCTAAAACCAGTCTATTACGATAATTAGTTGCCCCGTTTACTAATTTGTCCGTAACTACCGTCGGTACAGTTACACTTGACTCTTGCATCATAGATTATCCAGCAGACTCTACCGACTGCTATACCGTGGAACACTTTCATTATAAAGTAAAGCAATGTCCGGATCGAAGCAAAATTTTATTCGGTACAACAAAAAGAAGGCAATACGGGGTGACGAGAGGGTAGCTCGATGTTGCTTCACTGTGGACTTAGCTTGCTGGAACGTGTTTCTAAGGTCCACTGTTATCGTCGTTTTATTCGTTGATCGCAGCTCCAAGATGAGCATGCCCTAATTAGTACCATCGTCATCGCAGTGATCATTCTTATCTATACCGTGTACAAAGTTGGCAATAATCTTAAGAGATCCAACATGGTAATGTCGAAACGAGAGGAGAACGAGAATACGAGTAGTGGAGGAAGAGGAAGAAGACGAAGAGCAAACGAGTCGAGGAAGAAGAAGACGAGGATGACGACGACGACGGCGACGACGATCGTCGCGACGATAGGAGATAGAATGCTCGATCGGTCGAACGCGTCCAGTCGTCGTGGACCCATGCACAAACGTTCGTTTCTCCGTGAGTATGGTCGCGAAACGCGCAGCGATAGCTTGTCGGCGAGCAGCAAACATCGTGGTAGATTCGGCTCGACGGAGAAGGGCGACGATAAAAGGGTGACGAGGGAAATAGAGGACAGGCCGGAAAAATATGGGGAATCGATGGAGATCGGGTCGAGCGGGGTCGCGATCGAGATATCGGGATCATTGCGTCGCGTGAAATCGTCGGATAGGTTCCAGAAAACGAGACACGCGATCCCATGGAGAACGGATTCGGTTTCCGACGCGCCCTGATCGGTTCGATCGAAACGGAAGAAGAAGCCAAGCGTTTACTGTACAATTATATATATATCTATATATAATAATAATATATTACGCAATATATACATATATATATTCTTTTACGTTAACGACTTACCATCGAGTAGACGAGTAGACTATTTTACATTAATAAAACATGGTAGCGTTAATCGTCTTACCCTAATTTTATATATCGTCGAAGTATCCGCAGTAATAACGATATTAGCCAGCACTACAATGAAATTACTTAATACTTGTCTGTAGATGACAATGAAGTCCGCAAAGAGAATTTAACAAACCGTCACGATGTTCAATGTATTTAACGATCTTCTCTCGACAAAGGAACAATATACGAGAATATGTAATGGGAGTAAAAACGACTGCGGTTCCCATTCATTCGTCTCCTTCTCGCCAACGTTCTACGGCCACGCGGGTCCACGGGGGGGGGGGGGGGCGGATCGAAAGAAGCAACAAAATGTCTTTGGCTTTTTCGTACTTTCTTTATTTTTCTCAAGGCAAGGACTGCACTTAAATAATACAGAGAGAAAGAGAGTATAGGGAACGTACGGAAGTAGCTTTATATTACTCGCATAGGCTCGCAACGTATCAGCACCAATTAAGGCAAATGTTCCAACCAGACGTCAAGGCCAATGCTTCGGTACGTATAACACCATGTACTATGCGTCCGCCGAGAGTTGACACGGAGAAACTCGTAGGTACCGCGTGATATTCCTACTACGCGCCGCACGTCTTCCGCGATTCGCCGAATCGCTCGACGAAGACAGCAAACGAGCGCGCGAGCGTAACTGTAACAGAGCGACGTGGCGACGCCGAGCACCTATGCCGGCCGTTCGCGCCAGAGCCCAAGCGCGAGAGTGGGATCCGCCGCTTGGCGGCAAGAGCGGGGACTCGCAGATCCCCCTGCACCCCACTACAGAAAATCACGCCAACTCTCGGCGGACGGATAGTACACTCAAACGTATTAACTATCGGTTGTCGGAATGCTAGAGATCTGTCGGAAAAGTTTCCTTATGTTCGCATTCCTGCTAAACGACGCAGCGCCTATTAGACTACTGCTCAGTTTCTGAAGCCAACTCTAAAGTGTGTCGGGTAGTCTATCTTTAGGCGCGACGGTAGATGGTCGAAGAATATTTTTCTCCGATGGGTCAGCAGCAGAGTACAAGACGGAACGATTAGTTGCGCAAATAAGCACATTTAAAGTGCTATGTAAGACTTTGGACATGAAAGTTAATTCTAAAAAATATACATCATATTCGATTATTTTGATCTGTCTAATACTCTTCGCCCAACCAGCAGAGATTCGTTTAATCGGTGCTGATAGGATACACTCCGTGTATACGCGGATAATATAAGTCTACGTGGAAGCGGGTAGATCGATAAACGAATAAATAAATCGATAGGTGAATAAATAAACGGAGACCCGAGGGGAGATTACGGCTTAAGCAATGGCGTCGTTGGGACACAGGTTCGCGTCTTGAAGGTTTGACACGGTCTCGGCCGCTCGAACGAGGCCTTCGTCGAAATCGCCGTCTCTCGGTATGTCTTCCGGCCCTCTGAGCGCGTGTTTACGGATGAAGGTCGTTATCGTTTCGGGGTTCGTGTACGCCATGGTCAATCGACATCCCCAGGCGACCAGGGCCAACGGCTAGAAAATCGTTAGCGAACGCGTTTAGTGGTTTCGTGGCGGGGAATGTCGGTAACGTTGGGAGCTCGAGAAATGGCAGTTTGCGATTCAATTCGAACAGCAACGACAAGTTAATTATTTCCACCACTGGTACATTCGTGGGGCAATCCTCGAAACACGAAGTCGTGTATTCCTTGGAGGGAATTTTTGCGGCGAAGCTGGCCATAGATCTATCCTCGGATGCTTCTATATCCTCTGTACCAATTCCCAAGCTCCCAACGATAGTAGCGGGGTTTCACTCACGCGCTCGGTGGGTAACATGTTATAAGGGGTGATGACGTGACGGCGTAGACAACCGGTTACCAGGCTTTTAAGACGCTGCACCTCTAAGGGATTGGCGCACGGATGGTAGAGCGCGACGATCGCGCCGTGCTGTGGACAGACGGAATCAAATGTAAATCCTGTTAGCACGGTTGGATGCGACGCCACCGCGTACCTCTAGACTATGCAACCATCTTTGCTTCGGCAGGAACTTGTACTCCCCGTAGACGGGCCAAAGGGGTCTATGCGGTCCACTGAAGGAAGCGCAATCGGTGTTAGATAAACAGGTAGTCTTTATCCTAAGCAAAACGAACCGGGCAGGCTGGTACTTACAACAATGGAACCTCGTCGTCGTATTCTATCGTCTCGCGCATGCACTTGTGTAGGGCCTGGAATCAACGAGACGAGAATTAAGAAGACGCAGCTGATTGATTTTGTTAGAGAACTTACCACGTAATTCTTGGGAATCCGTTCACAATATTCCGTGGGGTATACATCCTTATTTGGTCTAAATTTTGGCTGGTAACACGTGTAATCGGCCGGCGAGCCGTTCCAGTCGACGGTCAGGTTTGTCTAGCGGACGAGATGCTGTGAGAAAGGAGAACAGGTATGGCGACGGTATCGGCCACAGACGAGAGGGCAAAGCGAAATATATCGATGAAAATTTTCAACTAGAATTTGTTGGGCATCGTTATCGGTTCCGTGTCGCGTCCTACCATACCGACCGCGCACGAAACCGTAGAATCTACGGCGTATGTAGATCGATCCATCCTCGTCTGTGCCTCGGTTTACGTACCTTGGCGTCATCGCAATTCGGCGATGGTTTTCCCATTGCCACTCCGTGAATGGGTAAGAGGCCGAGCGAGGGCTGTTCGTTTTTCGGAAAGATTTTTGTTGGTGGAGTAGGTTCGCCCGGTTTATCGGGCATCCATCGTCCCGTCCAAGTTTCGACGGTGTCCTCCTTTCCAGCGGCATTTCGCCGGTTTTTTTCGTCGTCGCGGAACGCGTATCCTCGGAGCAACCCGAAATTGTCCAAATTCAAGTCGAAACTCCGCGAACTGTCCGCGACCGGTCCGTCGGACAGTCTGCCGAGTCTTTCGATGAGCGCGCGTCTAGCTCCTAGGTTAGAAAACGAAACGTAACATTGACAGTGACCGAGAAAGCGGTCGGTAACCCAGCTGTTCGACAGCGGTTTCAAACAAACCCAGCGAAAATCCGCAAGGTCCACGGTCCAGCGGGAATCCGCTACGTACCTTGCTCGTAGTCGTCGTCTAAAAATTGGCCATTCGCGACGCACTCGCAAATCAACAGTATCAGTATAGCTTTCACGTTCATTTTTTTTAAGTGTTTTGACACGCACACGCGAGACGCCGCCAAGTGTCGAGGAGTGGTTACCGCCATAGACGAGATACGAGCGTAGATTAGTCGCTATGCGAGATTCGGTACCGTGCGATCCGCGATACCGACGTTCTTGGACGCGAATCGGTCCGAGTGGACGCTGGCAGCGCACGTGCGATAATTGACGGATAAATTTAAAAATAATCAAATTATGCAATGAAAATATCTGAACTTCTTTCCGCTGTTTAGTTTTTCCCTTTTTACGCGGTAGTTGAGGTCGGAAATGAGCGAATATGTATGCATAGAAACTTTTTAATTAGTCATTTCGATCGCGTGATGTAGAAAATCCGTGCAACGTGTACAATTATTAGATAGAACATAGATGGAATAATCCGGTGGACGCAGCCAGCGGATGCGCGCGCATGTTGGCGAATTACGTGTGAAAATATTTGAGCGTTTCTTTACGATCGCGTTTCGATTTCTCGATTTGTTTGTTGGTTTTGCGAGCTGACAGAGGTGGCGGGGGAGCGGAAAACCAATCGGTAATGCTTTTATTTCAACGTTTCCATCGTCTAATAACATAACAAATGTGTGCATTCGGTGCAACGCGTGGAATAATTGTTCGAACTTGTTAATTGTACATTTTCTTCAGCGAGTCAACGAAACTGACATACTCTTCTTTCGCTTTGTCCTTGGACATGCCCTCTTTTGCCTTCCACTGGTCCCATTTCGCTTTTCCTTTCAAGTCCAACATCCCGGGCCTGGCTGGTATTTTATGAAAACGGTTTTTAAAAAATTAATTAATCGACATTTAATTAATCTATTTGACCGAGAATCGAATAAGGCTTCGAAAAATTCCGAATGACTGTACAAAAGGACAAAATATAAAGAACACTCACAGGTGTTAACGTTGCCCGTTGTTGCTTGCTTGAACAGGGCGTAAATTTTCAAAAGTTCATCGTCTGTGGGTCGCTTGTTGAAATTTTTTACAGCCTCGGCCGCTTCTTCGAATTTCTATAATAGAGTTCAATAAAGAAAATTAGTCCCCCGGTATAAAACAATGGACTTTGTCCACCGCGAACCTTCGATCCGACATTTCTTTAATAGCGACTGTACGAAAAAACCGCTACACGTTTAACGTACGCGTCTCCCTGCCACAGATTTCTCTACCATATTTTTCAACGCGAAGAAAATAATCAGATTTTCCGTTCGATCGATGTTCTCTTTCCTTTCGTTGCTCCGCGTTCCATATCTGTCGAGCGACCCGATAAATCACGCGATATCTCGATAGCATGGGTTTTTATACGTGCTCGCGCGTTCGACATTATTTCACACGATGTAACAGCAAATGGCGATAGAATTATTCCAACAACTTATCGATCTCTGTGGTAATCGTTGTTAACGCTTCACCTATCGTACCGATAGCGGTCCTTGAACGATCTTAATAAATCATTTAGCGATTACAATTTCATTCGCACAAATTTAAGGTAACCATTTTCTTCCAATCCTTTCGATAGCTAAAGCGTTAATCAAATCAGATTTCGTCGTTTTATCTCCGTTTCGAACGCAAGAAAATCGCGAATTGAAACCGATCGACGGTTAAAAGAAACCCGTGAGAATCCGCGAAAGTGACCAGCGACCGCACCGCCAGGCCGTGTTCTCCTCTTTTCCGCGAAAAATCCTGTCCCGTTTTCCCGGAGAAATATCGGCCGCGAACGAACAACGGACGAACGGAAAGATAGAATCACAATTACCTGGTCGAGAGACATTCTGCCGCGAAGTTACCGGTTACGTGCGCTTAATGATCACTGGCCGATGGATCTACCTATGCATCGATTAAATATCCCTTCCCGTGTCGTTCTCACTTCCGCGATGCAGAACATGCGCGCTCGTGAAATTAATTCGCAACGACCAACGTTCAACTCCCCGATCGCGCGACTTGTTTATTCGGTTAATCTTGACTTAATCGTGTTTTTCAAGCGGCGACGATAATATTCGTAGAACGCTGCTGTCCGTCCTTATCGCAGCGGACCAATTGCATTTCCCGAAAACCGTGCCAATCGTTCAGTATCGCAAGGGGAATCTGCCGAAGAGTGTAATCGCACAGCGAGCGAGTCGCTTTTGGAAACACGTTCTACCGGAATTAGATATCTGAAATTCTATGAAATTTCAACAAGATTCTTGAAATAGTCAAACTTTTTGCTCGACTATAAATAAAAAAGATATTTGCTCTCAGCATTCTTACGTAACAATTTTCCAAGAGGTCACACTTAATAGCCGACATTGAACCGTCTTCGGTAGAGCTCTAGTTCGATGGTTTAGATCGGTGATCTTCAAACTTTGTCAATTTAAGGAACCTTTGTGAACCCTTCACAATCTAGGTAGTACAAAGAAAAACGTTTTAATATTCTTTTACTATATTATAATACCCGACCTCGCCTTTTGATAGGCCCCCCCCGCGGTCTATGAAAACTCATCAGACACTTTGGAGGACCCGAAGTAGCAAACTCAATCAATTTTGGTGACGTAATCAAAGATTTTGCGGCGAAAAAAGTGAGAAAAATTATGTAATATTCATCTTACATCCTTCGTACTTATAATAAATAATTCCTTGTCGCGAAATTTATTATAAATTTCGCCGGCTCTGTTATAATAAAAAGTAAAAGAATATTATTTTAAATATTTTATGTATATTTATGGAACTCTTAGAACGTTTTGTGGAACCCTGTGGAACACAGTTTGAACAACACTGGTTTAGATTAACAAGAGAGCATGACAATTTGCTAATTGATCGCAAGAATTGCGCTGGCTGCGATAATTTTTGGCTAGGTTTTGGGGGGAGATTCGCGAGCACGGCTCTGCGTAATTGCGGGAGGACTGGAGAAACGATGAAAAGGAAAGGAGGCCAACGCGCCTCCTGCCACATCATCGACATCGTCATCGGCGGTCTGCTCGCCCGCTAACTCGATGATTCCCCGCATTCTCTCGGCGGGGCGGCTTCGGGCGAAAACTCGGTTCGCGTCAGCAATCGCGTTGCAATTGGAAGCCTTTCGTTTTCCAGTCGACTCGTCGGAGTCGCTGACGGAACGGTAGTCGTACATTTTTCCACAGATTACTCAGGTTTTCTGGCCTTGGTGCCACGACGATGCGTCGCCACTTGCTTCGTTTTATTTTTTTTTTTGACTTCCAACGAGAAGAGAAGGAGTCCGACTCGTTTCTGACTCATAGAACATCTTGCTCGAACCAGGTCCTTGACACAGCATTCATAGAACTCGATCTTACACCGATTCGAAGTAAACAGTAGAGGAAAATAGTTGAACTCGAGTCACCATGGTTCGTGCAGAGGGAGAAGAATTCTTCTGGTGACGTTGATGGTGTTAATTGACAGAACTATTTGCAGCACGATTAACCCCTTAGACAATATTTTATTTACCAGGCAATAATTCCTGGTTTCATAGAGCAAGCAACAAGCTTACAGTTCTACTTGAAAAATTAATTATCATTAAATTCCTCGGTGACCACTGCGGCTCGTTATTGCCCATTCGGCGTGGAGAGCTCGTGACGAATTGCACTGGCCGTTTCAGCAGTTAACTAGCAAAGAGGTGACGATTGTCTGGAAATTATAGCTCAGGTCTGATCTAGATACCGATTAAAATGCTTTGCTTTGTACGTCGTCGTGTTTTTTGAATTTCGAAAGACTTACTTTCATCGTGCGTGGCCTCTCCGCATTCTTTTATTATATGTATTATAATACAGGGCAGGTTCAGCGCGTTCGCCGGAACCCGGCCACGCGTTTTGATAGGCCCCACGGTCTATAAAAATGACAAAGTCTCTATTTATTCAGATTTTGTGCAAATTTTATTCGAATATGTGCTTGGACAAAAAAATGTATCGAATCAATTTCCATAACTTTATAATTATAATAATTGTAAAATGAATAATATAAAACCGGTCATGTTTGGCCAGCAGTGATAGGTTTAGCGTTAATCCCTTCGCCTAGATCCGGTAGATAGGAATTCCAGTTGAATTTAATTATTAAAACGCTTCGAAAGACGTACAACGTAACCAACTATGCGCCAAGATAAGAGGTGTGTAAATACTTCGCGTGGAATTTCGATGACGAAAGTGCAGCCATCCAGGGGACACTGTTGCCGATTAACAAACGCGTCGGTGGAACACGTTTCGGTGATTTAGACGCGGCCCGATAAAGTAGACGACCGGTAATTAAATTCATTGAAACGCTGTCGATGATGCAACGCCGAGCGGTGACGTTCCGGCGATGATAAGCGTGCAAAGTACGGTAACCGCGGCAATTTTGTCGATCGTTCGCCGTGTTACGCTTTGCATTCGAGCGTGAAAAATCGGGCACTGTGGCGAAAACCGCGGAAATCCTGGTCGGAATGAACACTTGCAATTCTAAAGTAAAACGTTAAGGTACGTCGTCGCGATGAACTTACTCCGACGTATCCGGGCGAGTAGACGTCTTGAAAATCACAGTTACAACAGGAACATTTTGTAAAACTGTGATTCTTACGTTACGATCTTTATGCGATTTTTATAGTTTGTTTTCGAAGAATTAAATTGGAACAGCAACTTCTTTCGACGACCGAACGATTAACTACAGCAAAACTGAATTAAAAATATTATTAGGTTTCTATGACGTAAATGCTTCCTTGCACTTCATAAATTTTCCATGAATGCATAAAAATCTGCCGTCTATTTATGACAAGAAAGCGTATCTTCGTGCAAAATAGAAATGTTCTACCAGAATTGCAACAAGCTGGAGTAAAAATTTATATTCTTTCTTAATCTGTTTAACAGGTTCGAAAATAACGTAATAATATTTTTAAATTCTTCCAATGTCTCTGCTGTTTTGAATTCCAACTATTATTGTCATAAATGCCTAAGAATCTGCAGCCTTCCTATAAAGCTCCAAGTCAAAATGGAGCTCCTGCTTCCCAAGGATCGGTGCACATCATCGACACCCGATGAACTAAAGTGTAGAGCATGCTATTAGTTCATTATCGTTGAAAAATGTGTACCGGCACGAGGGTTGAAATATAGAAAATATTGCGGAAGGAAGCAACCCGATTCGGATGATCGAGTCCGTTCAGATTACGACTTCCGGCTGAGATTTCGGTGTTGTTCGGAGTGCGTCGAGCTGAAACGCCGAACTGTTACGTGGGCAAGGGCAGCGGCCGAGAAAGCCTGGCCAGGTGAAATCCACGGAAGAATGCGGAATCGCGTGTCCGATGGATCCGAAGCTCGTGGACGCGTTGCGCGCGACTAACGCGAGCGAGCGCTCGCTGGTTTTTCCGGAGCTGTGTTCGGCTGCGAAAGCAAAGTGGAAAAGAGACGCGAAAAGTGTGCTGGAGCGTGAGAGAGAGAGAGAGAGAGAGAGAGAGAGGGAGAGAGAGCGAGAGAGGGAGATAGAGCGAAAAGAAAGGAAGGCCGAGCCGATTCGAGGAATACAAGAGTGGTGTCTCGAGTCTCTCGGCGGCGAGAGCCAGCGAGAACCGGCGGAGAAGGCCGATCGCGAACGCGGGAGCAAAACCGCTCGAAAAATCCAGCGAGCGCGACCGATTTGTCACTCGATCGCCGATCCTCGATCGTAGATCCTCCGTCGATCCCGCGGCGCACCGAGCGCTCCGCGGACGCTGCAATCGGCAAAGTGTTGACAGAGAGGAAACTGTTGAAAGAACACGGCACAACAATAGGAAAAGCGCGTGCAACGCGAAAAGTGCGCGACGACAACACGGTGGTGTCGCGGTGGAACGTGAACGAGTGCCGGGCGAGGAAAACTTCGCCTAAAAGCAGGAAAATATTTTGATCGACGCGTGGTTCCGTGTTGTTCTTAATCGACCGTGATCGTTCCAAGAGAACCACGGTCCAAGTTGCTGCAATTCGGCTCGGCGAGGCACGATCATCCGCTTTCGCAACTCGCGAGCAGAGGACGTCGCGTGCCCGAGCAAGCATCGCAACGTGGGACCGATCGGGAACCGATTCTGAAATTCCGCTGACCAAGAACAACGGCATCGTCCTTTGCCGATCGTTCCGCTGACGCGACAGAAGCAGGAACTTGCTCGCGCGACAATAAATAATCGCGTGGTTCGCGGAGCACACGCCGATAGAGAACCTTATCGCGTATTCGGTAAGCGATCTCACAATCTTTCGCCGGTTTCACGTTTTCCTGGTAGTGTTTGGAGCGAATCGAGAACGGGTCCAGTTGATCGACGAAGTGAGTGGACTGGAAAAATTATTATTCTTTGTCCGCGGGAGCTGAATAGAAATCCCCTTTTTGCTTGAACAATATCAATGAAATTGTTTCGATCTTTTTATCGTTCTCGATACGCTCATTTTTCATTCGCAAATACGTCCACGGTCTAATCGTTTTATTACGCTTGAACTTGTCCGTGTTAATTGCGAGAAACCGAAGTTGAATGAAAATATATTTTTAATCATCTTGAGAAGTCGCAAACAATGTAACATTAAAATTTTTCATTTTTGGTATAAATGCATGAAATAAAAAGAATAGTAAGAAACAAATTAGAGTTTATTCCTGTATTTCGTAGTCTTATTAACACTAAACCTACCAAGCACTGAAAGCGATTAAAACGTTTTAGCTTGGAAAAATGACACCGCTCTATTTATTTATATTTTATGCAATTTTTAACACAATATGTGTTTGGATAAAAAAATTGATCGAATCAATTTCCATGCAAATAATTTTATAATTTCAGTAGTTGTAAAATGAAAAATATAGAATCGGTTATGAAACGTCCCCAATCTCGTAAACCCGTATACCGAACTTCGCGGAGTTGTAAATTCCGTTCGCTTGCTCGCGACGATACTGAAGGTGCTTATGACGAGGTTACAGAGTAACAACGCTTAGTTGAAAATGAAGATTCGACTCTGTAAATTAACACTTAATTATATTTTTAAACTTAACAGGTTGCGTCCGATGCTTACTGCTAGTTCGGTTCGAGAGTTAGTTGTGTTCTATTTGCGAGTTCATAGAAATCTCACGTTCGGCAGATTCGGCAGATTCAGTGTTAAGTTGCATGTATACAGTGCGTTTATATGTTCGAATTCTTGCGATCTTTTCAAATTACACTCGGCGATTTTCGTAAAAGGTGATCACTCGCAAAGTGAATAAATCGTTGCAATCGCGTCGAATCGAACGAAGTGCAGGGCTAATTAGGATAACGCTCCGGTCGACTATCGTCGATGCAACGGGAAAACAAATGGACTCATTTCCGAAAGGCTCGGGCGTGCACAGGAATCGGTCGCCGATAACGGAGCACGTTTCAGCCTGTTATCGTTGTTTCGCCGGAATTCCGTTCTCCGTATTGTATAACTCGAATTCCTTTATGTTGGCATAGTCGAGCCAAGCCGAGCCGAGGGAAATCGCTCGACGATGCGCTAAGCCTTGCGGTTCGCCATGGAAACGTCGGTCTCGCGCGAACGGACCCTCGATCCCGCAACAACGACGGTGGACTTTTCGTGAGATCCGGATCGTACCAGCAGCAGCAGCAACGAGACGAGAATGAGCCTGCTGCCGATCGCCAACAGGAGCTTCCTTCACGGGGACCGGAAGTCTTTCTTTCCGACGGAGAAGATCGTCTACGCGACTCTGGACAGTCTGGCTCTGAAAAGAGCCAGGCTGCCTTTGCAATTGCTTCCGGTCGACGCGAGCGATCCATCGAATGCCGACCTCGATGTCTCCGGGAAACCGTCCTGCGAAAACCTCGAGGGAAACTCCGGCCGAAAGGTTTGCACACGTTCGCCAACAGGTTTTTCAGTGTCTACGCTCGCATTTATTTTCGCATCTCTATAACTGCTTCTACCTCCGCGAGAACAGTTCCTCGCGACGCGTGACCAGCATTCGAATTCTCCCGAAGGTCGTCGCGGGTTCGGGTCCTCCGATGTCCGACCTACGTGCTCGATGCTCATCCTTTTCGCGCGGATCCTTTCGAATCGGTACCGTTAGTCCGAAGATTCTAGAGCAATTGTTTCTTGGGAAAGTACTTTGCTGTTGGATGGAATGTTCTGGGATCGTCGACGACTCGATTCTGTAGTTTCTAAACGCGCTGCATCGATGCTAAAATACGGTATTGTTATACGGTTGGTCGTCGAACCCAATATCCTAATGGCGTGTCTCGCGTTTTTCCAGTTCGAAGAGCCCTTAGTTTTCAAATCCGAGACCTATGATCGTCAAGGAATTTATTTGTAGATTCGACCATCCCGTGTCTCCAACTTGATCCGACCGACGCGGGTTGGTAGACGAACGTTTGTGTTTCTGCTCGTTAAAACTATTGGACGTTACAAAAACATCGGGAATGCCGAAGAACGTCAACGTGTTTCCTTTCTCTTTACGAAACCGCTACTGCAGTGGTGCCCGCTTAAATGGTCTCTTTCTCCAGCTCGCTAGCCTCTGAATGAGCCGGGAGATGGAATGACGATCATTGATCGCGTGCTTCTACCAGCTGAACAAGAATCGCGCACACCTAGACCCACCTATGGCGTCTCCGTGTCTCCGTGCGATTGCCACAGGCGTTTCTTCTGCGACATTTCAACCCTTTGCACTCGAAGCTATTTCGACGCCAGAATTTCATCTGGTCTAGAGCCTTTTCATTGTGTCCATACGAAATCGAATCTACTCGCACCAAACTCGATCCTTCAGCAATTTATTAATCCTTTCGCTACAATGGACGAGATATCTCGTGTCCACGTGTCCGAGACTTCTTTGTACAAGGGTTACCGGCATTCGACCCTTGTCCTCGAAGGGTTAACAAATCGAACACCAAACGACTGCGACGAATCTTCCAGGCAGAGGAGGAGAATACTCGAAATCCAAGGGCGACAGTATCGTGCCTCGATATCGAGCCGGCCTCGTCGAAGGACAAGCAACCGAGGATCAGCGAAGCAAGGCCAGACATTATCGTCGAACGGGATACGGAACATACAATTGACAAACATCGACGACTGGATAACGATAACAACGATAAGACCTGGGTACGCTTCGCGGATACCGAGCAGAGAGGCCAGTGCAACGACGCGGGGTTATCGGGCGAGGAGTCTCGCGCGAGATCGAACTCGAGCGACTACGAGAGGATCGAGTTGCCGTGTCCCGTCGAGGAAACGGTGCGGGATCCGGAGAACAAGGCCGACAGGACTCTGTACGCGAGCGTGTTCGTGAAATCGGTCTGTCCGAGCAACGATGAGGAGCGGACGAGTTCCTTAGATGCGAGAGACCGCGAGAGCGGAGTCGAGGACGAGACGGACTCCGAGTGGAAGAAGAAGAAGAAGAAACGGTTCGCGAGGAATGTGCTACACCTGGTGCCGGACTACTTGGCCAAGGGATCCAAGAGGGCCAAGAGGAAGAAGATCGCAGGCCTGAGCTTGTCGCTTAGCTCCCTGAAGCAGCCCGGCCTGGACCCGCGGACCGGTAACGATCTACCACTGAATTCCAGGCTCAGGTCTAGGAGCCTGTCCAGGGAGGAGCTCAGGTTCCTCAAGATCTCCTCGCCGACCAACTTCGTGCATGTAGCGTCCGCGACCAGTCCCAGCCTAGTCCGCAACGAGAACGACAAGAACGAGTTCGGCTCGGAACCGGTGACGGTGATCACGCACGAGGAAAAGTGTGCCACGGTGCCTCTGCTCGTCGCCACCTCGAGGAACCAGCACGAAAATCGCGTCGACAGGATGAACTCGGTTCCCGACCCAGCCAAACGGGGTAAGCACGAACAGTCTTTCTTCTCGCGTACAGACGCTATTCATTGGTCTCTCGTTAGCGAAACTTTCTTGCTTTTGATCTTATTTTTATGGAACTTTCATCGATGTAGACATTTTCCTGTAAATTTATACTTAGAATCGTTAAATAAATACGTGGTCGGTAGGGTTGATTCGAAGAAAGGCTCTTATCGCGAAGAGTTCAGAGAATAGAGTCCACGAATCTTCGGTCTTATCGGTCGCTCGGCTCGTTTATCACAGCTCGAATGTAAACGCACCCTAAGTTGGGAAAGTCTCGGGAATAACGCTTGTTGAATATACGATCGGATGTCGCGAGGCAACAGGTTGTTGTAACACGTCGCGACGATTTTCTCCGACGCCAACCAGCAGGTGGTGACGCGGACGAAGGCGTGGACTTGAGGCACGAGTTTTTGCTGGAGCTGCGAGCACGATCGGCGGAGATATTGGAGCGTAGCCAGCTGGTGAAAACCGGAGGGAATCTACTGCTCGAAGGGAAAACGCACGAGACGACGGCGGCGGCGGCGGCGGCGGAGGCGGCGGAGGCACGCGTCAACCACAGTTTTCTCTGGAGCACTCGCGCCAAGAGCCTTTTAAAGAAGTGGGACCATGAGCCCGAGGACGAAGCCGAGGATCGACCGTACGACGACGTAGGACCGCTCGATCCGATCGATCAGGTGTGACGCATGTTCTTTGTCCGTTTTTGACGCGTGCTCGATCGCCCCTCGATTCGCGATTCTAGCCGAACGAAATATTGTTCTTACTCGTTCATGACCACTGCGAATTTTCATAAAAATTTTCTGTATTAATCGCTTTACATACACAGAAACTATATTGAAATAAAAATTATATTATTAATATTAATATTATTAATATTGTGGTTTTTATTGCGTGTACTATCTGGGATATAACTTAAAATTTATTAAGAAAATTTTGTTGGTATTGAACAATATATAGACATTTATGTCTTATCTTGATTAATTTAATCTAAATTAATCTTTGTTAAAAATACAAAGCTGAAAACAGTGCAATATTTTAAAATTCTTTCACCGTCTTTATTGCTTTGCAGCTCTACTAATTTACTTTTACGAAGAAGCGAGTAGGAACGAGTGCGAGAAAGTCGATTACACGTGCGAGGACCACGATGTTATATGTAGTATATTGTGTATTGCAGAGAAAAGCAAAATTAATTTCGCACTCCTCGTTATCTGACATTATAACATGTAGTACTTAACAATTTCTCCTTCCAAAGCCTGTAACGCCGAGCTCAATAAATTCAAACGGTTTGATCGATCGATACACTCGCGATCCGAGGCTACGCGTGCATCATCTGTGTGCTACAGCGTTGTGTAAACGTATCTATCGATTTGCCCGGTACAAACGCCGACAGATCCAACTCCGTCGTTCTCTTTTCAATTCCGCGGGAGTAGAAATATTTTTCGATCAGCTTGCTCCGATCGTAATCTCCGTAAGGTAGCAGGCTCGATCGTCGCGATTTAGGCCACGCGTACGAATGTCGTGCGTGTGTCGAGGGACGAGCGAATCATTCCGCGCTCTATCCAAATTCTAATTCGCTGGTTGTTTCTGTTGTAATCGAAGGATCGGGAAGACGGGGAGGCGAAGGAGGAGCAATACGACGACGTGGTATCGACATGGGGGACCCTGAAGGAGCGACGAGAGGACCAACCGATCTCGACGGACGTCGACGACGGCATCTACGACGACGTGGTCTGCCCAAGAAGTTACACCAGTCCTGAGAAAGAATCGGAGAAGAACGATGCGACGAGCCGAGAGGACGACGATCATTACCTGTCGATCGCGAACGAGTATTCAAGCGTGGAAGAGGAGGACGCCGACGAGATGCTGGATTACGAGCAGGGTGTATACGATGACGTCGGCCTGCCAACGGAGGAGCGGGTCAACAGCTTGTATGCTGGGTCCACGACGGGCTCGATCCTCGGCAAAGAATCCGAGTGGGAGGACCTGGAAGAGCCGACGACCTCGCCTGTTCGTCACGCGAATAGAGACAATGGCGGGCGGTAAGTACGTGTAGCACGCATGGCTCGATCTTGCAAGACAACTTTCCCAGATCGGTGGATTAGTTTTGCAAACTATACATATATGTATACATATATAAACATCTCTCCCGGTAACTTAAGTAAATCTGGCTTTTTGCAGAAGAAGCGCGGAGGCCGCGCAGATCCTCTCGAACAAGAAGAAGGCCGGGCACAAGTGGTCCAGGAAGATCAGGCGCTCCAAAGTGTCCAGGAAGAGCAAGACGCTTCCGACCCGTGACACCATGGCCTACGGTCAGTAGCAAACACTCTAGTAAACTCGCAATGATAGGGAAAATGGCCCGAAAAGGGGATCTTCGTCAACTATCGTTGGGAGTTCGGCACAGTCTGTTATCGGTAACCAGTGGTAACCCTTATGTCAATAACTGGGTAGCCGAGTATCCACTTTCAATTTCTCTTTAAAACTTTTTTAAAGGAAAATTGTTAATGTAAAAAGCGTTGATTTTATAATTGGAAATAACACTTCTCAATGGAAGACAGCTGCAGCTTCATCAATTTTCGATGAAACAAGAGACAACTGTCACTTGAAAATGACCGGCAGAAACCGAGTGATTGAAAACAAAGGATTAAATTTTGCGATTGCATTGTTACGAATGGAATTGCAATCGCGATAAAACACGAGTTGGACCGTTTTCTTTCCGGGGTGCGGAGCTTCGATCCGGGTTCCAGCCGAGTTTCTCGGCTCTTCCTCGAGAAAGAAATTTATATTTCCATCTGGGCATTCTTTTTCTGCCGTGAGAGAATCCGCGAACAAAAACCGTGCTCGCGTTTTCTCACCGGTGTGGAACGATCCGTCTCGGTGAGGTCGATTCGACGCTTTCCGTACGACAAACGGTGTACCTTTAGCTCTGGCGTACAACAGTCTGCGATTCATAGAAAATCACTGACGATCGAATCGTTATTATCAACCGCTGAGATCTATGCGCGCGCAATCTTCTGATATTAGAATCAATCTTCCGAGCCAGAAGAGCGTGATCGGATTACGTTGTTGAGTCGCGGCCAGTCGCGGCTCATCGAAAAGGCTGAGAAGAAGGACGGCCGCGCAGGGGAATTCCAGCGGATGCCGTTTACCTTTAAGAATTCGCGGATCGTAAGGAGGTCGAGCGCACGATGACGCGCATGCGGTCTCCTAACCGAATGCTTCGATACCCGCGCGAGACCAGCTTGCGACACGAAACGCACTCGAAACCTTCGGGAAAGCCGAAACATCGGCCATTTGCACGTGGACACTTTTTCCCGGTCATCTTAAAAGAATCATCGGACAATGGATAACAATTAATAGAGAAAGCAAGACTATTTAGTTTTTACTTCCTGCAATTGACACAGAAATTTTCAATTCCAAGATCTCAAACAGATCAACATCCTCAACATAAAATAATCTACTCTATTTGATTTTAAACGTTTCGTAAAGAGATACGGTAATTGCAGGAGAAATTTCCGTGTCGAAAGGTTTGAGGAAAAAATTGAAGGTTCGAGCCGCTCTCTCTTTCTGAAAATCGTTAATCGTTTCGTAACGACGCGACGCGACGCGGCGCGTGTAGCGAACGATCGACCGCGAAAAGTAGGCGGATCGGATTTGAACGAAACCGATCGAGTGTCAAGGTTGCGCGCCTACTCTCGCAAGATCGCGAGCTTGTGTCAGGCGAAAAAGAAACGCGCGCTTTGTTCTTTTCGAGATCGTCGCAGCGGAACAGGTATAGAACGATTCGTCGTGCCGTGCATCGCATACTCGCGTCGAGTAAAAGTGTGCGCTCGCACCGCTCCGCGTGTTCCGCGTGTTTCTCTTTCGCGACGAGCGCGAGTTCTTCCTGGAATTTCTCAGTCTGTCGCAACGGTCAACCGAGCTTCGCGAATTTCCTGAATTTCGAAGGACGACGCAGCGTTGCATCTGCCACGAAACTCGACGATCTTCAATTGCAGCGACCTCCTTAATCGAGCCGGTACCAATTAACTCCTTGCCTTGTAATTACGAGGCTGATTCGTCGTCAAGATCACCAACCGAATTTACAGTATTTTATTTGCACGAAGAACATACAGCGAGTGTGAAAAGTATTCGTACACTCTTTAAAATCGAATAACTTTTTTAAAATTGCACCAAACGGTTTGAGTTTTTTTGGAGTAATAAAGAGAAAACTTTGACTGCGCGAGGTACGAAAAGATTATAAAATTTAATTTAACATATAAAATTCTCTATAAATAAAAAAAAATAAATTTCACTTTCTTTTTAATCATGTGTGAAATATGTTATAGATAACGTTTCTACGAGAACTTTGGAAATTTTCAATTCGGCAACTTTTCATGTTCGTTTTTATTAGTCTGGGTTGTGGTTACACCCCTATACGCAGAGCGAAGGTTAAAAAAGAAAAGGAGGAATTGCAGTCAGAATCCCGAAGAAAAGTGCCCCTAAAAACTCACGCGTTACAATTGTCGTCGACACCGGGAGACGTCGCCTCGAACGAAGTCGCTCCAATATTTCTTCATAGAAGCAAAAGTTGAATTCCTTGAAAAAAATAAAACAGCAACGGGTATTTTTTCCGTGAGAAAATTGACCGCGAGGAGGATCGGTCGGGCTGCTCGAAGGAGCCAGCAGATTTCCGGTTGACCATCGGAGCCTCGGCTGAAAAACATCGGATCGGCTATCGGCTGGCGGAGAGCCGTCTCGGCGCCTACTCTCGGGAACCGGACTGGAAGAGTTCTCCTCGAGGTGAAAGCGCGTGTTGCGCTTTGCGCTCCCTCGGTGTGTCAGTCACGGCCGAGCCGTTGCTCGCGTTGTACGGGCGTGCAGGATCGCGAGGACGAGAACAGGATCGAGATCGGTGGAACGGAAGAAAGAGAGGAGAGAAACGGGAGTGTACAGTGTCCGTCTCTTGGCGTTTTACGATACGACCGCGACGGGAAAACGGTGCCGCGTCGGGACTCGCTCGCGACGAGTCGAAATGTGGTGGAAATGAGACAGACCTTGAAAACATTCCGACGACCGAATACGCAAGGTAAGTGGAGAAAACCAGTCGCTATAACCGCCAACAGCTCTCCCAGCTAATTCCTCGAGCCCGTGGTCGCCGGAGCGAACGGGGAACGCGAAACTTTCCGTCTCGGGATCGCCGGAACGATCGCGGAAACCGTCGACGTAATCGAACGACGCGATTTCTCGAGCCGAAACGAAACGAAACGAAACGAAACGAGACGGCTCGGGACGATTTCGCTTTCTTCGTTCGCTGACCGCCATGGATGGGCCTCCTCCTCCGCTTCGACCTCCCACCTCCTGAAAAAAGATTCAGCCTTCGTCGGCTCTTGAAGCGACGCCCACGCTTGCTTCTCTCCTCTCGGACACTTAGCTCTGACCGTGAACAATCGTTTCAAGTGTCCGTGAGCCTCGGCGGCGGATCGGTGTTGCTCGTTGGTCGCGCGAAGATCGAGGAATGGACCGGCGAAGGATCGAACGATCGGACCCTGACGCAACCGGCCTCCGCCAGGACCCAAGGCCTCGTACAGATGAGAGTGATCGACCTGGACGAGGACGTCGACACGCAGGAGGCGTCCTGCTACGTTTACGAAGGTCCCTGTCACGGAAATATGCGAATCGCTTTGCCCGGACTCCGTCCTATCGAGTCCGGCAGACCCTTAATAGTCGTACAAAGAAATATTTCGTCCTACTCTACCGTTATTTCAATGTTCAAGGTTCTAATCGTTGAACCGGTCTCGGTCCCATCTAATACTCCACGATCATGAGAATATATAATATATAATTTCATTTCATCGTCGCAATAATTGCCTCGTCGGTAGAAACGATTTCCTTCTTTGAATTCTTTTCTATCGTCGAAGATAAAACCGGTACTACGTTGTTCACCTTGTGTATACAGTTCTGAATAAAAACAAAATGAACACGGTTGCACGATCATTTCCCCTGCTCCAACTTTGTTGCCCGTTCGTTCACTGACGATCAAACGATTTGCAGACAACGCGTCCGACGACAGCACATACGAGAGCCTGCGCTCCTTCCAGCCGGATGACTTCAGCTCGGACTCGGAACCGGAACCGGAAACGGTCGAGTCGAAGCCGGTGGAAAGAGGAACGGAGGTTAGAGTCCAAGAGGAAGTACCGCTGGCGCCGACCAGGCCGAATCCTCCTCCGCCTCGAGAGGCCAGCTTGACGCAGACTCTCGGCAGAAGGATCAAGATGCTCCGTAGGACCTGGAGCATCACGAAGGGCAGCCTCGGGCGGATGCGGAGGAGGACCTCGGCCGGGGACGAAAACGTGGCACCAACCTCGAGCCCGAATCCCGCCGAGGAGGCCAGGGAGTCCTGCAACGATCAGCAGTCCGGCTTGGACCCCGCGAGATACTTTCGCCTGCCGAGGCATTTCAAGAAGAGCGTCTCCGGATATTCGACGTTCTACTTGAACGGCGCCGTCGCGCGCGCGAACGGCAGCAACGGGCCGACGATCGGGCCCGAGGAGGATCGTCTTGGACAGGAGCCGGTGTACGGTAACACCGTCGTCGGTCTGTCTGGTGAGTCCGCGGACGAGGATTTTTCCTCGGGTCGAGCATCTTTCTTCGAGAACTCTACCCGCATCGTAAATATTGGGGAAAACATTTATGGACAACAGGCTCGATTACAGATCCATACAGCATCCTCGCCGATCAGGAACCTCTCTATCAATTCTACGCGGCGGCGGCAGCCAGGGCGGCGTTCGATTCCAACTCCGATTACTACGACGAGGTAACATTTAGCTTGTTCGCGCAAGGCCTTGTTCTTTTCACGGAAGGTTAAGAAAAAATGTTTGTGGGTCGTAGGTCGTGAGCACGGTCCCTCGGTCGGCTTCGGACCTGGTGAGGCCAGGACACCGGACATTATGGCACCAGACACCGCAGGTTACCGGCAGCGATCTTCTGCGTGAGCGATTCAATTCATATCGTGGCATAGATCCTAACGGGTTCCCCCATATTCAGCAGAAAATTCACTTCGCGTTTTCAGAACGCTTGTCCGCGGAAGAGAAGAAGATTCAGGAGGCGAAGTTCGAGATTCTGACCTCGGAAGCCTCGTACCTGAACTCGCTTCGCGTTCTAGAGAACGAGTTCATGAACGAAGCGTCGATCAACGAGTCGCTGACGCCCGACGAGAAGGAGAAGCTGTTTGGCAGTATTCCAGGCGTGCAGCTCGGGTCCGAACGATTCCTGGCCGAGTTGGAAGCCGTGTGGAGGCAGGATCCGATGCTGCACGAGCTGCCGAACGTGTTGCTCAAGTACGCCGACAGATGTTTGGACAGCTACGTGGCTTACTGCTCGAACCAAGTTAGCATAGACCACACTCTCAAGCAGTTGAGGTAAAACAGAGAGATCTTCGACATCGTAATGTCGAATTAAATGCAGCGCGCCTTCTTTATCGTGAAAGAGCAATTGTGCGACGTTGAATCTTGTCGCAGGTCACGGAAGGGTCAGAGATTCTTCGAGACCGTCTCGCAAATAGAAGCGCGTCCCGCTTGCCACAGCCTATCGCTGCATTCCTTCCTGATGCTGCCGATGCAACGGATTACCAGGTGAGACCGATCGAAATCGATGCAGCTAAGCGATCGCGAGAAATCGCTCTGCGACAATCCGGTTGTTGCAAGTTCGTTTACCAACGATACTTTGCCCAGGCTTCCTTTGCTGGCGGACGCTGTCCTTTCGAAGCTGTCGATCGAGCACCCTGACAGATCTCGCTGGGAGACGGTGCTTTCGAGTCTCAGCTTCGTCGTTGCCGAGTGCAACGAAGGTGCGCGTGCCGCGGCGAAGGAGGTAGAAATGGAGAGCTTGGCCAGGTAATGTTGAGGACAGACGCTTCGGACAATATGTTACGATAACAGTTTTCAAGGATCGCGGTGGTTGAAAAGCCTCGACGATATAAGCATAAGGAAGATAAACGAAAGGTTTCCTCGTCGACAGGAGATTGGAATACTCGTCGAAAGTGAAGCCGATTCCCTTGAACGGGAAACACCTGGTGAAGAGCGGAGCGGTAGTGCAGCTGCTGACGAAGGCCGACGCCGAGTACAAGCTCACGTTCGGGAAGAAGTTCAACAAGACACCGCTGTACCTCCTTCTGCTCACCGATTACCTTCTAGTCGCAAAATATAAACCCAGGTGTGCGATCAAATTGCAGCTTCGACCGTTTCTATGTCTCTCGGCGAGTGTTGAATATCTCCGACTGTTTTTGTCGCAGTACTACTCAAGAGGAGACGTACACCGTGATAGACGTCTGCAAGAGGAGCCTGATCGCTCTGGAATCAGCTCCGGAGGATTCTCCGTTCGGAGGACGAAATGCGATGTTGCTCGCTCTTCTGGAGAACCATTCCGGTCGTCAGGCGGAATACATTTTAACCTGCGATAGCGACACGGAAAGGCAGAGGTGGCTGGAGGCCGTGTCGCCTTCGAAACGAGGTCTCGTCGGCGAAACCTTGTACGAAGTCTGGGACTGCCCTCAGGTTGTCGCCTTGTATAGCTACTCCCCGAACCAACCGGACGAACTGTCGTTGCACCCAGGTGATTTAGAAATTCGAATGTTCACGATATACGCTTGTACGTAGGATTACGAAAAGTAGTTCTCGAGCCGGTTATTGCTCTTTGTAGGAGATGTGATAAACGTACTCAGAAAAATGCCGGACGGCTGGTTCCACGGTGAGAAATTGTTGGACGGCGAACAGGGCTGGTTTCCTGGCAATTACACGAAGGAAGTCGCCTCCGAGCATGTTCGAGCGAGGAATTTGAAGCAACGGCATCGCCTCCTCGCGCTGAACGGCAGCGCGTTGCAACGGAAAGCTAAACAACAGTCTACCTTCTACTGACCGAATGAAATGTATAATTAAATTATGAACGATGATAAAATATACTTTTAATAAAGTCAACTATACGTTAACGCGGTCAATTAACGTCAACTTACCACTTGACCGCTTGACCGCTTGACCGCTTGACCACTTGACCACTTGACCACTTGACCACTTGACCACTGACCGCTTGACCAGTTGACCACTTGACCGCTTGACCACTTAACCACTTGACCACTGACCACTTGACCAGTTGACCACTTGACCGCTTGACCACTTGACCACTGACCACTGACCACTGACCACTTGACCACTTGACCACTTAACCACTGACCACTTGACCACTGACCGCTTGACCACTTGACCGCTTGACCACTGACCACTGACCACTTGACCACTGACCACTGACCACTTGACCACTTGACCACTTGACCACTGACCACTTGACCACTGACCGCTTGACCACTTGACCACTGACCACTGACCACTTGACCACTGACCGCTTGACCACTTGACCACTTGACCACTGACCACTTGACCACTGACCACTTGACCACTGACCACTTGACCACTTGACCACTTGACCACTTGACCACTTGACCACTTGACCACTGACCACTTGACCGCTTGACCGCTTGACCGCTTGACCACTTGACCACTTGACCACTTGACCACTGACCACTTGACCACTGACCGCTTGACCACTTGACCGCTTGACCGCTTGACCACTGACCACTGACCACTTGACCACTGACCACTTGACCACTTGACCACTTGACCACTTGACCACTTGACCACTGACCACTTGACCGCTTGACCACTTGACCACTTGACCACTGACCACTTGACCACTGACCGCTTGACCAGTTGACCACTTGACCAGTTGACCACTGACCACTGACCACTGACCACTGACCACTGACCACTTGACCACTTGACCACTTGACCACTGACCGCTTGACCACTTGACCACTTGACCACTGACCACTTGACCACTGACCGCTTGACCAGTTGACCACTTGACCACTTGACCACTGACCACTGACCACTGACCACTGACCACTGACCACTGACCACTGACCACTGACCACTGACCACTTGACCACTGACCACTTGACCACTTGACCACTGACCGCTTGACCAGTTGACCGCTTGACCACTTGACCGCTTGACCACTTGACCACTTGACCACTGACCACTTGACCACTTGACCATTGACCGCTTGAGTAATTTGTTGGTCGATAAGAATAACAAAAGAATGATTGAATATTTACAACCTAAAAATTTGCATTATCAACATCCGCTACAGGTTGATTGAAATATGTGTCATCTAGCGGTATATATATGAAACTAGTAGGCAACAAACTTGGTGACATTGTCACAAGGGGCGCTACTGTCGTTGCTGGCGCAGCTCTGTCGGTATCATTTGGCTAGAGCGTTTTGCCGCTGCATGTTGTGGCGCTGTACGGACGTTTGAACGGAGTAAATGATTCTTGCCAGAATTTCTATTATATCTTATGTGAATAGCGGCAAGAATCATTTGATCCTGATTAAATAAATAATTATAATGCTTTCCCGTGGGTATTTTTTATCTTTCGGGGGCTGAAATTAAAGTTGGAGGCTTAAAATGAAATAGACTCGTAAGGATTGCTTCGATAGAGAATGAGGAGAACATAACGTATACAATATCATATGATTTTATGGCACAGTTTCCTAAATATTTGATCTCTCTGATCAAAGTAAATCCGACAAAACGATTTCGGCTTTTTTCATTTACAGGTCGAATCATTGGAAAATATTAATGGGGTCGGATCGGCGTTTTCCGCTTCGAAATACTGAAAGAAAACAGTTGATTATCGCAGCCCGCATTAATGCACTATGTAAATCGAATTTCTGCGTCTGCGCTCGCAATCTGCAATATGTTCCTTTCCAGTTAAACCCCGGGTATCGTCCAAGTCGATCATCCGTCGAGACACGAGGACCAGTCTTCGATTTTCTCATTAGCATCGCCAGGTATCAGTTGACACTTGTGCAACGCGGGATTATGACGTCTCTCTTCCTGCTGGACCGATCGTAGCCGAACAATTAAAAAATCGATGGCAAATTCGCGCGGCTTCTGACTTTTAAATTAAGTTCAACTGGTCTATTGAGTTTTCAATCGGTCAAGAGATTGTTGCGCAGAGATCCCACAAAATGTGGACGTTGTTTCGCCTTGTTCTTCTGTAAGTAATGATCATTATCTTAAATCGTATTCGTTAAATGACAAATATTTAAAAAAAAAATCATCGATTCACCCGCATTTTAAGCCAGAACTCGGCCTCTACGAAAGTAAAGTCAGTGTTTGCGCGAAATTCAGAATCGGTCGGGTAAATAATAGTTAGTGGCAGTGGTCATTTCGCACCCATCGCGATTGTTTTTCCTGACGAGCACGGGATCTTCGGGAAACAACAGAAATAATGAGAAAAATGGACGACGACGATTAGATAACCGATAGAATTCGTTCCTATTTGATTAGGCTGCGAGACTATGCCGCGCAAGGAACTGCAAATGCTTCCGTGTTTGCGGAGGAATTAAGTTCCCAAAGATTAGATAGTATCCCGGTAATATTTCGATGCTACCGTTCGAGGCCGAAGATGCCAACCGAGAATAGAAATGACCAAAATGGCCAAGTTATTATCCGCGCACCGAAAGAAACGGGTTCTCGTTAACATGGTCTGCCGAACAGGACGTCAATTTGGCTGGCAAACTCGAGCGTTTCTGCGAAAGAAGAAGACTGCGATTTGCGTCACTTCCAGCCAAACGCAACTAGCGAGAAGTGCGAGTTCAAGGAACACGATGGCCTGCTCGTTTGCTTCCACGGTCTCGACGACAAATGGAAATCGGGGTGATTGTCGCTAGTTAAAGTTGACAAATATGATACGCAAGAACAAGTCCGTTCTATAGCGATATATCGATCCCTAGGAGCGAGAAGGTGAAGACTTTGATCCTCTGCCATTGGTCCCTGGAGACATTCGACCCAGCGGTTGCGTTGCGCGGATTCTCTTCCTTGAGGAAATTGATAATCGCGAATGGCAGCTTGGTTACTCTGTCTTCGGCGTTTCCGGCTGAGATTCGACTGGTAGAGGTACGTTGATTCTCGTCGCTGCGTCGACACTTTCCACCCTTGTTAAATTGCAGACCATCAAGGTGACTGGAACCAGGCTGGGAAAGCTGCCGGATCGCGCGTTCTCCGATCTAGAGAACCTGAAGCGGCTGGACCTAAGGAACAACAGCATCGAAGACGCCAACGTCACAGGAATCGAGCTTCCGTCGTTGCGTCAAGTTTATCTTTCAGGTAACGCGAGAAGAGTTTATTACCAGAGTAAATCGAAAGATCGTTAAAATACAAAATCATCCGATGAAGGGAACCCGCTAAAATGCGCCGAGAGCACCGAGTGGATACTGGACGAGAGAGAGGGCTCCCTCGGCTGGAAAATCGCCGACAAGAAGAACCTTCGATGCGCCGAGCCCTTCGAAGGCAGACCGCTTTTCCAAGTCGTCGAAATAATCAAAGTCAGCACCTTGCGTCATGTTATTATTCATTTATTCGTTAGGCTTGGCTTGCGAACGCTGCGTATTCGGAGGATTTACTATTTCAGACGCTTACGGAGGAGTGCGCGAGGACGGTGTGCGAGTGCGAGCTGGCGTACGTTGTCGGCGAAGGCAAGAAGCACATTCAGACGCAGCTGATGGCTTTCGTTTCGGTGAACTGCAGCGACCGTGGATTGACAGAGATTCCCGACTTCTTGCCGGCGAACACGACCACCCTCCGTTTGACTGGAAACAAGGTTCGACGCTTTGTAAACAGTCTCTCAATAAACAAAGGAAATTCGGTTAAACAACTGAAAGATGCGGCGATGATTTTCCCGCAGATACACAATCTGAGGCCGCTCACGAGCAATCCTGCGTACCGAGGAGTGATAGATCTCTACCTGGACGACAATCGGATTGAGAGCATCGTTCAGTTGGAGGGTTCGAGCTGGCTGGATCGTTTCCGGTTGCTCAGTCTTCGCGGGAACGGACTAACCGATGTTAGCGATTTTCTTTCTCTCGTTTTACTGAAACAGAACGGTCGATTAGGAAAATTTTTCACCAGAAGTAGCTAACCTCTCGCGCAGTCCGAAACGCAATCCAGATCCAACCTAAGATCTCTGTTTATGTCTGTTTGCCACGGCAGAATCTCCGACAAACGTTAGACTGCTGAACCAGAGGATTTACAATGAGAGTATACTTAACACGGTAATTAAAGCTTAGGTCGCCTAAGAGGTGATCAGTCGTTGTTGCTACTGTTTCAGCTGCCTGCGTACGCTCTGGCAAATGTGTTGCAACAAAGTAGAAACGTCGTGGGTCTGTATCTTGGGAACAATCCGTGGCGTTGCGATTGTCTTTTCACGCCCGGTTTTCAGGTAACGTTCCGAATGATTTACTAGCTCTTCTACCCGATGGATGAAGCGAACAGGAACATTGGTTTCAGGATCTTTTGATCAAGTACACGAACCTCGTGAAGGATATCGACGACGTGAAGTGTTCGTCGACGGAGGAAGACGACAATCGTGGTAAAATTGTAAGCAACTCGGTTATCGTTAACATGCGCGAGTTAAATAAATTTGAAAATTCTGTTTTGTCGAAGATACGGGATTTGACGCGCACGGAGATCTGCGTGCCGCCGGACGAAGACCCTCTGTTACATCCCCTGGACGTTCTGAATATTATACTGGCGTTTCTGATACTCCTCATCATTGGCAAGGTGCTTTACGACTATTGGTCCTTCAGGAGGACTGGGAAACTACCTTGGATCGTCACGAAGATACCGTAGGAAAACAGTCGCTTATAAGGGAACACCGGGGAATGTTGTTTGGTTGCTTGAATAATTCTAACAATTCTAATTTCTGTCTGGAATTATTTAAGCGATCCTCCATATCGGTGCTCCGCAACCTTTTATCTTCCACGGAACACCAACGTTGTTTCGACAATTCCGCGGCACGCTGTAACTACATGTTGTTTTGCGTATAATTTCGACTCGGAGAAATTACATATTGGGAAAAAGTTAAAGGAATTTCTAACTAATGGGCTGGTTAAAAAATTTAATAATTCACTGGTATGCCGCAGCACAGCGGTTGCGGAGCACTGCTCTACATTCTACGGATTGTTACCTTCAACGTCGATCTCTGGTCCTGACAATAGCGACGGTATAGATCGTTGGCTGCTTCCCTTTTCGCAGCGCAATCCCTCACACCTCGACCTGCGTCGGGAAATCGGAATAAGAACTTTGACAATTTTCGAATAACAATCGAAAGATACCTTTACCGGTGTAACCCAACGCGGAACAGGTCGCGATATAAGTAAGACCGTCGACAGAGTTTTCCACTTTTACCACGGAGTACGTCGGTACTTGGTGTCCCTTCTCAAGGCAGAGCCGGTAAAGTCTTCTATTTGCCGCCGTTCTTGGGCTCTCCACGCCAAGATCAATTATCTCCAACATCCTAAGCGATCGATAGTTCCATTAACGAACAGATCATCGTCTCACGAGTTGCAGAACCTACTCGGAATCGGAGAAGAATGCGGGCAAGCTCGGTTTCTCTTCGTCCATCTGCCAGTTCGCAATTAATTGCAGCATTTTCATGGCTAGACTGTTTTTAGCAGACTGCTCGCTGCTGCCTTGGGCAGATGCTGTTACGGTAAAGCGTGGCTTAACAAAAGGGATGTTCAAAGACGAACCAAACTGCGAGTCATTTAAAAATGCGAAAGCATAAAATTCCGACAATTTGGGATCGAACGTTAAAATTTTTTCAAGCTATGCAGACATTTTAGTACATTTAAAAATTGTTTAAACTACCGTTGAATCCACAGAGGCTGCCGCGTACGACAAAGACTTTGGACTTCCGACGATTGGATCCACTGTCGTCGTACACGACCGTAGTGTCACAGCGTTTCGCGTAATCCTCTAGAATAGATAACGGAGTCCTCTTACCCGCTTTGTTCGGCGAACTTTCGTCGCCACTGCCCTAGTAATCAATTTGAAATGTAATTACCAAGAACGTGTGTACGGAGTTCGGTCTTTGAGTGTAATTTACCTTGTACGAGTTAATCGCATTATCATCGTTAATTTCGACCTGCTGTTGGTTTCGAATAGTTTGTTCCGAATCGAACTGGCTCGGCGAATCGTGAACGTGCATGCGCTTTCCTTGTTGATGAAGGATAACGCAAGCCTTCTGATTCTCTAAAAACATCGCGAACCGGTTGACGATAAAACAATACGTTTTCAATAAAAACTGATGTACCATTTGAATCTATTCTGTGCTCCCTATGCTCCTTGCTCTTGGAACGCATTCTGCCCTCGCCAACGCAATCTTTACGCACGCGATCCTCCGCTGAAGATTTCAATAATATAAGCTAAACGATTCTTAATCTCGAGAAGCTCAACGATGACTATAAAGTATAAACAATAACGTACTTAACGCATTATTATTACCCCCAATCGATTTCCTCATGGCGTTATCCACTACTCTCTCCCATTCCTCTAAACTGCGCGCCTGTTTCGCCGTCTGCTCGACGTCTACGAGATCGCAGTTTTAAACTCTTTACAAAGACTACACATTTAAATTATTAAATACAAGTACACGAACGCGCGTTGCCCTTAGAGACAGCAGACTTTTCTGCAGCCAAACGTTTCCCCTCCGAAGGACGTTGCTGCATGAACGAATCGCTCGACGGGACCTCAATCTCCCTACTCCTCGAATCGGAGGTGCCACTTTGATGATTTGAATCGATGTCTGCGTCGTAGACGTTGGCTTCGAAGTACTGTACACCTGCGACCATTTTGTTACCGCTCTCTGCATTCTTTAACGAACAGTCGAAAGTTTGCTTAACGTGCAGGACGAAAAGTTTCAAATAACGCTAATTAAAAAAATTAGAACTCGTCGCATAAACTGAGCCTTAAACGTGAATTAAGAATCCCGATTTAGCAAAAAATTGATACGCGAGAGTCTAAAGGGACCTAGGCATAGACTTCGATGGATTTGATAACACTTACGTCGGTTTCGATGGACAAAGATTCCCTCGCCGACATCAACCCGCTCGACTCCTCCAAATCAAGAGAGTGAAAGGAAGCGGAAGTCTCTGATACAATAGATTGACACGGAGGACAGGTTCAATGAGGATTGTAACGAGGATTCGGTGCAACAGAGCTTCTTCTTTATCTCGTTGTTCGATTGCTATTTAGAAGAAACCTACCAGTTTCGTGTTGGCACGGTGCTCGCAGTTGTTGAAGAAGATCCTCGGCTCGATCGACCAACGCTTCCATGTCGCACAAGAGAGGCGCAGCGTTTGGAAACCTCTCGAGGATCATGCTCCAGATCAACTCGGCGTCCTCGGTACCTTGCAATGATTTCGGAAGAGCATGCTTCTGACACGCGGAATCCCGATGTCGCGACATTCATCAAACACGTGGCAATAAGAAGGCTGTTTCAAAAAAATCGCAAAAAGCAAGCTAAACGCTTGGAAATGGAACAAGAGACGAAGCGGTTTGAAGCTGTTTCGAATTGGCTTGCAAAATTCTCGAGTTTCAACTATTTTTAACCACGATGATGGTTTCAGGCACCAAACTATGCAATCAACCTGCGTATACTAGATTCGCGTCCCCGTCGTATACCTACCTTTTTTTTTTATTTCAAACTGTAATGATCAATGTTACTTTTATAGAATATTTTTAGGACAAATATTTAAATAATTAAAAAAAAGAAAATATTAATTGTAGCTATTAAAAAAAGGAAAAGCGATCGGAATAGGAAAGAAAGTGAAACGGAGTAGAGAACGATCGACGAACGAAAAATATTGAGCAGAGACGGCCAGTCTTGTTTGGCCCGGCGTTGCGAAAAGACGCGTTTGTTTAGGCAATAAATTATTTAATTGCTATTGACTTTTGCAATTACTCGCTGCATCCGTCCCGGCCGTCTCTTACAAATTGTTAAGTATTTTTTTGTTTTCCGATCCACAGTTATACGTGTGAGAAATTTTGTTTATTCGTAAAACGGAGTTATTTTAGTCCCATGTACTTTATCTACATGAACAACACATGTCACAGGTAATAAGTTTTATTACTATTAACCGTGTTACAAGAAGAATGGACGTCGTAAAGCAATTTGTAATGTACAATTTGTAAAACAATTATTTGTAATGTAGAAAAAATAAAAGGAAACTGAGAAGATGAAACAGTTTCGAGTTTCTCTTCTGTAAATTTCTCCCTCCCTCCCTCCTCCTCCTCCTCCTCCTCCTCTTCGCTCTGTTCACTCTTCCATCCTAGTCCTTTTGTGTTTTTGTCGCTCCCTGTCTGTGGTCGTTCATAGTTTCCATTAATCAACTTTCTGCTTGTTACTTTCTGGCGATTTGTCTCCGTTCATCGGCGAACGTGAGCGGCTGCGGCTTTTGCTATGTTTACTGCCGGATCGGGATCTTGATCTGTCGCCCCTGGATCGTTCGCGACTAGATCTGTCTCTGAAAAACGAAACACAACTTTAGTACAGACAGCCTTATCGATTTGCTTGCACTTGCGCTAATTATATCGATTTCAACTCACTTCGAGGGAGACTTGGCTTTGGATTTGGACTGCGACCTGGACTTTGACCTCTCGGCCTTGGACCTAGAACGAGATCTGGATTTGGACTTTGACTTAGATTTCGACTTTGAGCGGTCTCTTGATCTGTAAAATTATAGTTCAAATGAAGAAGGAGACAGAAAAATTATACGACGTAAGCATAACAAATGAGAATTCGTTCACAACTTTTCTCCCGGTTGTGAGATGCGGTGTGATATTCGAGCGAATAACGAAAAAAAAATACGGTGATCGTATACAGAAGAGGAAAAAAAAAGAAAAATAAACAACATGAGTGAGCAGAGAGACGTTTTGCTTTTTCTCGAAAACGAGCCCAAACACAAGGCCAAACGGTATAACATGGGGCGTGAGACAACGTGTGACATGTGATACGGTCGTCGAATCATTGATAAAATTGCGCAAGAAACAAAGCAAATAAATAAAATGCCAAAACAACGTAAACGTAATGAAACAATAAATCGATAATGAACTTAATTCTGAAATATTATAACGAAACAGGATACTCACTTGGATTTGGAACGGGAGCGGCTACGCTCGGGGGATTTGGATTTGGACTTTGATTTGGATTTCGAGTGTGCTCTGGATTTCGAGCGACTGCTGCGGCGGCTACGGCTACGAGAGCTGCGGCGACTCCTAATACAAAGAAAAACATGCCTTTAATTAAGCCGTTAATCAATTGTAGTCGCGATAAATAAATAGATCACGGATCTTTATGCAACGTGAACAATTATTTCTTTCGTAAAGCGTCTTATTTAATTTTTTTCTAACTTCAAAGGAATTTAGAACTATCCCTTGGAATAGATGACGATACGTTAAGCGTCTGGAGCTTCGAGCTACATTGAAACGACCTTCCACAATTTGTTGCTTTAGGATTGAAATTGCTATTGCTAATTGGCAACCTTAAATTCTTCCGACGATTCTCATTTTAGGAGTGCATAAAATCCGCAGTCTAATTAGAAGCGACATAGGAGGTTCATTGAATCGAATGCTTTTTGCCAGGGACAGTAAACAGCAACTACGAAATCTAATTTGTCTTTATGCGAATCTCAATTTATGCCATGCATGAAAAATCAAACTTGAAGTGTATACGCGATATAAAAAATAAAAGGGAAAGTGAAATTATAAAAATGCAGATGCAGAGTCTGTCTGTGAGTAATATTTTCAAATGATATTTTTCACGGACGAGAACGACGATTATACCTTGAGCGAGAGCGGGATCGGCGGCGTGATCGTGATCGTGATCGAGATCTTGATCTCGAGCTTGAGGATCTTGAGCGACGGCCGCGTCTTTTGTCTTCGATTAATCTGATCCTGCGTCCGTTCAGTTCTGTGTCATCCAATTTGTCGATGGCGTTCTTCAAGTCCGAGTACGTTGCGAATTCTACAACTCTGTAACAACACGAAACGATTCGAAGATTAGTAATCTTGATCTTGTTGCTGATCTATGTTTCAACGATTTAAATCAATCAGGAAACTCACCCTTCATTTCTGCGCTGCTTGTGTGCATCCGCGTATGTCACTTCTCCGGCCTGTCTCATATAATCCTTCAAATCCTGAGCACCACACAAAAAAACGAATTAGTAGATTGCAATGACATCCGAAAGATCGCTTAACGATTAAAACATTATGATATACGATTAATATTCACGTTATGAATTAATACTAAGTTGTGTTCCTATTACTACTAAGATTAACGCATAGGTTAAAAGGCAATTTATATGTATTTTTCCTGTGCACTCTTTTTTTATATCCACTGTACTTGTCCTACGTAATAGCTCCTTTCCTACTTGCAGACACGTGTGCTCGAGAGACTGACTCTATTATCCTTACTGAAAAAAAGGAAAGCAATGTCCTGTCCCTGTTCCGAATCTTCAGTGTTGATTATTAGGTTGGAAATATGTGCTCGAATTTAGTATCTGCGATTGACGCAACCTTTCTTTTTATGCAATTCAATCATTGAAACAAGTTTTGTGGTTCAGTCAATAGGTACACCTCCACCCTGCAGAAAAACGTATCACATAATCTATGAGTTTTCCGTTCCCGAACAGAGAAAAAGTTCGGTATGAGATCAGGGGCAGCAACAATCATTTTTACGCGTAAATATTTCAAGAAATATTTCTGCAGAGTGGCTCACAATTACATCACTGCAACACAGAGAGATAGATCGCAAAACGTTGACGATCAACGTAACAAACATTGGTGAAAAGAAAAAATAAATAGTTTTCTGAATGTATCTCCTTCTATTTAAGCATATACAAATAAACAAAGCTTGCGGTTCGATCGGAAAACTACAAAGAAGACCGTTCAAAAGGTGGAACTTGCATACGGCTGAGAGAAAAGACAAGTTGCTCGTTTGAAATCGACTATACGGAATAAAGTATTCTGATGCAAGATTCGAAAAAAGGCTGCCCGTCTGGAAACTCTTGCTATCCGAAGAATTTACACTTTCAAGGCAGACAGAAAACACACGAGCAGATGCTGCCGCTCTAGCCAAGAAAAATAAGAATTCTCTGAAAAGATCGAACCAATGGTCGACAAATAAAAACAATTTTACAGAATTTCGTAATCGTTGTCCTTGCTTCTCGCGACAAGTTGAACAAGGCTGGAAGAATGATTTTCTCCCCGATGTTCTCTCGCACAGTGCAGAGTAGGAGATCCGATAGGTTCAGAGTGGCTCCTCTTGACGTTGTCCTTCTTCTTCTCATTTCCTCTAAGCGCGTCGCGGTCGTACGTCTTCCTACGAATCTTTAGTATCCATCTCTGTCTCTCTCTGTGTGTGCGTGCGTGGTGTTTGGATGTATCCTTTCGTTCATCGGCGGAACTTGTACTTGTGGGAACCAGGTACGGCTTTATGTTGCGAGGTGCGCGCGCGTCTTGTTATTCTCTCTTTTTCTCTGTCTGTGTCTTTCTTTTTCTCTCTCAGTGTCGTTGTTCGATCTTGACGTCTCTTCGAGGTCTCTCTCTCATCCGTGACACCCGGATGATATCGTTCGGTGTCACACAAATCGTATCCAGAACGTGAGCGAAGTTGCTTGAGAGCACACAGCTTGATCGATCCAACTGGAAAAACGCGTTACCGGGAGGGGTATACCAAAAACTTCTCCCTTGGTACTCTCTCACTGGACACCAAAAAAGAATAGAAACAGATCATGACACGATGGAATTGCTTTGCATAAAGAAAAGTTGTTCTATTTGTAATTGTTCTTTCGTTTTTCCTGTTTCGACAAACACGCAACACGCCCGGTGCTACTGCGATTATTCAAAATTCTCGCGTTTAGTCTCAATTCTTTATGTATAGTAGACCTCCATTCATCTGAACTAAAATTCTGCAAAGATTGAAAAGTAGCGAGACAACAATTTGTTTATCCGAAGGGTCCGATATTACAAAATCAACGAAAAATATTGCAAACAAAGCCGAAAGAAAATTAAATAAATTTATAATCTTCGAAAACTTTGTAAAATCCAGCATTTGTAAAGCTCTCCAATGAAAAGAAATTATACTCAACGTAGTTTGCGAAATATACTTTGTGTATATATCTACTAATTAACATATTATATAATATCATACTTTAGTTATTAATTTTATAAATTATTGTTTTTGAAAGTAATTCCCAAATTCATAGACAGAGGACTGAACGTGGACTCCTACTATATGAACTATCCAACTATATATAAGCTGCTTGTCCCCCAACGAGATCATATAAATGGAGTTTTACTGTACGAAAACACGCGATAAAGCAAATGAACGTGGATGCCTAATTTCGAGCACAAATATTATAACACTATTGTATTACTATACTGTGAAACTGGTCCCCACTGGTACTGGATTTACTCGTGTGTGCACGGTCTCCTCAAGCTCGTCGAATGATCTCAATAAATCTACATATATAAAAAACACCTGACCACTATGGTGCACAGTTATGTAACATATGTATATATAAATATATATTTGAAGGAATGCAGAGAATACAGACTGGGTCGTCGGAAGAACACAACACTCGAACGTTTCCGCTGGAATTCTAGACAAGAAAACGTCTCGAAGCAAAAGTTGCACCGGCCGACGGGGCGTATCATGATAATACAAATGAATTTCTCATTTGACTTTATTTCGAAGGTTATTCGAAGATCGTCGATATTTCGTCGAACATCCTTGGAAATAACGTCGCACAAAAAATTGGTTCGCATCAACGCGTGCGCTACCATCGAACAGCACAGCTTCTGCTTTGGGCGTTTTCTTTCGTGTTCCATGGAAACGGAAACACGGTATTCGTTCCGAGAGTGAACAAATTTTATCGCCAAGGGATCCGATATCTCCGGAGCAATATATTCGTGAGATTTTTCAAGTTGAAACGTGGCCAAACTTGTTAGAAATTTAATAGTTATACTACGGATTTTATGCTCTTACGAGAAACATAAACAGATCGAATGTAAAACAGTAAAACCATTAAAAAATTTTCAAGTTTGCATATTGCACAAAGAAAATCACGCTAATTCTGTGCGTGTCGTTATTTATACTTCTAACGCCTGGCATAATATTCGGACAACTCGTAACTTTTCTGTGACAATATCCTTTTTCATATTTTATAAGAGAATATATTGTTTGTACTAATTTTAATCAGAAAAACATCACTATAAGAAACTATCCTACTTTAAGGTGTGCCGGCTGTCTCGACTATGGGTTCCTTCTTTTTTTTTATATATATTGAACATAGTAGTCCCTACATGATAATCATCTCGAGGTTTGTTCACTCTCCTCGCGAATACCGTGGTAAAGTGTCCGGTTTCTCCGCGACTCTCGACCTGTATAGCAACGATAAATGAGAACAAGGTTATCACAAATGTGTAAGTGTGTGTATGTATATATATATAGAATAGATATAATGTATATATCTAAAGAGTACACTCGGTTAAGGTGACGCATTTACCTTGGGCCCAGGCACCACCTTGCTTACGGACAGAGAGAAAGGCCAGACACAACGGCGCTTGGTCGGGTCGAACGGATCTGTGTGGCGTAGTCGCGGATGGTTCGGGTTTCGGCCCGTGTATGCCCTCATGGGTGGCCGCTGCCTGACTTACTAGATGGCTAAGTTGGTGGCGGTACCAGTAGCAGTAACAGTCGGTAGTGTAGTAGTAACAAATGTGATAGTACAGAGTTAGATGGGAAAGAGAAGGGTATACATTTTTTTTTCTTTTGGGACAGAAGGACAGTTCGTAGGTGTGGCGATGACGATGACCGTATGGTAGGAGAAAGGTTGTGTGATATGCACTGCTGGATGGTCATGAAACGCTGTGATTTTGGCCATGACAGAAGTCTTGCGGGGGGAGCGATGATTCGGCGGGATGAGGATGAGGGAAATAGGTTTTATTATGTGTACGTTGAATATCAGAGGATATACCAAGGGTTGGCAGTGGGTCAGAGGCGAAGAGTCGATGACGGTGGTGAACATAGAGTATAATCCATAGACAGGTCATAGTCATTGATGATTCGTAGAAGGCAGACGATTTTCTCTCCAAGACCGATCACCGATGAAAGGATCGCAGATACGTAAGAACCCTATCGGTGTCACTGGGATTGTCTCACTGGGACTGTTTCGCCACGTATCACTGCGCAAGTAGTAGTAGGCGGTAGGTGGTAGGTGTACCCAGTGTGCCACGCGGCTATCTCTCTCACCCGGGACACCTCAGAAACCAACCTGGTGCCACTTGACCTCAAGGCGGGCCCATCGCGTGCATCGTCATCTTTATCATCGCACATCATCAGTCTATTGGCCCTACCGGTCGCCCCTCCTCGGCGAAGAGGACATGGCTCTTCGGAAAGAACATCAATTTTATTGTTTTTCCTCACACTGTTGGCCGAACGTAAATGAAATAATAAAATTGAGAAAAGGAACACACGTCGAGGAATCGAGATTTATAATCGACCGAGCGAGAATATATATTTTATATATATATATATAATTCCGTATATACTTTTTTCAGTTTAAAAGAGACAACCAATATTGTATATATGTATAGAGAGAGAAAGAGAGAGAGAAGAGGGAGAGAGAGAGCATCCGAAAAGTACGATTATAGACGATTTATAGTAGAATTACTTAGACGATTAATGTATATTGATCAAGTAAGACTTGGTCCACCGTTTTTTGTTGCAGTGCTAGTTTCTATCTGCTTTAATTTGTCCTTGGCATGGATATTCGTGTTACGTGTTTATATATATGTATACATGGGACATATACATATATTAGATAGATTGACATATTTATAATCTTTTATGTTCTGATCAAGGATTTCGAAAGATGCGGTGCGTCCTGGTATTTCCCACATAGTTTTCCCATGTATTCCCGCGGATCGAGCAATCGTCAATATCTTTCTCAACTGTTTGCGTGTACGTTGTCTGTCTTCATCTCCTTCGTTGCTTCACGTCTCTTCCGTTCTCGCACCTCTTCTTCCAAATCAGCTGCGCGCTCTTTCTAATCCAAGTATCATCGGGAGAGTTCTCTTCGAGGCTAAAAGTCACACTTTTTTTTCGAAATTCTCACGCCCTGGTGCTGCTCTTGTGCTTTTCATCGTTTCCTCGATTTGTCCCTGTGTTCTCTTTTTATCTCAGATGCACCTTTCTCGTCTCTTTTTTTTCTCTACTCTTTCTGCCCGCCGTTTTTCTCAGATTCTCATCGGATTCGTCACGTATACACATACTTTTTTGGAGTGTCTTATTCGGCCGGGCGTGTTTAAGATTTAAAAAATTTCGAATATGCCACAGACTTACTTGATCAAAATGTACATCTTTCATTTCTTTTTTTTTATCATTAGCATTCGGAATAGAAGATAGAGTTTGGATGAGTGAACGAACTTAAAATGACGAAAGAAAAATCGAATAAAAAACAGTACGGTACTAAAATGCCGCGGTGGTAAGTTTGGTTCGACTCGGGGATACGAAAAAGTGGCGGAAGAATAAAAAGAAATCACCAGCGAGAGGAAGCATCGTATATCTATACACATGTATACATATCTGTATATACGTGTATGTGGATTCTTTTTCGTGTATTCGCAACAAGAACGTTTTGGTTTCTTTTCTTTTTTTTGCATTGGAACCTCGAGTAGCAATCAAACTCACGAAAAATAGTTATCGTCAGTCGGTAATGGTAAAACGTCGAAAGCAAGGGTACAGATATTGCTTACCTGCCAGCTGACACGACTGGATAGATTTTCCACGGTAAGACGGTACTCGGTGCGTGTGGGTGGTCCGTATCTACAAAAGGAAAACATGGATATTATATTGTTTGAACGTTTCGGTTAGCGCAGGTTTGTCTTGGACCTGACTTTATATATGAAAAATTTTATGAAAAACTCTACTGTAAAAAATTGCAAGAACGTAAGTTAACTTGAAATCTCAAAAAAATTGAATGATATTATGTTTATATGTAAAATTGAATAAGTAAATATATATAAATTGATAAAATTGATTAAAAATGAAGTAGACGTATCGTTAGAGCGTAACATTGGATGTATGTACCTGGGCAATGATTGCTTGTAGCTAGATGCAGTCCTCGTGTTTCTGTTCACACTATCTCTGCAAAAAGGGATGTCATGTGAACAGAAATAACGGTTCGTTGGTTAAACCTTCAGCAAATAACTACAGATCTGCACTCATTGCTCAGGCACACAATCAATCACCTGTTCCAATCGAATCAAATCTACTCAAAATGCAGCAATAGCGTACCTGTCGTGCCGCATATCGTCTCGGCTGTAACAAACACAATACCATACATCTATTAGTCGCCAATTACATTCGTTCGTCACCTCTCTCAACTACCAGTAACTTTATTCACAACATAATGTCTGCGGGAGGGTTATATCGTTATTCTTTTTTTTTGCCACTAGTCGTTATGCTAATCTCGGTACGAAAAAAGAAAATAATACCACGGTTGGAAAGACAGATATACACGTATGCGTAGATTCTTATCGACTGCTTTTCATCTCGCAACGAGCGATCCTTCGGATCGTGTAAATTTCCACCGTTAAAAAAAACGAACATACTCGACGCACTCGGGAGAGCAGTCAAATCCAAGACAACCAATTCGAGAGAACTAATTAGAGAAATAAAAAACAAATCCTTGGCGCGCGCGCGTAACCGGACGAACTTCTTCCTTAGGTTGGCGAAATAGGCAAAGCTTCGTATTCACGCGTTCTCTAATCTAGAGCTAATCATTTATCCAAGGTAACGTTCTTCCCTGTAGGGGCGATATGCAAAATCATTTCACTACACTATTACAACATATAATTAAAATAAAACTGAAAACAAGGAACGGAACAGAAGATTGATGTGTGTGCCAGAGATATGTTATTCTTTTCGCTAGTAAAGAAAAGAACATAAACAGTTGATGATTGCTTTTCTTCCTTCAAGTTGATAAATATTTTGCATATCTCAAGTTGATTGCCATCAGGGGAGGAGGGGATAATGATCGCTCTGATAAAATAAAAAAAAGGATAGCGTGTCTTACGCAGATCGCCTCGAGTCCCCATAACCACCACGGGAGTCACCATAGCGCCACTGGTCACTACCCCTAGGTGTCCCCCGGGCCCTCTCTACAGTAATTCTGTAACAAGACACATTGGATATGCTTACTTGTCTCTCCAGGAGCGTGAGCGTCCGTAGCCACGGTCGCCTCGCCTCCCTGAAACACCCCGTGCTATCTCCACCGCCACTCTGAAACACACCCAACAAAACCCCGCCTAAGTCCTCGACTAATTCTTACTCTAAAGGTGCTTCCTTCCTTCCTTCCATCCTTTTTTTCTTTTCCATTCCTCTCAGCTTCCTCTCGAAATCCGTTATTCTATCATCATGATCATCGTCATCACCAGCATGATCATTATATATAGATATATATATATATTTCATCATCTTATCGTCAGTCCAGCAACTGAGGCGCTGTCCCCTCGCTCGCTCGCTCGCTCGCTCTCTTTCTTTCACGCTCGTCTTCGTTATACATCCCCATTTTATAATTTTGCTAGAGCAGTTGCTGTCTTCAGTTTTTTAACGCGTGTAATTCACCAATCTAAGTGTAGAACCTTTTTTCATCGCGCATGTGTTTCCTTGTAATCAGGGCTTGAAAACTGTTATAATAGCAATCTTGGTTCTTGAAACGGTCCCGAAGAACCCTTGTTCCGTGTAACTATTAGAAAGAACCAAAGTTTCGAACTGTTATCTGTTTTTCGGTTATGGTTCTGATTTCGATTCCCGTGTTGGTCCCATAATATAGTTGTCCTTTCGGTTCTATATCGGTTCCAGAATGAATTCTTAATCCACTAATTAACGCAACTGCAGATTACTGTGTACGTGTAAAATCATTATAGAATAACAAACATATATATGTATATACACATGTTATCGATTTCTATTCAAGCATTGAAATAAATAAAGCAGCTACATATTTGTCACATTCACACGCACTATATTATTCAGGACAAAACATTAATAGATGGAAGTATCGATTTCTTGTTTTCGCATTTATGATGTCTGACTTTCATTGACGAGTAGAACAGTTTTGGAACCGATATATGAACCAAAATAGGAGCCGTAACTGAAACAGATAGTGTTTGAAATTTTGGTACTATGTAACAGTTATTCAGAATAAATGTTCCTCGTAACTGTTTGAATCAGAACCTTTATATAACAGTTTTATATACAGTAAGTTTCGAAACTGTTTCAAGCCCTGCTCATAATTGACTGGAGATCCCCTCTAACACGATTAACGGATAAATAATGATCGCCAGAGAATTATGGAAAACATTGATGTTTTTCTTTATTTTTTAAATTTGTATTTAACGTATTTTTTCTTTTTTTAAAGAAGCAATATACATTACTTTTAAAATGTTGAGGCATTCTTGTTTTTTTTTTTGTAGAAGTATCGATATATTTATATATGTGTAGTAATATATAGTCATGTTTACGATCGGGGAATTGATGGAAGTAGTTCAAAATGGCGGCAAGTCACATCGGCTATTTAAGTAAGATGCACTTTTATTCCAAAACAAATCCAATCGATAATTTGGAGGACAGACGCCGTTCATTGAATGCGTTAACAAACTTAAAGGCAATAGAAACGAAAAGAAAGTGTTTGTACATATTTGGCAATACAAAATTATACAGAAGCAACAGCAGATAATATTACTGGTACAAGATAAAATGTTCGAACGAAATTAGAAGTAAATATCTTTGAACGTGTTCTGGTTTTATTTATAATACTAAAAGAAAATAATAGTGAAAATAAGAATCTGAATTGACAGTTATCGTTCACTATGTTATACCAGTGACTTTTATTCACACAATTTACTATCTGTAACTTTATGCATAGGCAAATATAAAGTGTTTTTCACAAGTCTGTTTCATCTGCTTTCTTTGAACTCTATAAAATTCTATGATGCCTTTAATTACGAATATACAAACATATCTGTGGAACGTTTAGAACGAAAGCACTTCACTTAATATTTTAATAAAGGGAATTGAAAAAATATATTGTCAATGCTATTGCTTCTCATGAACAATTCTACTTATTTGTGCAACATTAACAAATACAAGCAACTTTGAAATTTTTAAAAAGATACTCCGAATTTGCTATGCGATCGTACTTCGCTTCTATCAATTACGATTGCTAATGTTGCACTTTCAATATTCGAAAATTTATTTCTCGTAAATATCCTAGAAGAAGGCAAAATTATGAACTACAAGCTTTAAATGGTACTTCTTCGTCTGGTACCAATAATATTATGAAACGAATTTAAAAGTGGATTAATGATCCACAAATCAGATATGTATTGTGAAAAGATATACTAATCATGCAACACATGCTACCTACACCATTCTCCTAACATATGCTTCTCTTTATCTGTATATGTATATATATGTGAAACGTACGTATCAATAAAATAGTACGCATTACCTTTCTCCTAACAGCTCCTTTCCATTGAGCTCGTAGACAGCATCATCCGCATCTCTATAGTCATCGAACTCCTGTGAACAGAACAATTATATTATAAATCAAATTGCAACAGAAAGACAATTTTCAGATTTTACATGCAGCAGAATCTTATATCAACCGTTTGATGCAATTTCTTACTAACAGTTATAGAACATACCTAGCTTAACATGTTACACGATAGAGTATTGGAAAAAAGTAATTTGATTAACAATTTCAACAATTCTGACTCTGTACAATGAAAGAAGATATTAGTCAGATAAAATTCCATTGCATTAGTTTCATTTTGAATAAACATTGAAAATATATTTGTACATGATATACTGTTTTTTACCCCAGAAGTACTAAATAATCGAGTGTCGGTTACTCGTAACACAATCTTCTTTTGATTAAGTATAACTTACAAACATTTCGTAGATTATTCGATGAAAACCAGCACACATCTCCGTTATGCAGCCATAGTACCAATGTGTTCAGGGCTCAAGGTAGGTCAGATCAACTCCCGAGTTATTTTCAAAGTGGAACACTTTACACTCTACACGCTTTGGTCCACAATTAAGTTTTAGACAAATATTCTTTTTTTTCTTTTCTTTCAATAACTTAATTTTCTTTTTAAAAGTTCAACATCGAAAACATGAGAGAATGCTACAGGTAATAGATTCTAAATTCTAAACAATATGGGACCAAACAGAGTGTAGCAAAGTGTTAGGGACGTATGTAGAATTTTGTACAGTACTTACAACAAAGCCGTAACCATTCTTGATGAGGACATCACGGAATCGACCGTAGCCTCTGAAAAATCTCTCAAGGTCTCTTTCCCTGGTGCCGTATGGAAGCCCACCGACATAGACCCTTGTCCCTACCATACTGTAAAAAAAACAATTGAACCACATTAGACTTACCACAAAGGCAAATCCATTCTTCATAGCGACCTCCTTGATTCTACCATATTTCCGGAAGAACTTCTCAAGGTCGCGCTCTCTCACCCGGTATGTTAATCCACCAACGAATACTCGGGTGCTCATTCTTAAAGGAAAATATAAAAACACCATACATAACAGGCTTCCTTAAGAACCTGCCATTTTTTTTTAGTCACATGACAACATAAGAACTGTTACGTTAAATTTTTTCTGGTCATTCTGGCTGAGAATTGCAATGCAGCTTGTGAGACTGACATTAGCGATATCGTTTCATTTTTTGTTTTTCTCTCCGGAAGAGACTTTGATCAAGAAAACAAACATAGAGGAGTCTAGGTTCTGATATTAAAAGATAGCTCATTTTTTATTACGGTTGAAACTATGTATAAATCGATCGAAACAAAGTCACAAGTGCAATAAAGAGGTGCCCTTAAGAAAAGAAACTACAAGGCTGTCGCTAAACAGAGTGATACGCGTTTCTTTGTCATACAACCTTTGTTAATCATCGCATACAACACATTTAAATAGCAGGACCTTAACAAACAATACAGGAATGATACCACAAGCGTGAATTTAACTTTTTTTGCAATGATTTTTAATGACAAGGAAAGGGCTAGTGACATGCTCCATATTGTAATAACAAAAAAAAATGTACAATGTGTAAATTGGACTATGCATTTTAGGACTATTAAGTGTTAATAAATGCATACAAATAAAAAGAGTGGAAGCATCATAGAATTTGACGTAGCAATATTCTCTAAATATTATATTTAAGAAACGATAAACTCGCTTTTGTAAATAAAAATTCGATCGATTTGCAGAAGAAAAATTTTGTTACGCTTCGTTTAGTTTTTTTTTCTTTAGAAGCGTAACAAAAACCATACTTTTATGCAAAACATTTCGATTTATTAAGCACGTCTCATGCACTTGTAACAAAAAGAATGTTGTCTATATACATTTCCAAATAAAAAAATGTGTATCAACATTCGGTGCATAACCAGGCATGAATCGCTATAGTATATACTTTCAAGTGTTTACGTGTTCATGCTTACTCAGCCAAAAACGTGTTCAGTCAAAGAATGTTAAACATCAGCCGTATTCGGTACTTGAATAAACATTTAACAAAAATATACGATTTAAACGTATGGAAAATCAAATTTCATTTGTAAAATTTAAACTTTCCCGCCTTTTCGTACGCCTGTACTACCCCATTAACTGTGCATCAAAATGTGTATCCTCCATATTATTCTAACTGTACCGAATTCGTTTGATGAAACCAGCAAAAATAATAAAGTAAGCAAACTCAAAAAAACAATTTTCGGTGAATGAAGTTCTAAATTTCGATTTTTTATTTTAAATATATGTAATCGCAACATCGATCTTAAAGTGTATACAATTCGTTACCCATTCATGGTTGTTTAACCTGTTAGCCCTTGCTCGCAGATGTACACTTAAAAACGAATAAAAGTTATTTACACTACTGCATCGTTGTGGAAAATAAAAATTAATGACGAATCACAAAGCTTTCGTCGGTTAACAGGTTAAAGTCCACGTCAAACAATGTACCGTTAAAGATCGATTTACTTTCGTGTTATTTATATGCTCTTTCAACGGTTAAATACCAACGGTACTTTGTTTTTCAACAAACTTGTGAATCATAATCGACGAACACTATTTACATTTGGGGAACGAAAAAAACACTATCTAAGAAGTACAGTATGTTCGGCGCGAACGAGAACGCGTACTCTTTTTATCGGGCACTCGTTTCATAAAATGGCGGTCGTCTGATCGCTCGAAGCAATCTTCCACCAGCTTTGCGAGGGGACACGTAAACAAAAAAAAAAAAAAAATGGAAGATAAGAACGCGGCATCCGAAAATAAGCGAAGTTACTTCGATCTAACGATAAATCAACCGTATTCATTTTTCAACATTGTTAACGCCATTTAAAGAGATTGCTAGACGATTAACGACACGCGATATGGCATAAACATTAGCAAATAACATCAAAACGAAATATTTCAAGTCATTCATTAATCGCGAAAGGATTTGAAAAAACTATCTAAATAAATATTGCGTTGTATTTCTTCTGTTTGGTTAGAAGAGGTTTTATGAACGCGCAGCCATGTGACGCAAAATACCGAAAGTTAATGCCACGTCATTGCGATATACTATAGAACTTTTGCAGCAACCAAGTATCATTGAAACTAATACAAGGAAGAAAACCGAATAGAAGACTACATTAACGAACAAACCCGTTAACGCGTTGCAACAAGGGAAGCTAACAGTTGTCGTGGATCGTCGTAGACGTTCTTTATTAGTAAAATTAGATATTCGCAAACAATTCACTATTCTGCGAGTGGACGCGGTATTTGGGACTGAAGAACATGTTTATAAACTTACCTGAATACACGTAAAACAACGTTGCCTCGTCCACTAAAACTTTATGCTGTTGTACGACACGATACCACTGAAATTACTAGAAGAAGTAATGATCGGCGTCTGAAGCAAGATGGCTCGCCGCAATAACGGAAACAAAACGGGGTTCACACCACTGAAAATAAAGCGGTCGCCGCTAGAAGTCTCGACGACAGACACCCAAAGCCGAACATTTCTAATAATTTAACGAGAAATAAAGCGATTGTACTTAAATAAATAAAACCAAAAATTATGGAACATGTATTGCTTTTATTAAACACGTAATCTGTTTAATTATAGACTATAACCGGTCTTTTACTCGCCGTTATCCCTTCCTTCCGAATAGTAATATTGCGATTAAATTACTTATTAAGAATGTTTCAAGTAGTAAACTTTACGAATGTTTATTCCCTAATTAATTCAACGTTCTTATAATTTTCTCGCAATTGTTAAGAATTTTTATCGTACCATCAGGCAGTTTCAAAATGCTTGCAGAATACAATTTGGATACGAGAGAAATTTACGCAGTAGCATTTAGCGGGAAATTTGATTTAGACAAAATAGCGTTCGATATTATTACTATTTTCCGTATTGTTGTTATAATTAATTTTGTTTATGTAGAAGCTCGAACGATTTTTTCTGTGAACACAATCCAAATAAACAAGCCTCCAAGTGAATATTGATTTGGTATTGCATGTAATTTATTTCAAAATAAATAGTTGGAATGAAGATTCGTAATCTGCAATATCGAATGCCGATGCCGGAATGACGCTGTAACAAACACAACAGCCAAATCTCAGAAAGATTAGATAAAGAAAATTTGAGAAATTTTGTACATCGTTTTGAGAAATGTTGTTTTGCGAAAAACACTTTTAAAGCCAATATACATAAATATGCATGCAGGTATACGCATATGCTTCCGGTTTTGTCTTTCGAAAACTGGCTTGTATCGAAAGCTTGGCCTTTTTGCGTTTCATTTACGAGATTTCAAATCAGCGATTCTGCCGAGGAAAAAATTGTCCAATTTTTAGAAAATTTATTGTATTCTAACCCGTTGACAATAAAATTTGTTGGTCGGCAATAAACGTTGATAAAGCCATCGTTGGCTGTAGGTTGGCTAGGCTGGCGCCACCTATTGAAAACAAAAATGGTGGCCAACAATATGCCCTATCCCTGCCCTGGTTTTATGGCACGCCAAATGTCTGCGTTCTCTAGGCTTCTTTCTACTATGTATTTCCCTTCGTCCGATACACCCAATTTCGATGTGAGCAAAGGGAATCGTTTTCTCGCAATCGACCCTATCTTACGTGCTAAATAAGTGGGGCTGCTTCTAACCATACCGAAGGTGATCCAAAACTATCGAATATTTCGCGAAAAATTATAACCGCACAAGCTCGATTCGCCGTGTCATTCACCTTATATAATGTAATTGGTTACGCACGATTCTATACGGCGGTTACACGCCTCTAACATGTATCGCCCGTTACAGGAAACACGAAAAAACAATCTATCACCGTGGCAATGCAGTAAGGAGGAAAATCCTGTATGTTTTACTAATTCCGAACGCAAGATAGACGTTTTCGTTTCGCCGACACGCTATGTACCAATTATGTAAAAAATTTCCTGTCGTCCGTGTCACACGCATCATCGGAGTCATTTAACATATTTAATGAAATGTCAAAATAATCACAGAATCGAATTAGGTTTGTACGTATACATATATATATCAATATATGTATATACATTATAGACAGAGTATTTGTTACCTTGACAACTGGCCTGTCATTGCTATTTTTTTTTTCCAATGCTCTCTTTTGCTTTCTTCGGTTGACCGAGCTTGTATTTTTCAGTCGATTATACTTATACGTTAGAAATTACTTAATGCGACGTAGTTTAAGCAGTATGACAAAGGTTGCGTTCGATGTTAATGAATCTTACGAGCGACCATCCTATATAGCACTTTTTCTTATTGTCGTAGGTTGTGGAATTTTTTAGAGATTGGTAATGACAGATAGAGCACGCACGATGAGGTTGGAAGCAGAAATGGCTGCTCCTTTGCATCTGCAAAGATTGGAGCGTAGCCTCAATGTACAGCCCTTCTTGAGACAAATCAATGAGTTGTTCCAAGATCCAGCTAGGTAGCTGTTTTATCAATAATAAAATTGAACTCTGCAGATTCGAATGTACAGGGATGCTTATCGTTTTCATGAATGTTTTCAGCGAGGATGAGAAGTCTGTTTCGTCAGAGTCGTCTGAAGGATCGGACAATTACCTTGATAACGTGTTGATCCGGAAAGAAGGTGCGCAAACTGTACCAGTATTCTGAAATTAAGTATCTCGGTTTGCGCAAGAAACTGACGGTTACTCGTTTTACAGAGGAGAGAATTAATAAATTAAGGTTGTACAATATGTCAAGCGTGGGAGAGGAACGCAGGTGGTTGCAAGATATTCTTTTGAGCGATTCATCGGATAGTTCTGCATCAGGATCTGACACAGATACTCCCATCACGGAAGAAGATTTTCAAGAAATGTTAAAGTTTCACATACTTAGAAAAAAGTATCAGGGTCGCTTCTATCAGAAACCAGAGGTAAAATTTAGTCTGTGTATAAGACCATTGTAATATATAGAACCAGCAATAATGTAAAACATTTGTTTCCAGAATATACAGTACCAGTACTATAGTGCTGGCTTATTGTCAAACTATGATCGATTTCTAGAACACCAAAAGTTAATAGTCGGTAATAAAAAGAAAAAAGAAAAGAAGCCCGAGAAGAAGGTCATGAAAATCAAGAAGGAGAAGGTCCCTCGACACAGACCACCCAATGATTATCCTGTAGGCGTATAAATAAGATGTTTCGGTAGCGTTCGCGGTTCAATTAATTAGTCGTATTTGATTTCCAGGATGGAGAATATCCAGAAGACGAATGGGATCGTACGATGCCCAGAGAAGAAGAATTAGATGAAGCTGAGTTAGAAGCAATAATGCGCCACCAGCCGCGGCAACGCGGCAGAAAAAAGCATAATAACAAGAGCCCGGAAGTAATGGCAATGAGGAGGAGGAAGATCTGGGTGATGATGTCTAAGAAAGAATTGGGAAAAGTACAAAGAGCGAAAACCAATAATCATAAGGAAATGTTAATTAGTTGTAAGAAAGTAGCGCAACACTGCATGAAATACTGGCGACAAAAGGCTATGCAAGTAAGTATAAATACTTTTGGATTTCTTGAATTTAGAATCGGAGAATTCTAATATGATATTTATACTTTCCAGTCGCAGAAGAACATGAAGGAGACCATATGGAGAGCCAAGCGTCTCACGAGGGAGATGCAGTCGTATTGGAAACGTTACGATCGCGTCGAACGCGAGACCAGGAGACGATTAGAAAAAGAGGCTGAGGAACAAAGAAAAATGGACGTCGAGCTGATCGAGGCGAAACGACAGCAAAGGAAACTGAATTTTCTTATTACACAGACCGAATTGTATGCTCATTTCATGTCCCGTAAATTGGGGAAAGCCTCGCCAGAGGAACAGTTGAGAATTTTAAATCAATTGGACGAAGAAAAAAATCCGAGACTTGTTGGAATCGACGATTACGATAGGTAACATTTCTGTACGAAGTCGATTGTACACTGGTATTATTTCGTTCGTATTTTAGTGAAATCATGAAACAGAAAGCAAAGAGGAATGCCACCGAAGCATTTGACAATGAGAAAGCTAGAGCGAAACAGTTTGATACCGCGACAGCGTCTCAAGAATTACGACTCAGCGATACTCCTGAAACACTGGAGCACCCGCAGCCTGCAATTTTCAAGGGAAATCTGAAGGGTTATCAATTGAAAGGGATGAATTGGTTAGCGAATTTGTACGATCAGGTCGGTTCATATCGTTTATTGTATTTGACGAATTATTAATAAATCAAATGAACTTATGTTCAAATATTTTTGACATCTCCGCAGGGAATCAGCGGGATATTGGCTGACGAGATGGGATTGGGGAAAACCGTACAATCCATAGCGTTTTTATGCCATGTCGCTGAAAGATACTGTAAGTTATTTAGAGGGAGCATTTTTATATAAATCGAGTCGGGAGCTTATTGACTTTTTGGCGTTTTTATATTGATTCGCAGCTGTGTGGGGACCGTTTCTGATCATATCCCCGGCGTCAACGTTGCACAATTGGCAGCAAGAAATGGCGCGATTCGTGCCAATGTTTAAAGTGGTTCCGTATTGGGGCAATCCTCAGGAACGCAAGATACTGAGACAGTTCTGGGACACTAAAGATTTGCATACGAAAGAGGCTTCGTTTCATGTAGTGATCACTAGCTATCAATTAGTCATAACCGATTACAAATACTTCAACAGAATAAAATGGCAGTATATGATCCTGGACGAAGCGCAGGCTATAAAAAGCACCAGCAGTATGAGATGGAAATTGTTGCTCGGGTTCAGTTGTCGCAACAGATTGTTGCTCAGCGGCACGCCGATTCAAAACAGCATGGCGGAGTTGTGGGCGCTGCTGCATTTTATAATGCCAACGTTGTTCGATTCCCACGACGAATTCAACGAATGGTTCTCGAAAGACATCGAGAGTCATGCTGAAAATAAAACCGGGATCGACGAGAAGCATTTGTCAAGGTTGCACATGATTTTGAAACCGTTTATGCTGCGGAGGATAAAGAAGGACGTGGAGAACGAGCTGTCCGACAAGATAGAAGTGATGGTGTACTGTCCCCTTACGACGAGACAAAAATTACTATACTCAGCATTGAAAAAGAAGATTAGGATAGAGGATTTATTACACTATACGGTGGGCGGCGGCGATACCGCGACCAACGACAAAAATTTCACATCAAATCTTATGAATCTAGTCATGCAATTCCGAAAGGTAGGTCGCGCCCTGCAGAACATTTAACGCTAGGTTCACGGGGCATTCAAAGTGACTATTTAAAATTATTTCCTATATATTACTTTCTAAATAGCATCCTATTTACCTTCTATAAATCTCTTTCAGGTTTGCAATCATCCAGAATTGTTTGAGCGCAGAGATGCTAGATCTCCATTCTTTATGCACACAGAACTCTTCGAAATGCCAGCATTATTGTATATAGAGGGACTGCTGCATCTCTCGTTGCCATCCAAAGATCACTTGTTGTATAATAAGCTGTTTATATTTGCTACCGAACATTTGCATCGAACCCTTCACGATGGCAGCGAAAGTTCTCAAAATCCCTTCTCGTTTAGTAGATTCATTAATTTGACTCCGATGGAAATGAACAAAGTGTTTATCATTGGTATTTTATTCAGGTATGCGACATCTGTGTTTCCTATTGAACGGTATATTACACCGAATGTACGTACATCTTGATCTTCGATTTACCGTGATCCGTCCTGTAGATTATGCCTCGCGACATTGACGGAAAAGAGGATCAAAATCGCACGTTACTGGGAAGACTGGAGCGTCGACGAGAGGATAGAAGTACCTAGGAACCAAATGTTCCTCTTGCCAAGGAAGACCGACGCCTCGTCGCAAGCATTGCAGGACTTAATTTTCACAGGAAGGATTATCGAGGGAGAGCCTGTATATACGCATAGTACACACGTTATTCATTCAATGCCTGAAACCGTTGCTCATCGAATCCTGCGTAGCAGCAAGAAGTCTGTCAATCAATCCATGAAGGTTCATAGTTTTCTATCGATCCTTTTCGCTATAAAGTAAGACACGAACGTGCCAGATGTACACGCGCGTTTTGTTTTCTTCCACAGAGAATACTTCCGTCTACCAAAGTAGAACTAGAAGACTCGAAGGTGACTCTGCTGCCCGAGCATCTTCACCTCCCAAGACCGCCGATAATGAGACTTTGCCAACAGACTACCATTCCATCCTTTATCTGCGATACTTACCCTAAGGTTGGTCGATTATTATACAGCCATGGAGACTATATAGCTATATTGACGCGTGACCGATTGATTCCAGGTTCAAGCTAGTCCTCGAAAATTGTACGTTAGTAATAGTGGCGCAGCGTGCGCGTGGAGGAGACACGAGGAATGCGGTGGGAAATTTGGTCAGCAGCTTTTGTGGCTCGGTTGCGAGCGAGCTCTCTCCATTTCGCAAGGGGCCACCAGTTTTCGCATAATGCAGACAACGCCGACCTTCTCCGTTGATCCTCAAGGTGGACTATCCGCGTGCACGCCGATCAATGGCTGGTCGACCATCATAGTACCAGGCTAGTATATCCTTAAGGGAGTATTATGGTTTCTCACCACCACAAAACGGTTTATCTTTTTTTGCATTTTTTAAAGTATAAGTGCTGTAGAATACGCGTGCAAAAGAATAGTTGACGGATTTACTTGAAATTTGGAGAGGATCTTCCCCTTCATTGTTTCGTATTGTTACAGATAAGCAAACGTTGGTGACGGATGCCGGCAAACTTTCAGTATTGGACAGTCTTTTGCGACGTCTCAAGGAACAAGGTCACCGCGTTCTCATTTACTCGCAGATGACCAAGATGATAGACTTGCTAGAGGTATACGAAATCGATTAACCAGAAACCAGACGATCCCTTGACCGGTTTAAACAATCGTGCCCTTGTTACAGGAGTATATGTATCACAGGAAACATACTTTCATGAGATTAGACGGTTCCTCGAAGATCTCCGATCGACGAGACATGGTAGCAGATTTCCAGAAACGGTAATACCTCTGTTGTTTGCTTTTCTAGACGAAAGTCTTGGAGGAATTTCACGGTGCGGTCGTCTACCATCTGAACAATTTAATATATCGGTCGATCTAAACGAGCACCGTCTATCCGTTTAATGAGAATAGATCATTAATAACCCGAATAAATTTGATTCTCGGCGTTGCTCGGAGTATGCACCGGCTCCGCCTCGTAACGCACAAGTATAGCGCTCTCGGCTTCTTAGCATGTCGTTCGTCGGCTCACTCGCGCATAAATAACACGCGAATTAATTGGGGAAGCGTCCCCGTCTAGCGGACAGCTGCGTCTTTGGCTACCCTCCTCGAATAAATGATTCTAATCACGATAAAGTAATCTCGAAGGCAACCCTTATTCTTCCGATAATACGAGCTATTTCACTCTTTCTTCAGCGTCACCGAACTTCGCCGAAAATATTCGCTCGCAAACACGAGTTTACTTGAATTTTAATCTACTTCCAAGACAAAATTCGATGACTGGAATATGATAATAAATAATCGTTTATCATTCTGCAAGCAGACGAAAAAAATGCAAATTTAAAAGGCTTATCGAGCCCAGAACGAAAGAAAGAACGAACGGAGTAAAAACCATTGAAATGCTACGGGAATTAGGGTACGGGGTTGTGCAGGGTGGCTAGCCAAATGGCGAAATTCGTGCTCGGTTCGCAGTGGGCGTTGGAAATCCTCCAAGTGCGGCCACGGAGCATTTCGAATTAATTTCCATAGGAAACACACCGGGCTGTTCAATCTGCAGGGATTGTTTCATGTTTCAGGGCGGACATATTCGTCTTTTTGCTGAGCACACGAGCCGGGGGCCTGGGAATAAACCTCACCGCCGCAGACACGGTCAGTAATCTTATCCTTACTTTATCAACCGTACCTTGTACGTATTCGCCCAGGACTTCGCGAGCCAGGTTGTCAGGCTTGTCCGCCTCTGATATTCGGGGCAATCGTAATTCGCCGGTGGGGTGGGGGCAACGGGGGAGGCGATATCGGGAAGCAAAAGGATAGCGTGTGGGGAGATCACGATCCTGTCTGGCCAGGAGACAACGTTTAATCACGAAAATGTCGTTCGACATTCGGTCCCGGTGTCATCGATTTAACAAGTCTGGAACTTTGCCTGTAATCGAAGCCTATACATTCTTTCTGCCGAGGTATTCGTGCCTAACATGTTTCTTTATGTCAACCCTTGGATTTCAGTCGTCCAGCTGCTGGCGATTCGTTCAACGGTAGAACTACCAGAGGGGTCGAAACGATTCACTTATTCTTGTGAAAATTGTGGATCAAATCCATTTACTCGTGTTTATGTTATAGTTGGATTTTGAAAAATGAGTTTATGCAATTTAAAATAGTAGAAAGATTAAAAAAATTTAAGACTGCTAATATACCACATTGAACTTATTAGTACCTTTAAAGAAAAGTAGAAATTTACGATCACAAAAGGCGTTCCCTATCCAAGGGTTGAATAGGCTATCGATTGGCAAAGGGTTCAGTTAACGAAACTCGTTGGTAGCGGCGAGAATGCGGGTAAACCAGGTGGAGGAATTAAGGGCGGAATCGATATACGATTTTTTGGCCAGGGTCGTTCGCCCTGCATTGCCGAAACTGCATTCTGTTGTACATTAGACTGCACCGGGGTGGGCTGCAGGTATGCGTCGCCGAATGCATTTGCATATGCCCTGGTTCGAATATCGAGTGGAACTGTCCCTATTTAGAACGTCACGCAATAGACGTCCGAATTTGGGTCTTCCGTTGCACAGAACCGTGGAGGACGATATCGTTATCAAGATGCTTTATAGTTATCTGAGAATAATTAGTCGATGATTTTATTTTGCAGGTGATCTTTTACGACAGCGATTGGAACCCTACCGTGGATCAGCAGGCGATGGATCGCGCCCACAGGCTGGGTCAGACGAAACAGGTTACGGTGTATCGATTGATCTGCAAGGGAACCATCGAGGAGAGAATACTACAACGTGCTCGGGAGAAGAGCGAGGTTCGCGGCGAAATAATAACAGTGTCCGAATTTGCGTATCGATAATCAGTGAACGACTCTCGTAGATATCGATGCGCTGAACACGAATCTGAGAGTCGATTTTTGAGAAATCGAACTTAAAATAATTAAACTTTCAACTTTTTGTTCTCTCAGGTATATCTTCCAAAATTAAATGTCCGAACAACCGAAGATAGAACGGAGGAGAACGAATTTCTTTAAAAATCGTGTACTGGTTATCCAAAAGCAAAAGAATCTACTGCAATGATAGCAAAGCGATTGCCTCGGCGCTAGCTAATATCGATCTCTTTTCAGATCCAACGCATGGTAATAAGCGGCGGAAATTTCAAGCCGGACACTCTGAAGCCGAAAGAGGTCGTTTCTCTGCTTCTGGACGACGAGGAGATCGAAGCTAAATGTGAGAGATTTTTCGAGGCGAGAGTTTGGTCGGAATTCGGAACGATAGTGTGTAGAGGCGGGAACGATTTCAAAGAAACTAGGAACTGCGTTAATTCGACGATTTTTACGCCGTCCGAAAACAATATCCCGCCGCCGGTGGCCCGAGTTCAGCGTTCCGCAATCTCGTTGAAAGAAAGTTTGAAATGCAAATACGCGGTAGAGCGCCGGGTCTCGCATTTTTGCTCGCTGAAGCGCGATTTCGGTTGCACTCTCGTGTGCTGAAATGCGTTCGGTGAAAGAGCGGGAGGAAGCGGGGGCACAAGGGGGTAACACCGCGTTGTCTGTCTGTGCGTGGATGCAATTACATTATGCTCGTTAGGTTATGCTAATGTCCTAATAACGAATAATAATAAGAGAAGCAACGAACGTCCCCGTGTACAGGCCCGCGTTCGTGTATTTCAGACAGCCAACGGAGCGAGGAAAGAAAGCAGCACGCGGAGGATGCTCGGCTCGATTCGAGCCTACACCACAAGGAGAGGGACCGGAAAAGGAAGTTAACCGCGCTTCCGGTCAAGGTGAGCCTGGCGCCCTTAAAGTCGCTATCGGTCCCGATTCTTTCCTTCTCTGTCCCTCTCTTTCCCTCGCCTTCGCTCTCCTCTTCTCTGCTACTCGTCGAGGCGCCTTACTCTTGTCCTTCTCTGCTTTGCTTTCAAACTTGATTTATACAGGTCAGTTCAAAAGATCATATAATAATATGTCATATAATTAATATATCATATAATAATAATATATTGATTACATTATGTCGAAGTTCGCTATTGCTGTAGAAAAGTGACAATTGACAACGATCGCGTTAACCGGATAAGTGACAATCGATTGTTTAAGCGAGGAATTTTTGGTTCTAGGCCGACTCGAAGAAGCCTTGTCTATCCGACGCTAACGGCGATAGGCTCGGAGACACCGTGCAATCGAATTCGAACGACGGTAACCAAACGAGTGGCGCTCAGGCGCTTTTCGTCAACAATAATCAACAGATACTGGAAACAGCGGACGACTACAGCGTGCCCACCAGCCCGGCCAAGTCAGAGGTGCGTAGTTTGCTGTTCGATCGTTGAAATTGGTCTGGGAATCGAGTCACTTACGGAATCTATCGAATTGTGTTCAGGACGAGACGAGCAACGACGGTCTGGTCGTCGACGTCGACGGACCCGTCGGAGGAAGTTCCAGCGATTCGAGACAATTGCGGGTCAGCCAGTTCGGAGAACCGGTCAAGGTGAATCGTTTGGACCACCACGTTTCGTTCAGCAGCGGATCTGGTGTCCGGATGAGGCCGACGATTCGGGGGACTAGTAAACGAGGCAGACCCCGAGGTTCTCGCAGAGGAGGACCCGTCGGGGGCAAAGGCAGGGGTCTTCTTTTGCTTCATCCACCGTCGAAGACCGTCGGTAATGATCCTCAGTCGCCGGCGTCCATGTCACCCACCGGTGGCAACGCGACGACCGAGCAGATTCTTCAGCATGGTGAGTACCGGACCCTAGGACCTCGTAGAAACGCTCTGACCGGAGTAATTGAATATCCTTTCGAAGGGACTAACTAGACTGCGGATCTTCGTGCAAAATAAAAATTCTCTGCATCCGTTGCAAAAAGCAGGAGCCACTTGGTAATGTCTTTCTTCCCTTAATAATACGAGTAAGTAACGATATTCTTCGATTCTTTCGATCTTTCTACCGTTTTAACAACCAGTCGTGTTTGCCATAAATGCATAAAATCCGCAGTCTAGGAATAACGTCCATCAAATTGGACCGACCAGTTCGAGCTCTCTTCCAAAGCTGGGACTAGTTTGCTAGACGACGTGTAACAAATATTTGGAAAAATTGCATCTGGCCGCAAAGGGAATTTTTCCACGCGAAGCATAGCTGTCCGAGTCACGACAGGCTTTCTCCGCAAGGACGTTCAGGCGTGTCCGCGCGTGGTAGAGGCTGTCATGCGCGATCAAACAGCGTCCTATCGATGAATATTTCAATTCCGTTGTCACGACAGTCGTCGAACAGATTCGATCTGGTCACGGCAGAGTCGGATAAATACGTGACAATCTCGATTTCTATCGTCGCGCGGTATATCGGCGCCGACATAAATATTTAACAGGTTTTGCTACTGTTATCGCGCGCGGGTTATCGGGGACCAATTAATCAGGCTTCATCGGACAGGGTCGGAAGAGTGGAATTCGCTCTGCGCGAAGACTGCATCTGCTCGGGATTCGAAAATTCTCATTCGCGAGACGGTTCGACGGAAGTTGGACGGGAGGGAGGGCTAAGAGGGGATTAGCCGGAAATTTTCGCGGGGCTAGGGCTCGAGGTTCGAAAGCGACGGTGAAAATGACTTTTCGTGACGCACCCTCGGAATCGATACACCGTTAATCCCCGCTGACTCTTTCATAGAGCTCAGGGGGCCCCCGTCCGACGTTCTGCCCCCGTTGCAACGTTTGGCCCCGTTCTCAGGGGATCCCCCAGCGCAAAGAGAAAGTACCCCTGGTCCGTGGATCCGGGTTTCGAAATTCCCTCGCGGGTACACGCGAGAGCAAGTGCATCTGCGGGGAACAGTTGGCGACGCTCCTAAGGAGTCTAAGCGGCAAGGGTGCGCCATCGAGATCCACCCCCCTAAGTGACTCACTATATAACCGACTCGCTCGCGGTTTTCCTATCCTGGAACGACCTCGAGTGCGCGTCTTCTGGGACGACGGGGCACTCGTTGCATTCTCTTTTTTATGATCGATGGGAATTAATTAGGGAACCGTGCCGCCGGCCTCAGGCTCCAGCGAGCCGATTAGGATAACGCAATTTTCGGGCAATTTTTTTAGCGTTGCATGGATAGAAGCTTCCCGTTCTTGTTCAAGTAAATTCGAGTTGAAAGTAAAGCGATTAAAAAATAACAGATTCGTTAATCTGTAGTGGCTCGCCCCAACATCATCTTTTTCAATTCAATCTTCGTGCCCGGCGAGTTTGATCGAATCTGAGGAATAGAAGAGTGGAATAAAAGGGAGTATCGATTCGCTCGACTAGTTCTCATCCCTTAACGCGATCCTGCCGGGGTGTCGTTCTTGCAGAGGCGTTCCGACGCGTTGCATAACGCATTGTGTCGCGCGCGCTAAATGGCGCGGCCCGGCGTGTGATCGCGTGTACGTGCGACGAGGGTACGAGAGGAGAAGGGGAGGGAATGTCGCATTAAAACGAGGAGAAAAGAAACGAGGAGAAGTAGGAGGACCGACGAAAGCGAGTAGGTGGCCCTCGCGCAACGACACGTGGACCGGGAGTTTACGCGGCAACGTGCGGCTCGCGCGTACGATCTTCGTGCTACATATACGGAAAGGAGAGAAAAGGGGGTCGTTCTTCTTCCCCATCCCCTCCTTTCCTCCCCTTTCTCTCGTTCTCTCTCTCTCTCTCTCTCTCTCTCTCTTTCTCTCGCTCTCCTTCTCTTTCTCTTCCTCTTTCTCCCGGTTGTCGTCGACTGGAAGGCGAGCGGACAATAGCAGGTGCGGAGCGAAGGCGACAGCTGCGATCGATGATGCTCTTCTTAGGTTTTTGGAACTCGCTCGCCCCCTTAACCCCTCCCCCTCCGCCCCTTCTCTGCTCTTGGCCACGCACTCGCCTCACGATTCGGCTATCGCTTCCTTACCTGGTTCGCTAGGCGTTTGCTATCACCGCGTTTTCTCTTCGTCCCACCGCGGAGTCCTTCGTTCTCTCCCTTGATTACTCGCAAGTGTCCCTTCCCGGATCGACGATCCCGATTTTGCAAATTCGTTTCCACCTTAATTACTCGAGGCGTATTCGCTCCTCGTCTCTCGGAGCGACGATATCCCGATGTTGCAAAGCGCTGATTCAGATTTCAGGAATTCGTTTTTTACCTTCCGTTTCTCCCGATCCATGGAAACGCTGCCGGAACGTACAGAAACCATAATTCCCCGAGCTTCGAGCGTGTGCCCCCGGTATCTGCTCGCGCGCGTTTCCATCGGGAATCCATTAATTCGCGTTTCTTGCATCGAGAGGCGCAGGAGTCACGCTGCGCACGAACGGCGCGCGATGCATTTCGCAAACAGGAGCGGGACATGTGGTGGATGCACTCGTGAAAGGCAGTAATATGACGCCTCTCTTCTCTCGCGTTCGCATTTTTCGAGCGACTCCGCACGCCAGATTCCCTTCTGCTCCGATAGAGACGAAGTTCAGAAACGTGATCGAGCACACCCGACACATGCACAGCGAACGATTGTTCTATCGGATGTTGACCTTTGGAGATCGCGGAGACATCCCGGAGAGCCTGGCAATTAACACGTTGAACGCCCCGGGGGTCGTCGGAGACCCCCTGAAATTACAGTAAATCATAACTTGGTTTCCATATAAAGCGGTGCAATAATTGCGATTTGTATCCTGATTTAATTTAATTTTTTCTGGAGTTTAATAATTCCGAGTTTCTGAGGGTTGACTATACCTGAAAACGATTGTCGTCGAGTTAATGCCACTCGATATAAACGACGAAAGCTGAAATTATTATGAACGAAGTAGCTGCTCGTTTGAAAATAAGGGATCGAGAGCTGGTATCGCGGATATCGGCATAATTCGCGGCGGATAACCCTGGCCGTGGATTCCCGCGGGAGGTCCGGGGTCGAGGGGGTTGGTTTCCGTGCCGTGCCTCATCGTACCGCGCCGTGTCACCCCCGCGATATTTTCGTGTCGCGAAACGGAAAGTAATTCCGCCGGGTTCGAGTGCTGCGAGACGAGTTCCTGGTTCCGCCGATTCTTTTCCCCGGCGAAACCCGATCGAATCGCGGGATTAGATCGCCCTTTCCGCGCTCGTAAATCGCGAAGCGGAGGCTCGGAGTATCGCCGGGGGCCTTTGCGATTTTTCGGCGCATTGCGTCGGACCTCGCCAACGACCCGCGCACTGTTTCCAATTGAACAAAAGAAAAATGGATTTCTCTTTGGGGATATGGTAAATATTAGTTTAGGGAAATCTAGACGCGCGAAGGTTTTACTTGGTAAAGCCGTGGACCGTTGCGCGTAAGTTATAAACGGACCGCGGATGTTTATGCGAATAGACCTGCTCCGGGGGTGGTTTTACCGAGAATAGAAACAAAGATTTGTTTTCTCCGTTGACACGTTCGCCGTCGCCGTTGAAAGTTTAATAGTCTCCGGCGACGGATCGTTTCCCGTATTTTGTCTAACGCGACCCTTAACCCTTTTAGCGTCGACCGGTCCCGTATCGGTTTGAAATATTCGACAGTGTATCGTTGAGCGGCACTGAAAGGGTTCGTTTCGGGGCGAGTATAGTCGCGTCGATACCCCCAACCAGTCTCCGAAACAAGATAGACCTTTTCGAATGAAATAGCGTTAATTCCTCGTTAATCGATGCTCAACCGATTGCAGCATTTAAACGACTCTTTTTTTCTGATCGCGCCTCGTCCATCGCGAGATACGGAGACTCGGAGGAGCCGAATCCGGGCAGGGACCGTTCGAAAATATTTTCGCAGATGGTGCGTGGTTCGCGGGTTCCCGCGGGAATCGGTCGGGAATCGCGCGTGGGCGAGATCCTCTCCGGGAGATAGAGACGCTCGCGCTGGGTCCGCACAAAGGGACGAGGGTCCGCAGAAAGTTTCGAGGTAGCTGGAAGGGGCGAATGGAACGCGAGGATCCGCGGAATGCCGACCGTCCGGCTGGCAATATCCTTGCCCCGTCCTATCTTCCCGCATTATCCTGCCGTATCTCAGCCGAGGGAACAGCCGAACTCTCTTCGAGGCCCGTCCTTCGCCCCCCAGCGTCTCGTCCTTCGACGTGTTTCACGACGCTCCACCGCCGCCGCCTGAGAAAATTATTGCATTCTAAAGCGGGGACAATGAAATAGTTTTGGACTCCGGTCCCTCTCGGCCGCCGACAAATCCTTCCCCCAGCCCCGCCCCGCCTCCTCGCCGATGCGAACAACGAATCGCCTTGATTTGTCGCCGTAATAACCGGAGACGGAAGATCGAGGGCCTACTCGCATCCTCCGGACACCTAACGCTTTATTGGCCGATCGCGTTCGAGCTCGAGCGCTGCCGACGATTTACGGTGCTTAATTAACTACGAACCGTGGCATTAAGGATTCTTATGGGACCCGCCGACCAGCGCTGCTCGGAACATTACCACGTATCGCGGCGAATCCCTGGTCTCGCATTGTTTAAGTCGAACAGCGCCCAACTATGGACGTGTACTTTCTAACGGTAGCTCGATTGTAGGCGTCGTTCAAAGTTCGTTCTAATCGTCCTTCGGAGATGCACAAGTTCTTCCCCAGGACTCTCGTTACGGGCTGCGCGCAGGGAAGATGGGAGACGATGAGAGGAATCGTTATCGAAACAAACGAGAGATCGAGGGAGGGCTACGGGACGCGGTCGGTTGTTCCTGTTCGACGAGAGGGAGAGAAAGAGAGCGAGCGGGTTAACGATCTCCGAAATCGCTGATCGCGGTCTCGGCGTTCCAGCCACCCTTCCATCGTACAAGCGGGGTCCGTAGTTCAACGGATTGTTGGCGACGGTGGCAGAGGCGAAGGCGGAGGTGGAGGCCAGAGGCAGCGCGGCGCGGCGTTCAGTTCCTTATCTGTAATTGCTCCCCAGTCTCCGACTAGTCTCGAGAAATGTCGGCGAACGGGACAACGACGAGCAATCTCGCGGAGGGTCCTTTTTATTCCCTGCAGTCTCTCATCCGCGCCTCGAGAATCTCCGCGCGCCGGAATCCTCCTCGGACCGTCCTCTTTCCTCTGTTCGCTCGCGGCCGGCCTCTCCTTCCGCGTCTCCCTTATAAATCTGCCGGGCCGGGGATCGCGCGTAGAATTTCGAAAGCGCATAACGACGTGCTTCCCAGAGGAGCGAAGCTTTTCCCACCCTTTGTTCCGCGAGTGGGGCGCTGCTCCCGAGAGGTTCCTTCGCGAGAGCGTGCCCGAAGAGTGGCTCCTGAAAGGTTCGAGAACGTGCCAAGGAATGTCGACGACTCGGAACGACGAGCACGAGAGGGGGAGTGAAAGAAAGAGAAAAAAAATGAACGAGAGAGGCAGGAAGGAAGGAAGGAAGCGAGCGAGCGAGAGGCGAACGAGAAAAGTGTCTGGTTGGAAGGAGACCGGTAACGTCCTCTCGTACATCCTTGCTCGGCTACCGACCTTCGACCCTGTTACTCCCTCTCCACCCCCTCCGTCCACGATTTTTCTCCCTCGCGCTATCTCATTAAATTCTTCTTTCCTCCCCCTCTCGCTCGTCCTCCAGGTTCGGCCGGCTCCTGCGCTTACGATCGGTCGAATAGATGCCGTGGCACGATCCTCGGGAGTTTGTCTTGTTCGTTTCCCGCCGCGTCGCGTCGCGGTGTACCGGTGAATAACCGATTAACTGGTCAGACCACTCCACGTGAAACGGAGGGCCCTCCACCGTACCCTGCATCTGCCATTATAATCGTGAAAAGCTGCCTGCCCGGAGCACGTACTTACTCGCTAACGCTCCGCGGGCCCCGTTTCCCGCCAAATTTTGTTGCTCGAGGTGTCGGGCCCTTCCGCGTGCCCCCGATAAAAACCAGATCGCGTCGTTCGGCCCGCTGGTGTCACCGTCGAGGGGCTTGATTTTCTTCGTTGCTCTCATAATTTCATATCGCCGTAACGATATCGAAGTAACGCTGAAATGCTTTCGGTAACGTCGTCTCTCTAACTGCTCGCCGTTGGCAACCAGCGAGTAATTAGAGAGGCGTCGATACTTTTGCGAGGTGAATAAAAGAAACTCGTGTTACGCTGCAGGAGGTCAAGGATCGTCCGGTCCAGCGGAGGGCGACGGGCCCAGCACGGTGGGTCCGCTGGGCCCGGTCGGGACCCTGGGTCCTGTTTCGGGCAGAGGAGGCCCGCCGACCATTCGCCGAGGACCCGGCCGACCTCGGCTCAGACCCACCGGACCAGGACATCAAGGATACCGTACTCCGGGTCACCATCACGGCAGAAAGGTCCAGCGACCGCTCCCGGTGCCGCTCAGGTCCCAGCAGACGATCGCCACCGTGAACCAGCAGAAGTCACCGGGTCAGCGTTCCTCGGGGTCCGGGCCCTCTATGCCCGCCGCGACCATGAACGCCGGCTCCTCGTTCCCTTCGTCGACCAACGAGTCCAGACCGTTCGGCTTCTATACGCAACAGCAGCCGCGAGGCTCCTCCTAGCTTCCGGAGGAGGAATTCCTCCGGGTGATCCTCGAGGGTGACTCTTGAACCTGGTCGCGACGCAGGATGACCGCTCGGGACTCGTCGTTCTACTCTTCGAGTTCTGGACAGCCCGCCGATCATCGTTCGCGAGCAACAGCCGTAACCGAAGACCATCTTCTTGGACAGTTTACGCGGAGGAACGACGTTTAGGGTTCTCGCGACCGAGGTACTTCGACTCTCGAAGAGGAGACCACCCGGGTCAAACCTCTCCGCGGATTCTGTGTTCGGTGATGATGGCGGCGGAATAACTTTGGAGAACCAATCGTTCGAGGACATCGAGGTCCGCAGCCGGAATCCTGACGAGGATCTCTTGTCCCAGAGTATTTTCGAGCGGGTGTTATCGAACATGGGACGTCGAATCGATAATTTTAATCGCTTAAAACGATTTCGGGAACGCGTCAGACACTGTAAACTATTGTATAAAAGCGGATCTTGTCGATATTTATGGCCCGGTCCCGAGGGATTCCGATCGTTTAGGCAAATTGTACAGAGACACGTAAAATGCCGCCTCGTTAGGTACTTAAATCGCTGCTCGAGCAGAAATTAAGGATTCCGGGGGAGGATGATCGCGAGTACGGTGACAAACTCGAGCCAGCTGAGTGTCGAACACCGTGGAGAACGGCTTTTAGTTTGAATTCACCGGTAAAACCTTTAGTCCGGACGACGTAACGACAATGACGGGCGATCTACGATCGAGCGACGAAGAAACAACTTTGGCGATATAGAGTTTTCTCGTTCACTTTTGTCTTCTTCGTGTTTTTCTCTCTCTTGTTCTATCTCTCTTCCTCTCTGTTTCTACCGCACGCTCGACGTATCGCGACACGTCAACCATCCGTAGCATTGTTCCGCAGCCAAGCTCGGTTAGACGATATTTTTTATGCGAGTTACGAAGAAATCATCAAGCCGACTCGATTTGTAAGAGAATGGTATTTATATTAGCAATAAACGATTCGAATGTCCACCGAGAAACTGTGATTCCTCATTGATCGACCCTGATCTCGTTCCTTCCTGTGGATTGTATAATTGGTAGAGAGAAAAAGACGGAGGGGAGTGAGAGAGAGAGAGAGAGAGAGAGAGAGAGAGAGAGAGAGAGAGAGAGAGAGAGAGAGAGAGAGAGAGAGAGAGAGAGAGAGAGAGAGAGAGAGAGAGAGAGAGAGAGAGAGAGGGAGAGGGAGAGGGAGAGGGAGAGGTGCCACATAAACACTTAATTCTTTTTTTAATCATTTGAACAAAAAAACTTGTTAATAAGTTTAATAAATGAAGAATTATTTTTTTAGTTCCTCTAAAAAGGAAATCTTTCAAAGTGTTGAACGTGTCGACGATTTCCTATAATCCGTCCGAAGTAATAAACACCTGCACGGATTAATCTAAACAGCATTAAAAAAATATTCTAAATCTACCAATGTTTTTATGGTTTCGTATTTCGTCTCGCTTTTTTGTTGCCATAAATGCATAAAAACCGCAGGTTTAATTACGATAATTAGTCGTCGCGCGCGTGATTTACGACCGTCCCTCTGCACCTGCTGTGCGAATTTATGGTCGCGCGGAGGGCGATGCTAACGCGACGTATCTTTTTACGATTCATTGCCGACTAGCAGGCTTTTTCCAGGAATATTTCGACGAGCCTCTTCGGACAAATGTAGTTTATAATCGGAGAAAAGTCGAAGAGGCGCCACCAAGGCGCTGGCAGATTTTCAATTGCTGCGCGATGATCAACGAGGAGTCTTTACAACGTTTTACAAACAGAGAAGCGTATACACGAGCAATTCGAATTCAAAATTCGAGTTTGATACATAGTAACCTTTTAACGAAAATATCTTAGTACGTTATAAGTAGTATAGTATATTATATTAATCGCAAGAAGAGTGCATCACGATTTAAATATTTCAAGGCAGTCGACAAATGCATTAAAAGCAAATTTGAATCGATGTCTTTCAACAATTGCCCTGCGATAATTCTGAAAATTAATTTGCTGTTTGTAGATGTGGCTTGTGTCATTCATTTTGAATGTGCGAACATTTTTGAAAAAAATTGGGTTCGACGACCGGAAAAGAAACTTTGACACGAACCCGGCAATTTCGGTTGAAAAGAACTGACATTTTCGTGTCCCGCCGGCGCGGACCGTTTAACGACCGATCTGCTTTCATACGGCAATTTAATTAGGCCCCAGGGTAAAGGACGAAGCGGCGCGGAGCCGAGAGGAACGTAACAGAGCGGATCGGCGACGAGAAGAAACATTTTTCCCGGCGACAACGTACCTCCGTGGTTATTTTCTGCCTCGCATTCCCGGCATCGCCGCGCGCGGGCATTACAAGTGTCCGGTTGCAGGTTTTTGCGACGATACGCCGAAGTGAACGGGGTAAATGAAGTAAATGGATGAACGGTGAATAATGGATGAACCGGAGTTAGCGGGGACACAGCGATGCCCGCTTCTTGCCAGCACATCGACGCGTCTTATTATCGGGAACGACAACGATCGCCCGTGTACCAGACAACCCGTGGCTAATTGTTAACTTGACCGAGGATGTTCATGCAAATTCGAACGGCGCTCCGAAAGGTAGCAGGACAAATCTATTCTGATGCTTCTCGCCGTGGCAAATTCAACACGGAAGACTCGCTACCATCCTTTCCAACGTAGCAGATTTTTTAACACTTTGAGTGACCTCCCAAAAATGGGAGTCGAATTTATTTGTCTCGATTTATAAATTAACTTTTGCGTCAATGTATCCAGTGTAGCGAAATCTTGGTTTTTGAATTTTTAATTCATTCACAATACATTACTTCGATTTCATGGAAGTTTCGAGGCTCCTAAGTTGGCGCACACGGTGTTAGAACCGTTAATGTTTCGCGTACACGGTTGCATGCTACAGCCTAGACACTCGCGTCTTCAGTAGAAGATGTCGAGAGAAGGCCGGACGGTCCACTATTTCGCTAGCGATGCCAGCCGCCCGGCGGGAAACGGGATAATTAACTTGAGAATAATTAAGAGAGAAACGCTGTCTCGATGTCGCTGATTTATCGAGACACGAGATGGGTCCATTGAATCGATTCTACAATGCTCGTTCGGTGCCGAGCAGCTTTCTACGGACTGTCCGCGCGCGCGTCGTGAAAACGGGCACGCGACGGTAGTAAAGCCTGTAATTCATTTGGAACAGTTATTACTGAATTATCAGTTCCGTCTGCGGTTGCCGTGGCCCCCTTAAATCGTGCTCTTAACTCACGAACGCCGATAATAAAGTGAAACGACGCACAACGATCAGACTCATTCCTCGGGGCTCCGTGAATCAGAGTGCGATTCCACGATGCGAGGGAGAGTAGGCGAACTTTTACATGGAGACCTAGCGTGTATTCGCTTAGAGCTAAACTGTGGATCTTTATGCAAAATAAAAATTGTCTACATCGAGGTACCAGGTACTTGAATGACCACTTTCGATTTCTTTTTATATTCTTGTTTAATATTTCTGTTGACAAATAGCAAAATTATTTTTATGTTTTTTTATGACTGCAGATTAATCTATACTTTAGACATAAAAATATGCATTGGAACTAAAGCCAGCGAAGTCAAGTGGCGAGACAAATGGTAATCCCAAACCTTGATTGCCTAAACACTAATAATCAACAAGATCCTTGCCGAGTTTTCAAGACACAGGACGCTAGCACGTTTCGCGAATCGTTCCCACCATAAATTCGATTTCGCAATCGTCCACCTATTTACCTAATTCCTGGGCGACGTCGCAGCGCTGGAATCTCTTCACCCACGTCGTCACTCGGAAAAATGCCGGCCCGGAATGCCCCGAAGAGCATCGAGTTTCCATCGCGATCAGAGGAGAAGGAATTCCACGGAATCGAGATTCCAGCGCAACGCGACGAAGGACAACACGCAGCACGCCTGAAACTTTGAAACCCTGAAACCCGAGGGCGACGATCATCGACGGGAACAAGCAGCTGCTGGCGTTCTGGCGGTAGCCGCGTCATCATCCGCGTGATTGCCTTCGACAAAAGCCGGTCATTCTACGGCTCGATCGAAGACGGACTCATCAATTCGTTACCCGATCTCCACGCCCACGCATTTTCGTCGGGACACGGCTATTGGCTGCTGTTTCGTGGATGTGGTCTTAAAAATAACAGTTCAGACGAGAAACATTACGCTCGATGCTGATTCGGCATGGATCGCAGCAAGACGAAACGGTTGTTTTAGATCCTCAACTTGGAGGTTTGATTTAGTTGAACCAAATCATTTAAAATTGAAATACTTTCTCGTCGTTTTTGTTAAGATGGTATCGACTTTCTCGAACGTCTCTCGTTATTATTTAATGATGCATATAATCTGAACGGTAACGGTTGATATAATGAACGATGAGAAACTTGATATTCGATTTGCTGCGCGCGGTATGAATTGCAGCAAGGAGAAATGCTCGTTTTCGGCCCTTAGCTTCGAGGGCTGTCTACAGCCCGTTAATCGGGACGGATGGTCGATAAGTTTCATCGAAGTTGTGTAACCTGTTCCCGTGATCGAATCGTCTATTATTTTTCAGTACCGGGAGCCGAACGAACCTCGTTATCGGCTAAAGATATCCGGCATATTTCCAAGAACATTTTCAAGCCCGGAGTAGGAACAAGAGTAAGAGTGAGAATAAGAAGAGTAAGCTAAAAACGAGAGCTAGTAGAAACAGAGCGGCCGTCTGCACGGAGTGTCGTCCACGCCCTTCCGAGCCTTTCGCGAGAAACTAAAAGCTGCCGAGTGGAACTAATCGTAGCAGCTGGAGAAATAAATTGTTCCGTCGATGCGAGGCGAGGGAACAACCACGGTAGGCGAGTTTAGAGGCTCTCTCTACTCGAATTCGCTCGTCTCTCTTTGTCCACCGGTGTGTTCGAAATATCTGACGCGGTTCCCGATAAACAAAGGCGGGAGCTGCTTGATTTCGAAACGGGGCGACGACGCCCCGAAAAAGAGAGAGAGAGAGAGAGAGAGAGAGAGAGAGAGGAGAGAGACGGACACCGACCGAAAACGGACTAATTAGAATATCGAGCAGATGTCGGTGTCCAGTGTTCGACGCGGACCGATATGTAAATCGGCTCGGTATTCCGAGAAATTTTCAAATTCCGCGATCGTTCGTACCAGCATCTTCGACCATCCACTTCGTTCGCGTGCGCCAACTAATGGCGAATGAAGTGCCCGCATGCTGTTCGGTTTTGCGAAGGTCGAACGCGACAATCAATCGCGGATTCTTTTCACGGCCGCCAGACGTGTTGAAAACAGCAGAACGACTTAATCGAGCGACCCCCGCGGTGGGGCTCGTACTATCGCTTTTCGAAAACAAGATTGCTGAGGCGACGACGCGCACGGTTGCTTCCACTCGCTCGAAACTTGTTTTTCTTTTATTAAGCGGTACAAATCTCAAATGAGATTTGTTTCTGCTGCGCTAACAATAAGATAAAGTACAATATAATATGCATATACAGGGTGTTAAAAAAAACCGTTCAATATTTATATGGTATATAGAACACACTGTACCGAGTAAAAAGGCCTTAGCAAATATAGGTCGAAAGGTCGACCGAATTCTAAGATATAAACAGTTTTGTTCGCTAACATCGTGATTCGTTTGCTACTGGCCTTTTGATATTTTTCGAAGATTTCCCACGTGTCCTCCTTCCATTTCTATATAGATGAATTTCTGATTCTAAATGAAATCTATCGTCGACACGGAATCAGGACATTCAGAACGTGATTTGTAAACACCGAAAATAAACATGCGATGGAAGTAAGTTGATCATAATGCTAGCAAACAAAAATGTTCATATCTCAAAAACCTATCTTTCGACCTATGTTTACTCTGGTTTTTTTACACAACGCATCGACATCGATCGAAGATTAACAAGCTCGAAGCTTTTGAAAATGGTACATCGAGGAAAACGTTCCCGATCGAGATCCACGGAGCTCGCAGCTCCGGGACTACGCTCGATCCGAAGATGATCGATGAAAATTTTGGGAAAGAACGGGGATCGAATGAAAAGGCAAAGAGAGGGTTCGCGATGGAAGAGGAGGGGGACGGCTCGACGAAAAGCTAACCCGATCAATTTTATGTCCCTCGGATGAACCGATTGTCCGCCGGTGGCACGAGAAAGAGAGAACCGGAGAGGACCGAGACCTTGCGATGCACCTGCTCTCAGGTGTACGTCCGCACCTTCCATCCGCGCGTGCAATGCATCTCGTCGTCTTTCTCCCTCTGTCCCGCTCCTCTCCGGCTTTGGCAGTCTCTTTCTTCTCTCTCCTTTATCCCTTCTTTCCTTCTCGCTCTCTCTGTCTTTCCCCCTCTCCCTTCATTCCTCTTTCGGCGAGAGAGCCAATCTCGCTCGGTACATCGCGGATAAACGCGCGAGCAGGTAATCCTTCGCTGGAGGATGTCACGATCGCGACGTCTCAGGGCCAGCAGGAGGATCCCGTCTTTAACACCTTAGCCCTCGGACCACCAACGGGACGGGTTTGTCCCATCAACTTGTAAATAATGACTCGTCGGTCCTCGTGTGGCAAACAGAGTAAGTACATCCGTTTCCATCTTTGCTCGTGGAATAGTTCGTCAAACTTCGTTGTTCTGTCCACTGCTGTCCAGGTCCACGCAACTGGAAATTGAACGCACAGAATGCGATTATTGAGAAATCTATACATATAAAGTCAATCCTCTTCGCTGCACGAAAATATTAGGCACAAATTAGTTCAATTGAGAGGATAAAAATGTTCTGATTCGAAGGATTCAGTTACGATCCGCCGTAAACGTGCACAACTGTGATAAAAAACATGCCACTCCAGGAATTATGGGATGGATCGGATCTAATGCTGTACTTTATTAATAAGTATAAAGGGATGCTGAACAGATCCGAAAGTATTTATTTCACGACTACACGGTGAAAATGTTAGAATTTTGAAATATTGCCATGTTGTTGGTAGACCATTGAACCTATTACAAAAGGAAACAAATTCTTCTTTTTACTCCGGTTGGTTGCAATTGAGATAGAAAAATGTTGATTTTGCATAAAGGTCCGCAATGACCCAACGGAACATTTTTGATCAGCAATCTGTGTTTAATGAGAATGCAACTAGCTTGACAGGGTGGCGGAAAGTTTGTTGTTTGCGATTGTTAAAATGAAGTTGTACGAAGGTAAATAAATTGTGGTCGCAGGATTGGCTGGCGCGGACACACGCGACCGAATCGAGTTTATCAGCAGTGTTATTTTCGGAGCCGCGCTAGCTTTTAGAGGCTGCCAGGTGCGCGTTGCGCCGTCCCGGTAATTTCGCGCGTTTATCGGCGTCTCGATTCCCTAGCAGGCTTTTGTTTATCTTTCGTCTGGCCACGGCCCGCTCCATTTACTTGCTCGAACGTTTCCCTTTACACTCGTTATTATCGGCAACCTTATTCAAGCATTCGTATCGCAATTGCTCCGAACCGACCGTCGACTTATTCTACAAAACACGAAACACTAATCAATGACTCGAAAGACTTCTTCTTTCTTTGATTTCAGTGTTAATTCTCTTTCTCTGTCTCTCTTTATTTTAATCGGTCATTTTAATCTCTCTGGCCAACGTAGATAAGATTCTATTAGAATCTACAGAATTTCTTTAAATGTGTTTATTATTTCATATTCGATCTACTCATTTTTGTCATAGGTGCATAAACATTGAAAATAGATTATGGATTAATAAAATCGTGTGCGATCCTCCGAGTCGTAGAAAGAAACGCTGCGTCGCGTCGAATGAGAATTGAGCCGGGGGCACGAGAAGATCCGGATCGAGATCGATTTCCAAGGCGGTCGTCGTGGAATCGTATCGAATCGGTTCCGGAAATTCCGGTGTTATTTCGGGCGATGCGTTCTTGGTAAAAAGGAGGAACGATACCTCGGGCGTGTACGGCGCACCTGTCAGTCGAGGTTGTCGCAGCGCGTTCCCGACGATCGTGCATCGATTACGCCTCCGAGAGTTAATTAACCAATCAAAAGTCACGGCGGAATTTCAAAGAATACCGTCACGTGCTGTACGAGTAATTGCGAGTCCGTTTTCGACGGGCGATCCATCATCTCGATGGACGATCGATACGTTTCCCGCGATCGGGAACAGATTCTTTCCCGAGAACGAGGATAACGGATTCACGGAGAAAATCGATTCGTCCCGACGCAGCTCTCGATCGTAGAACCTAACGAAATTGAACGTTTCGTTTTAGACATCGTTACCAATTTCACCGTAGAATTTGTCATATTAATATTTCGTCGTAGAACGTTTCGCGGTTTCCGAGTGCAAAGTTCGTGGGAAGCAGACACGGTCTCGAAAATGGAACCGCTTAATCGTCTCGGTTTGAATACCGCCCGAGTTATTAAAAGCCGAGTAACATTCATACATATTAATGAACCGGTTTCTATTCGTCACGGTGTTAATTTACAAGATCGTTACATTGTCCCGAGTGCTTTCTACCGTTTGACACAGATTTTTCTCACGCGCCGTCTTTCTCGGACTTCTAACGCGATTGTTAACCCCGCTCGCAACGTTACGTTCCTCCGAACGTAAATCCTTCTCGCGACGCGCCAATACCAAAAAAAAAGAAAAACAGGAGAAACGACTTGCTCGCGCGGAATTTCATTCTCGAATATTCTCTCCGACGATTCCTCGAATGCGTCGAAATGCATTCTAAATTATCTCCATCGGTTCTTCTACGCACTGTAATCTCAAATAAAATTACAGGAATTTGAATAGAATGTTAACGTGGCTTACACAGTAAGACGAACGTAACATCGTTCGATATCATCCCGTTTTATTATAACCGCAGGTGGAAACTCGGGTATGCCGGTTATTGACGACTGTAGTGAATTTTGGTTGTAGACACAAGGGTTAATTGTTCGATGAATTGATTGCGAGGGCTAAGAATTAATTTTTACGCCCGCCAAAGTCCATCTTGCTTCGCGAAACGAGAAACGGGAAAAGGTTCAAGCTTGTTCTTAATTTTTCCAACGATCGTGCAACCGTCGATTCTTCTTTCGTTCGCACGATCGTCTAAGCCTGGATACGGTAACCGAATGTTGTTGTCTGTTGAAAAAAACGATCCCTAGAGATCTGTGATTGCACAAACATCCGCAGTGCATTAGCGATGCGTCCTGTAGATTGTAACCCTCCAGATAAGGGGATCTCGGGCTCCCCAAAAAATAAGGATAATAATATAGTAGAGCTGGGCGTCGGGTCGCGCGTCGTTTCAACGAATGCCCGATCCGAGCGTTGGAACCTGGCGCGTGACGAGCCTGCGGAATAGGAGTCGCGTTCGGTTGGTCGACGTTAATTAAACCTGACGAAACTCGGCGTAATTTTCATATCATTACGGCTAGCCGGGCCAGTGAGTAAGGGATTCGGCGATCTAGCCGAACGTTCTGGTTAAAAAAAAGCCCGTGTTTCCGTGGACAGGGCAGGAAGCGATCCACTAGAATCAACAGGTGAGCCTGGGCCGTCGAGCAGCCAGGAATAACCGACTGAAATTCAGCCAATTAACGAGCCAACGATCGAGGCGGCCGATTAACTTTTGGGCCAGTGGAACTTTGGCGGACTAGTCGCGTTCGATTGCCCTGGATAATCAAGGAATTAGGCCAGGCGTCCGCGTCGACCAACGACAACCGAAAACCTGCTCGAGAAAGACGACGTGCGATCGAAAAGGAACTAGACCAGATCAAATTTTACGTGTTCGTCACTTCTCTGTTCTCATCGGTCTGGCAATTTTCATGAAGCCATCTTGACACTAAACCTACCATTGGCGGTCAAACGACCGGTTTTATATTTTTCATTTTACAATTATTGAAATTACAAAGTTACTTACATGGAAATTGATTCGATACATTTTTTATCCAGAATACCTGCAAAAAGAAGGAACAGAGCAAAGTCAACGGTTGATAGCAAGGACGAGATGCGGAAATTTGGAAAAGTGGAACAGATATTGTGAAGATCAGGAGGGAAGGAACTGTGACCTATGTAGGGACAAGTTTGGTACGCTAGAACATTTGGTAAGAGACTGTAGGAAAATCCAAAGAGGGATAAGGATAGAGGAGGTAGTAAGTGGGAGAAAGGATAAGTGGGTGAAGGTTTATTAAGAAAGCTGGATAAGCAAAGAAAAAAGAAAAAGGAGGAAGGGTTATCGCAACGAAGGACAGGGAAATTGGAAAACCAAAGAACAAAGAAGCGCAATAAGCAGATATAGTAGAAAGAGGTAACAAAAAATGGGGAGGAGCGATGAGCGAGGAAACGACGAATGAAATAATCTATTCGGATCGTATTTTTAACCCTTTGTTCGTCGAACATCGTAAATATTGTCAGAAACTAGAACGTCCCCTTCGCGAAGACGTAAAAAGGCTACAGGCAATTACCGCGCATAAAATCAGCGTTGATAAAATTTCACGCCGAATCCCGTTTCGATTCAGTAATTATTCCCACGATCCGAGAAAAGTCTCCGACGCGAAAAAGAGCCGACAGGTGCAGTCGCCAATTTGATTGGACAACTTTTGTGTTCAAACTCCGGCTCCGATTTATTTCCGGTCGAAGTAAAAAATCGATTACGATCGCTACGATTCGGGTCGCCAATACCCTTTCACGTCGACGTCCGTATCGTTTAATTACGCGCTCGTTAAATAGTTATAGCACCGCGGATTACGAGCAAGGTCGCTTACGGCAGCCAATTAATTAGATGGCGTGCGATGGCTGTGCAATGAAACGAGGCTAGCCAGCATTGTCGCCGACGAGCATTCTTAGTCTGTGCGTGCGACTCGTACCGATTCGAGACAAAACGCGTTTCGGAATCAGATTTTACGAGCTCTCGAAACCTGTAAAACTACCACGGCACTTAACAATGTCTAGGATACGGGTTTCGGCGATTCCGTCCGACCGTGCGCCGTATGGAAATATCAGCGAAGGCTTCTAAACGCGCGCGATACGACTTCCTTCCTCGAATCGGCGATCGTCATTGCCGCCGTCGTCGGTCGAGGAGGTGTACCGTTTCGCTCGGCTAATTTCGTGGTCGGTTCGCCACAGCTCGTCTCGTTTCGCACGCCGAAACACGCCACTTCGCAAAATTTAAGGGTACAGCCATTGCCGAACCACGCAAAACAAGTCTGATCTCGAGATTTTTTTACGGGAACGATCTACTTACAGGTCTCTATGGTACAGACATTGAACTGTGAGAACAAATTTTTCTATAATAATTTCGTTATACAATAACGGCAGTGCTCACTGATTTATTGCGCTTTGAATGGAAGCTGTACCGTCGTTGGTGATTTTTTGGCCCGTTGTTAAAAGAGTTGAGAGATTTGTCGGTTGGACTGGAATGTTTATTTTCTCGAATCGTACGAAAGCCGAGGAGTTGGATTCCGTACGCAGCGTGCTATAATTGCGGGCGACAACGCTCTGGAACCGGCCCCGGCACCTGACGCGATACGCCGAGCAACCCCCGTCCCCCGTATCCTCCCCTAATTATAATTAGATCCGCCGACCAGTGTGCGCCCTGAATCCTAATGCGCCCCGGCCGCGTCGCCCGCGGCGAACAATTTCCAAAAATTCTGTTGCAAGTTGCAACTGACTTGGACGGTTGGCTGCCGGGGGTAGCACCTTATGCTCCCTCGTGGGATTCGATCCTCGCGGGACTATCAATGTTTATCCCACAAATTTCATCAAGCTCGAACTTCCGTCTCCAGGCTAACTCCTAGTCTAACGAACTCGAACCTGAACCGTTCAACACGGTTACAGGAAGGTTCTGATTGGTTGAACAATTCCGGAGAACATCCGAATAATTACTTTGAACAACCACAATTTCCAACTACAATAATGTCTTGATATTATAGATTTATTACAGCTGTTCTATTATCCGGATATTCCACCGATTAGTTCATATAATCTTGGTGTCCACTATATCGCGGATCGAACGAGTCATTTCAATCAGAAAAGAATCATTAGGAGCACAAATGTTTAATCGTTGGATTACTAGAGTTCGCAAAGTAGAATAGATGATAATGAATCGTATGTATATTGCAGTGCGAGGAGTATGGCAAAGTAGATTGACTTGGCACGCGAGGTGTAACGAGGGACTGGAAGCGATCGTTTCGCCGGTTTCGAATGTGTCTATAAACGGCAGACCGCGGAATAATTGATCGGCTGGTGGAATTAGGGTGCTCGGCAGACCGTTAATTAATTATTCCGTCTGCCGCTGTGGTTCTGGTGTCGATTGGAACGCAGGAGAAATGGAAACTTTGTTCGGAGATCGTGTGGCGGGGATCGTTCGCATGTTCGCTGCGAGGCAGGATAACAGAGGGCAACCGAAAAACGTCGCCGAGAGATCATCGAGATCGTGGCATGAAACGAGGAAGGAGACCGTGCTAGAGAAAGGGAGGGATCGGCGAGGAAGAAAGGAGACGGCCGATCGTCGCCAATTATAATTAATCTTTCGGTAATTACAGCCCTCCGGTATCGCGTGAGATTACTGATACGACAGATGCGAGATTTTAACGCGGCCAATTAGTGTCGAAGCGGCGGAAAGCGTATCGTTCGATATACGCGCGTATATCCGTGGTCGGCGCGGCGATATGATCGAGCGATCGAAGTGAATCGAAAGTATATACCTACCGGGTCGCGAATAAGAAAGGTGGGGCAGAGCAAAAAGGGGGAAACGTCTCGTGGTCGACGCGAGGAACCCGGTAGAATAATAATTTCGTTATCGAGCTGTTACGAGAGCTCGCCGCGAAATTCTTGCGCGGTTGCGTGATCCGTACGATCCCGACCGTGCAATTAGGGGACAATTCTTTGTTTCTTTTGTTCGATAATTACGGACAATAAAGATTACCGAGGATTATACGCCACGGTCGCACGCGCGTCCCCGAATCACCCCGATCCGAGCGACAACGATCCTCTATCACTCTATCTACATTAGAATTGCAAATCGCTTACAAATTCACGAAAATCGACCCCTTCGGCTATACTTTTCGGGGCCAGGTCTCGTTAGGACCGTTGCCTCTCTGCAGGCGCGCTATAGCCCGGGACTGCGGCGACATCGCATCGCCGTAACACAGAGATCGGTCGACGCCATTTTCTTACCATTTTCCTTTTACGATAGAAATCACTGGCCAGCTTTTATTTGACACGGTCGCTGCGTCTGTTTGCGGAATTATTTATACTGATTTAGATTTTATTAGGATCTATAAAATGAAAGATGAAACGGTACTTAGCAGGTCGTAACATTTCTATTCTCATTGAAAAATATTCTTAGGATACGTTAAGCGTTAACACGTTCGCTACCAAGATTCTCCAAGCGTAGATTATTGTACGACTCTCTTCACGAAGTTACAGTAGTTCGAGAATCGGTAACTTTTAGCAACGATTCAAATGCCCGAATAGTCACGGCCCGTAGCGTAAAGGAAGCTCGTTTCGAGTATGGTGCGACGGCGTCATTTCGTCATTTGTCCCCCATACCAGGGAAACGGGCCCCACCGCGAGCTTTGTCTCGGGTCCGTGCTCGCGTTAAACCTGTTCTTCAACGTTCTGCCTCGGGTAACTGTATTCCGCCGCGAGGAAAAAAAGATTTACGTTCAACTCGCCCCGCTCTTGATAATATTCCCGACGTTCGGACATTGTCCTCCGACGATCTCGCGATTCCCTCGCTTTCGAAAGAAGCCCCGGAGCAAACGAGCAGCAATCGCGACAAATCGACGTCTGCCCATTTTCGTCCGACCGAGTCGAGCATTTCGATTATACCAGACGTCGCTCCAGAAAACGAGTTCACGAAACTTTCGTCGCTTTCCTCTTCGAGCCCGATGCCCGATAAGGAGAATCAAATGTTAATTAATCGAGCACGCGGTGCGTTCGACGTCCGCAGGGAATTTCGAGGCGGACGTCCGCGCGATTAATCGCTCCACTGCAGGGTTCTCCAAGCGAATTTCCTCCTCCGGAGCACTCCGGGCCCAGGCGGATTCATTCTCTTTCCTCGAGAAACCCAAGTTTTCGCGTTCATTGACTCGTTAATTGACTCTCATACCTGAAATAACGCGATACGCGCGAAATCAAACGTGTTACGGCATTGAAACGGAGCTCGGGTGAATTCTGGCCCGAGGATCGAAAAATTCATAATAAATAGTGCTCGTCTGTAATTTAATTAACCTTCTCTTTTTAATCACTTAGGTTGGAATAACTTTCGCCTCTCATACGCGATAACCATTATTTGGATCAACGAGTTGCATGTGTCACCCACTCGTAGTTTCATGATTTAACTTTGATAGGAGTTATGGTGCTCGTGTCAGCATAAGTGCCGAAGGATAACGATCGAGGTTGTTTTCTGTGTTTCACCTTACAAAAATATGAAACAAGAATGATTATGGGAATAACTAATGTGTACTTGGAAGATTCTAGGAGGATAGTTACCGTTCTCGCCGAAGGATTGGACACGATGTTGAGAAGAGTGATCAAGTTTGGCCAAGAAGAGGAGGAACCGAGTTTGACGAGACGATTAGGCCTAGCCAAGACAAGACAATAAGAGACGAAATCGAAGAGAAGCGCGATACCGATGAATTCGAAATGGAAGATCTTCGGTGATCGTAGATCAGGCCTAGATGGCAAAATATTCGGCGGTTGTAGGCTAGGTCTAAGGACCTTTGAAGCTGGTTGCCGGCATCGGCATCGGCTTCGGCATCGGCTTTGGCGTCGGTGGCAGCGAGGAAAGGCACCGAGCGTGCTTCCTGCCGCTTGACCGGAAGTCGCGAGTCAGAGGCTCGGCTCTACGTAGGCGTTACGCTTCCTTACGCGTATCTACACCGTCTCGCTACCCAGTTTTCTCCTGCGGAGCGAGCTCCGCGGGCCCTTCGACGCTCCTCCTCGCTCCGACTCGCTCCGAATGCCTCTCTGACTCGCTCCGGCTCGCTCCGACTCGCAACGACTCGCAACGACTCGCTCGAGGAACCTTCTTCCAAGGTCACCCTACGACGACTCTACCCGTCGCGTCGCATCCTTTCCTCCGACTATTTCGACTCTTTTCTTCGCTCCTATCCTACTTACTTTCTCGTTATTGCCGTCGCACGTTTATGCTATCCGCGCAGACACGGTTCCGTTTCGGCATAACGATACGTTAATAATGTTTCTTTTGTTTAGTTACCGGTACGCGTGTGTGCTGATACGACACGATACATACGAACACTTATATTTAAATGCACTAACAGGTTCACCGCTACCATCGCAAACATATAGCGACCACTGTCTCTGTCACTGTACAATGGTACACTCGAGTAACACTCGAGTGCTAAGGGCCAATGAAACATAACGTGTTTGTACGGTCGCGTCTGTGCGGATAGTATAAATCGGAGGTAATAAATCTATTTACTAATTTTCGTTTGGCTCGGATGATCGATCGATCGTCCGCTTGTCCGATTAAGCCACGTTTTACGAGCTTGTGTGTCCGGTCAGACGACGCGACGTCCGGAAGAAGCGGCACCGGATCAACCGGTGAGAAATAAAACGAAACCGATCATCTTCTCGCTTGGACCGTGCCTGTTCCTCTTGATTTTCCCCGTTCACGGGACCCGATGGCGGCTCGTTAACGTTAACTCGTTACTTCGCAACAGGCATGAATATAGAACGAAGGGGAATACAAACGGTTGCTTCAACCGTACATCCGGACGATATAAATGAGAAGTTCAACTTCCTCGGGAGCCGTCGTTCAAGCTCATCCAGCATCGATGCTGTGCCTCCATCTCCTCTTCTCTGAAAAATTATCTCACCACCTATCTTCGTACAGTCCATGGAAAATTGAATTCAAATCATTTTGTCGATAAAAAGATTGATTTGGAATGTTGTTGTTGACTTTAAACAATCTCTGGAAAATTCATTTGGAATGTTGACGAAAAGAATTGTTGCTGGAACTAAGCTCTGGCTCCTGTTGCCTGAGAGAGAGAGAGAGAGAGAGAGAGAGAGAGAGAGAGAGAGAGAGAGATCAAAATGGCTTGAGTTTCAATTTAATCTTCTTGCCGTTCGTTTTATAATTCCGCCAGTCCCTGTGTTCTTTCATTCTTGCCGAGTGACTCGTCTTTTATGATTACAGCGTGGACCTTCCTGCAAACAGAACAGTGGAACGAGATCGTAGATTCCTCGACGGATTGATAAGGATTGCAGGGCGCAGACGAGAGAAGAAAGTTGCTCGAGTGATGAAACTCGAGGGGAAATCAATTGCGAATTAATTAGCTCATCGATGGAATAATAGTCGGAATAACGTCTCGCGAGGTACGTTCCTGAAATTGGAGAACTTTCTCCGCTTTTCAACGGAGACAAAGGAGCCGCGAGCTGGCTCCGGCTGATGCGATCCACGAAGGATCGATCGTCGGGACGAAGTTCGGGCTCGACCGAAGGAAACGCGTTCTATCGAGTTACATCGATCGGGGATATCGATGGGCTGAAAGGAAGCCGGCGGAAATGGGTCGCCTGGCCACCGAAGGGAAACTTTCTCTACACCTTTTGATAACGGGGAAACTTGACCAAGAAAGGGAACAGACGGAAACGGATAATGTGATAAGGAAAAGAGTAATTCCTCGCCGGTGGGTGGGTACGACTTCGCGGCTCCGAATCGAATTATCTTTCGGTCTGTGCACACTCGGCAGGAAACCTAATTTCAGTCTTCCTGTCATGGGAATGTGCGCACCCTGTATCACGACTTTTATAAGAGTGTCGGGGCCGAACAGACACCGGTTCCCCATCCGATCGGGATCGTCCTCGTGAAATTCTCGGAAAGAACTCTTTTGAGCTTTCGTTCACAGAAATACAAAAATAATGAAAAAGGTGATTTTCCACTTATCTGGAAGCAACTATTTCACAAGTAATCGGTGAATTAATAAAAATTAGATACAGAATTAATGGTTGAATATCATCGATAGGAGAATAGAATTTTATTTCTCGTCTAAGGGTACCCATAACTGCAAAGTAAAAATGTTTTCACCCTTAACAGTCATGATACATGAACAATAATAAAACAGTGGCTATTACCTGCTCTGAAGTCTGTGCCGTTATAAATTAGATCTGCCTATTTTTCTTACGAGTGCATGAAACCTATTGATAACGTATAGATTTAGCGTGTTCGTCGCAAGCATGACTCGATATTATAAGACAAGGGGTTAACGAGTCACCGCGACGGATTCCCGCCGTGAATCGTTAATTTCCGTAACGAACTGCGCGCAAGGATGACCGGCCGCTCTCGGAACGACCGGTGCACGCTCTACTCTCCTCTCCTCTCCTCTCCTCGCGCAGAGCGCAGCACAGTGCAGCGCATACACCGCCAGGAAACAAGAGCGCGAGCAACGCGAAGAAGAAGAAGAAGAAGAAGAGGAAGAAGAAGGATGCGACGATAAAATCATTCGAGTCGTTGCCCGAAAACGGGCGGTCGAGCACACCGGGACGATTCGTCGAAGTGGATTTTGCGCGCATGCGGCCTGGCTCCCGGGGAAAGTCATTAAACCGGATCATTAAGCAGATCGTTATCTCGCTGATTCGCGGAATTAATTGCTCGAATTCGTGCGTCCTCTGCTCGGCCACGATAAACTTGATCGCTTTATCGTGCCGTCGCGTCTTCGATCCTTCCGACGCGACGCGATCGGACGATTTCTCGTCGATCCTCCCCGTTCATCTTCCTCTCTCCAACGTCGTTGGATCTATTTTTGGACATAGTCGTCAGAATGTAGAACCGCGGACCTTTATGCAAAATGTTTTCCGTAGTCTGCTACCACCGGTACAGATACACGACGTTCGCGATCGTACAGTTTACTCGAACAAACATTGCATTTACGAAGGGGTGGATTTGGTTTGCAAAATGCTGAACAGAATCTGCAAAAGGCTGATACACGGAATGGAAAACCTGTGTACCCACCACCGGTGGACAGGTAAAGCAGGATCGCAGTGGGTCGGAGACGGTGTATAGCGTACCTGCTCTCTTGTGCTCCGGTGCTGTTGTGCTCCTGTGCTCTCGGGTCCGTGCTCGCTCGAAAAACCGCGAGGAAAAGCAAGCAAAGGAGGACAGAGAGCAGCGGAGGTGCAGCAGCTGGCTTCACCGCAACATCTGGCGGCATCCGATACTTATTCGGCAGTGCCACGCGCCACTTCCACTTCTCCGCCTCTCTTCTTCTTTCTTCTTCTCGCTTCCTCTTCCTATTTCCGCGCTTTTCCGCCCCTTCGCCAATCGCCAGACCACGGATCGCCGAACGTTCTCGCCGAGACACACTCTCTCTCTCCCGCCTTTCTCTCCTTTTCTCTTCTTCTTTTCTTCCCGTCGACATCCTCCTCGGCCTCTTCGCTTCCGGTAAGATCGAACAATTCCTGCACAACATCCGCGTTCGACTCATTGTTCTTTTTCGGCATTGTGCGCAGCGGCGCCGGTGCATCGCACTCGTTTCCGTAAATTCGATTAACCTTTCGCGTGCGCCAGCCTTCCCAGATGGGAGCAGAACTTTCGTCGTTTCTTCCTCCACGCCCCTTCCCGCTCGGATTCCTCGTTTCTTTCCGCCAGTCGCTTTATATAGACGAGTTTCCAGCAATAAACCGAGGAATCTCGAAGATTCGACGTTTTTTCTCGTACGAACCGAATGTTATTAACCCTCCGAGATAGGCACCTTTAAAAATAACTAAATGGTAAACGTTCACGCGTCTTGGTTCCGATCGAATAATCGCGACGAGCGTAATCGCGTCGCGTCGCGTGCGGTATCACCGAGACCCGTTACGAACGTTTCACGATCGTTGACATCGGCCGACGGGAAATAAAAGAACGTTAAACGATGGAAACTATTTCGAAGCCAGCCGGAAGTTCTGGTGGAGTCTTCTTCCCGGTCTCGAAGCGGAAAAGCCAAACTGAAACGTGCGGTACTGCGAGATGACGCATCGCCGCCGGTATATCACTGCTGAAAACTTTTTAATAGGCTTCCAATTAGAGCTGGACAATTATTAATGGGATCGTCTTGCGAGGGAAACACCGACGAGTTCGCAGCGGTTCTTCCGGCGCTGACGGCAAAAAATATTTATTTCGAGTAGATGAACTTTGAGTGGAATGTTTCTCGTTTTTTTTTTTTATTGGAAGGCATTAATTTTACATTATCATTACACCTAGGCTCTGCTGGGTTAAATCGACAATTTGATACCACTCCGATATACACTGCTGTACGAAAGAAAGAAGCACCCGGTATAATTATAAGATATAATAATAATTATTATTTTATTATAAACGGACCGAAGCCCTCTCACATAAATGAAAAGAATTTACGTACGATAACAAAAAAAGGACATGTGAAAATGATGTAAAGATCCATTAAAAAAATTGTGCTAGAGTCTGTAATAATGCGACTTATTAAATTAATTGATTTGTTGCATTTAAAGTATTAGATAATCCGCGATATCACATATTCTCAGAACTATTCAATTAAATAGCTGAACTTACCGTGTTCTAATTTGATGTTTTACGCTTTTCTATTAAATATGGCCGGGTGCTCCTTTCTTTTGCACAGCAGTGTATGTACATACGTGCGAGTTGGTCGAGAGTGCTTTTTGAAAACCGAGCGGGCCCGAAGGGGGCCCCATTCACTTGCAAGTGACGCGGCAGCGTGTCAAGAGGCCGGAAGCAAGGGGATGCACCGATTTCCGGTGGCAACATTGCTCCCGCACCACTTCGAACACCTGACCGATCTCCTTTCTGCTCGGGGAAACCAGAAATCAGAGTCGAGCAATGCTTTCTCTCTTTGAAACTTCGAAAACCCACGAAAATCGCCTGTTCCCCGAAGGAAGCTATTCGAGACGCGTCAACCATGTGCCCGAAACACAGTGGACAATTGTTCACAAACATTAATGACAATACTATGAAACCTAAGTAATTTATTTGACGCAATATAAATCGAAAAGTCTTGATGTACGGTGACTCTTTCAACCCTCTTTTATTTTGCCGATCTTAATCGCATTTGCTGCACAAAAAGTAATTTACTAATATTGAAAAATAATTCCATCGCCCATTTCTCGAAGACGCGGCACTCGAGAAGAACACGCTATAGCAAGAACGATCGACGTGTATTAATTCGGAGCGAAGCAAATTCACCGAGCAGATCGTTTCGCGGGACCTGTGATCAATTTTGAAGCGGTTTTTTCGAATGATGAGACGAAGAAAGTAGGGGAGCCGTGTATAGTCGAGAACCGAAACGGAGATGGGAAGGAAGTGGTAGCGGAGGGGGTCGAAAGCGAATATCCTTCCTGCCATGCCGGGGCAGCAAACAGGCAGCAAACAGGCAGCTGCTCGGATTTGAGCACGTGCTACCACCGAGCCGCAGGATGAGCTGCGTCTTACAATTAGATAGAGCCGAGGTTCCTGGCTGGATACACTGCAGTTCAAAAACTATATGTATCGGCACACTGTCCCATTCTCGCGACCACCTGAACGTACAACACTCCACAAAACTCAAACTGCACAAATCAATCATTTTTTTTCGATTATAGCCTTGACACTGTTCAACGTGTTCTTCTGTATTCGATAACGAAAATTCCGAATAGCCGGAGCAGAAAACACATTTTTACAAGGCTTCGAAAATAGTTGACGAAAGTCGTCGGTAGACCTTTATGAAAAATGAAAGTTGTTTCTATCGATGGCAAGAAACCAAATAGAAATTTAATGAGTTTAGTAGGCTAAAATTAGTTAACTGATATTCTTAAATTCAGTCAATCCCCTTTTTGTCAGAAATGCGCAATCTAGTAATGCTATTTCTTGATCGAAACGCTCGGTAACATCTGCATTTCGAAATCGGACCTTCCGTATGCAACGACCTAATAAATTCTGTCGGTAGGTGATCCGAGAAAAATGCAACGCTCTCAGGGGCGGGTGGTGCACCGTCGACAAACGAGCTACAGAAAATTTTTCTGCACGCCACGATAAGAGGGTTATCTCTCGATCCACCGGTTTTTCGAGAAAGAACCGTGTTCGAGCGACTGTGGAACATTCGCGAGGACAGGGACACAGCGTTATCTGTGGCCAGGAGCATCGTGGACTCGTTATCGGCGTGGTTCCGCAGCTGCGACTCGGAATCTCGATAGCCGGCGATATCGGTGGCCAAACAGAGCTTCGGGGTGGAGGTTGCGCTCGCTAAATAGTTCCATAAGCGCAGGCGAGTGCAGCTGTCATGCGGCGACCGTTTTCTCGAATATCTACGCGGTGGTTGTGTCGCGTCTCGTTGCGCGCCGCGTGCATCTCGCTCGAATATGCATTCGGCCATCTAGACCAAGTTTTCACGAGGTTACCTCACCGGTTAACGACGCGTAAACAGGCCCGCCGCGCAGCGCGTATTACACCTGTCAGCTGGCCCACCTTTGCCAGAAATTACTCGAATTCTGGGCCCTGCGACCGCGCGACGCTCGACAAGAGACATTCTGCGAGAGGACCAACGACCAGCTGGCTGATCCGATACTCGAGAACGTTTCGACATACTCCGGCGAGCAAATCGATCCTCCTCGATCCTCCTCGATCCCCAATTTTCTGGAAATCTCGTCGCGCAGGCCCGAAAATTCCCTTAGACGCTGCAGCTTCCTGCTCGATCAAGCGGCAACGCACGGTTCATATGTCCACATCGTACTGGTGATATCTCTGATAAATATTGATACATTTTAGGTATACATCCAAAAATTACGCTTTCACTTAATATTGGGACCAATTTCGAGCGACAAATCTTCATACTTTTACACGATTCAATTTTATTAATTCAATGTCAAAGCGCGTTGTACTATTGCTGTAGCAAATGTACTTTCGATCAAAATTGTATTTCTTTAAATATGTTAATATTATGCGAATAACTGAACAGCTAAACGAAGTTCCTCCGTATATCAAAGGAACATCTCTATTACAACGAATGCTAGAAACTTCCTTTCTAGCAAGGCCTGGTGCAATAATTTTGCTTCTGGCAAACATATGATTTCCGAATGTGGGCCAGTTGGTACGGCGATAGAAATCGGCAATAGGGGCAGGGGAGAGGGTTGATAATGGGTTTTAGGCGCTGCATCGTAGTCGAAAGAAGCTCCCGAGGGATCGTCGAGGGATCTCGATCGGCGAAGCACGAAGAAGCCATTAGCGTTTTTCGAAACGGATCGAATCGGTCTCGGGCGATGTCGATTCGAGCCGAATCTAGTCGAGCCGACTCGACTAGAATATCGCTCGCGATATTTATTGGCCGGTCCTCCGGTACCTGATAATCACGCGACACCTGTTACGACACAACACTTACTTAATTGGAGGCTACGAACAGCTGCCCACACGACGAACCAATCACGGCGGTTCCCCTGAAATTCTTCTTTGCCCGCGACATCCCTGACGAGCACCTGTTCCCCAAGCCGGCCAAAGAGCCGAGCCGAGTTGGGCCGAGCAGAGCAGAGCAGAGCAGAGCAGAAGATCCTTGACCAGGATTTCGCACGAAACGAAAGTCCACGCGACGCCGAGATTGCAGGACTCTGATTTGTTCGTACGGGCGCGTGGCCCGTGATTTCGCCCGGGTGACGCAACAAATTAATCGAACTGTGCCGATCGAATATCGACCGCGGCCCCTGCTTTCAATTCGGTTACGTGAATCGCCCCAGAAAACCCCTTCTTCGAGCCACGGTGACATTAAGCTGTCATCGATATTCATTATACACGAATCAAATTGCAAATGCGACATTTACCCCGCACTGGCTGCAGCTCTCATTTTCGCCGAAAAACAACCCGGTGAAAGTCGAGAGTTACAGACTATACGCCGATCGTTTCGCAGAAGGTCCTCTAGATCCTGTATGTCTCATCGAGTACAAGATTCACGATTTTTAAATCTTTGACGAATAAGAAATAAATGCCGATGTTTTAGAATAAATTTTTATTCAACAATTTGTAACTTACGGTACGAGTGTATGTCTCGTAAAGAAAATTTCATTTATGCGGTGTTGGTGCAATCATCCTGACATGTGTAAAAGGAATGAGTAGATCAGGCGCAAAATAGTGAAGGTACATTTAAATTCCATGAGGTAATTAAAAGTAATAAATGTCCACGTAACTCCTGCATCTGGCAATTAGTGCAGACAGTTTTTCGTCTGCATAAGAATCCGCAGGCTAATAATGACGCTTGAAATTTTTACTCCCAACCGTTGTCGCACACCCTGTATATCTCGATCACCCTAATTATTTCTTCGTGATACTCGTGTCTTGCGGAACGAGCATGTATTGCTCGTTTTCTTCGTGTTCCTTCGTCCGGCGCGCGACGCGGCGTCTCGCACGACGGAGGCTCCCGTTCGGGTTCGCAGCGAAATCAAAGCCTATCGATCTCTCTTCCGGAGGACTAGCCAATATAATGACGAGCCGAGGGTGCGTTATTAGCCTCTGCACGAAAACAACGGGCGCACCCGGTCGGCCGAGCGATCTAATGGAATCAATTAATGAATTCCCGACGCGCCTAAATCGAGCCCAACGCAGCTTGGACGAGACCATGATCGTCCACCCAGTCCATCGGCGCGCCGCGCGCTGGGAGCACCTGCGGATTTCTGTTAAATTAATAAGCCTGCGAACGGTGCGGGTACGGGATCAGATCGGGCACTTTGATTCGCTGAAGATTTAATTACGGACGGACAGATGAAAAATTAGCCGAACTATTAGGGGAGGCTTAATCGTCCTGTGGATCGGTCGGCCCACAGTCGATAGAGCCAGGGAAACTTGTAGTCTTTTCGATTTTGTTCTGTTAGTCCCTCGGTGCTTTAATTGCTCCTCGGGTCGCAACATGATAATTGCAAGTTGGCTGTCTTGTCAGGTGGAACACTGCCCGCACTTTAGGCCACTTATTCTATCACCGAGATGGAATTCAAAGTGTCAAGGAACCCTCGAGCAAGTATCTTGAATTTTTGAGGTAGTATGAACCCTTTGCGCTCGGAGCTATTTTAACTTGAAAATTAAACATTTCTTCCAACCTAGAATAATTTCATTCCACATTATTTTTTTTCATTTTATAGATATGAAATTGATATAATATCTCATACAATACGTAAATGTTTAAGAATTAATTAGATACCAACTTACTTAAGAATGTAAACAATATTTTGAATAATAGTACAGCAATTTTTAGTGCTAAGGGTCAATCCTGTGAGCTCGGTGCTATTTTCATTCTAAATCAAAATTTCTCCGACCTAAAATATTTCCGTAGAATTTTTTTTCAATTTATACAGATGAAATGGATCCAACTTACTCGTAAAATAATTTTTACATTTAATAATGTAAAGAGATTTAATAAAAATTAAAATGAATTAATTTAATAATCTAACGAAGAGTTTTAATAATGTAATAATATTTTGAATAATGGTCCCGAACGGGAACCAATCGCGTTTCTAAAGCCACATAAATCGGTCCGTTTTATCGATCGGTGGGTCGAGTGTTAACGGGACTGATGATCGATCAACGGGGCCCGGTGATTTAACATCGCGTGCGCGAAGAAGGTCGCGGGGGCCCGTGAAGCGCAGCCGGTGTAAAATTGCAAAATCAAGGATCACCTTGAGAGGGAATTAACAGCTCGAAAAGGAAAACTCGGCGTACGCGTACTGCCTCGCGAGGGGAGACACGCATGCGTGCACGAACGTACCCCTTTCCTGGGGCTCCGTGTACGTAGTATGTGCCCCCATGTGTGCCTCGTGCTATTCAATCGTTGTCCGGTCGGTGCGTCACACCTTCAACCTTTCGCCCGACGGTTTTCCGTGAACTCTGTAGCACGTGTTCTTCTGCTCCCGGTCTCTCCTCTGCTCGCACGAGCATCGCGCCGTACCCTAAACGGTTCCACTCCTTGAACCCCTTCGGCTGGAATATTTTTATTTCCCCCCGCATACATCCGCAATTCTTCGCGGAAACGCAGTGCCGTGCGAAATAATGCGGACACGCGTTTCACTGGAAACCACTTTGTTGGGAATAACATCAACGTCAATCGAACGCGCCAAAAATGAAACAACTATAAAGATGAAAAACATGCTTTTCATTCGCGTCTCTCGCGTTTTTTAAAGCGTCAGCTCCACCGAAACGCGGCGCACTCGGAATATTAAATAAATTAATTCGATAACCTGGTACAGATAAGTAGTTCTCTCGTCAGAACAAATATTTTTTTTAATTTCTACGTATTTTTATATATTGCTTACCGTTTGAAGTAAAAATTAAACAATTTTAGTTTCATGATATAAAATACTTACTAAAAAAATTAGAATACAATATAATATGATTTCATAAAATCTGCTTTGAATCTCCAATTCGACGGTATCTTTCCATTTTCTCGAATAACACACAGTTCTAACGTCGACGCGACGATCAGTTCACGTTCGATTCTCCGATTGCATCGAGACAGGAACTGGTAATCGATCGCGGATTTAAAAATAGTCGGGACGTTTAAGATCTCCAATTTCCCGGTGTAACGAGCACCGCGTATCGTCGGTTTAATGTTTGACGGAAGATCGTTTTCGCCGTTGAAAGAGCCCCGGTCATTCAGCGTTGCGTCGCGTGTAAATCGGCCGCGAAACGACCGAGACTGTAAAATTATATGCGCACAGGAGACAGGATGGGATCGATCGATCTTAATTCAAGGGACCCGCGGACGAGTCGAGTGACACCGGCGATAACGATCCTCCGCGCCGGTGTCGGAATTACCTCGAGTTTTCGATTACGCCGATCGATATACACCGGCGGGCTGCGGTTTTCTGGCGTATCGTCGCGCGTCGTCGAGATCCCTCGATCGCTCGATCGGGGAACGCCTTCCTCGTCCGGCTGTGTCGGGTCCCGCTGCTTCTTCGTGTACATTAGCGATTTTGATCGCGGAATTTTATAGCATGACAACTATCTTTTTCCGGTGCTAAACCTGAAACAGTTTGTTCGAGACTTGACAAGCTTTGCTCTCTTCGAAGCGTCCGTCGGCTCGGGCGAATGATTTTTCTCTTCGTGATATGTACCTACTAGAACTTTGAACCGAGTGGAGATTTTCACTTGCAAAAATTCCTACGCGTTCTTGAAACGTGGGTGAATCGATCGACATAGTATCGTACAGGCATTATTTTCCATTTATTATCACTAGAAGGCATTCTTGATGCGACGTTGTAAAAATAAGTGTACATTATCGAAGTAGGAATGAATCGATCAAGAAGGTTTCAGAACGATACGCGCAACGCATTCTTGTCCTTTAATCGTCGAAGATTGCATTCGGTAGGGAGACCTCAGCTGGCTGTCCTCGAGTCTCAAGAATCGACGACAGCAATTCAGGTTACCGCCGATTCTTGTCCATTCAGAGATCGTCTAGCGTTGTTCCGCGGATGCTGTCGCTCGCAACAGAAGGTTCCCAGTTGGCTGATCCCGAGAACAGCCCGGGTCCCGTAATTACATTCGAATATGGATCCGACAGAAGGTGGAGCGAACGCGTAGCGGATGCAAACGCGGCGGAGCAGGTAGGAAGGACTTTTCCTTGCGTGGAACGTGCGTCGCCGTTCGAACAGTGCACAGATGGCGGCGAGCCTTTTTTTCGATTCCGGGGCCCGACGGGAAAATCTTTTGAACCGGAGGAAAGCCGAGACGCGACCCGGCTTAAGATCACCGTGGAACATGGCGGGCAGAGGGGAAACGAGTATCGGTAGTCGATCGGCCGTGGCACGTGCCCCGGTCTCACAAAGAAAACCGCGCGACAACCAGCATCCGCAAGCGTGCAGCCATCTGTTGCTTCGCTTCGCTTTGCTCTGCTCCGATCTGCTCGGCCTCGTACACTGGCCCACTTTGGACCGACTCTTTTCCGGTATTTTGCTCTTGGTCCACGGTTCGCGCGCCTCGCTTCCAGCTGACTCGAAATCGCAAAATTCTGCCTTTATTCCACAAAAATTTCCTCGACGTTGCTTCGGTATGGTAACTGCCTCGTCGGTTACTGCGTGGGTGACATTATTCGTCCAACAGGTACAGAAACGATTGCACGATGGGAAAAGTTCGTCGCTCGATTTCCAAATAAAACACAAGTTGTTTATTGCCGTAGATTTCGAGAATGCCCCGAGCCGCATTCGGCGACGGAGACCGACGCGACAGTGTCCGATGCAACAGCTGTTGCGCGCCTGCGGTTTGACACTTCGAATCGCACGTGCCTCGCTCGTCTCTTCCTTCTTCTTCCTCGTTGTCCTGTTCGCCGATTCATAAGCGCGCCCAGGGAAAACCGGAACTCGTCGCGTGACTTTCACACCGTCGCTTCCGATTTCTCGGATCGGCGCAGGATGCGAGGGAGCTTATTGTCCAACCAAGACAATATGTCCAGGCCGACGACTTTTCCCTTTTCTTGCATACTTTTGTCGTATTCTACCGATGTTCCATTCATTTGCTTCATTACGCGTGGATCGCCTGTGCGTCAGGATGCGTGTGCGACGCGCTAGAGGAAAGGGGAAGTTAGGTGAAGCAACAACGGGTCGAAAATTACAGCAACGGAAGTGCCATACCGTCGATTCGTGTCAAATACCGATGAGGATTTTTTTGAGGAGTTCCAGGGAGAGATTGATTCGCGTTTTCCATGTTCCGCGTGTAATCATTTTGATGTCCGTCCTCCTATAAAGGTAAATCTATCGAAACGCGTCTCCGGCCACGAAACATTACTAATGTTATTTTTAAACGTACCCGTACAATGAACGATACAATATATCGTACAATGTACAATGACATCTTGCGTTGCAAAACCGAAAATGCATCGGCATTCGGTCTCTGACTGGAACAATAGCTAGACTGTAACTCAGGAAGCGACATTGAGGTGTCCTTGACCTCGAACAGACTTTTTATGGAGACAGGTGTTCGGCCGTTTAACAACAATATCTTTTGTTTCGAGCACCGGCTTCAGCATCCGTGAAGTCGATCGAGCCCATCTGCCGCCATATCGTTCCGGTCCGATCGCCTTGTTGACTTTTCGTTGGCGAATGGTTTTCTCGATTATTGGAAAGAGCACGCGTCTCTCGCGATTCTGCGCGTAAACGCGACGCGTTTGCTCTCGAGTTTCCGCGACAGGCGCTCGACCTGGCCGCGTCAGGTTGCTGCCAGGTTGTGTCACCTCTCATCTCCTCGCCTCACCGGCACAGCCAGCGCTAAGAATCATTGGGCCCGGTGTTTACGCGCCAAGAATCATCGGGCCTCGCGTTTACGCGCACACGCGGCAAACGTTGCTCGCATGCCGGCAGTTTACACCTCGAGCTGCGTCTTCCATCCCTCGATGCTATCAAATCCGAACGTTGTCGCTCGATAGTCCAGATGTTCGGTTCTTTCGGGCCTGTTGCATTCCAGAAAGAAACTCTGCCAAACGGGGCCCCGCTGCTCCATTATTGCTACCATAAAAATCCTATAAAATCTGAACACATTCGATCGTGTTATCGGCCTCGTTTAGAGCTTGTTAGTTTTAATGTTGAGCCGTACAATCGACTTACACGAAAACCGATATTATTTGTCTACGAAGCTAACGCCTTCGTACGGTCATACCGCGGATGTATGCAACAGGAGACGTCGATCTCGAAAGCTCATCGGTACGCATCGCGTACTGGTACGCGGGTCTTTTGTACGAGTTGTTTTCGAAGGTTCCCCGGGGTCCTCGAGACAACATCGAAACGGACTCGTGCCGCCGTACAAACTGTTTCGAGATTGCGCGGCGCGAGATTGCCAAAGCGTTTGGTTTTCGAGCAAACAACGACGATTGTCGCGTGCCCTTATCGCCGCCGATGCGGCAGACTGCGAGTGCTATCCGGACCCCGGGAGAGTGGGGAATCGGCGAGATATCTGGCCAGTCCCAGTCTCAGGCCCGAGCCGAAGCCGAGGAAGAAGCAGATACGGTCCGTATCAGTGCAGCCGCGTGGTGGCGCGTGCACGGGTCTGGGACGACGGCGGTGAGGTCGAAGGGGAAGACGAAGAAGGGGCAGATGGTAGCGTCTTCTTCGCTGCCAAGTGGCAGCGGGCACGCGCCAACCGGGTCCCGAACATCTGCCGCTACTTCCCAGGACTACGAGAGAACCACCGACTCGGGCAGGCAACAGGCCATCTTCTAACAGGCAGTCGCTCGGTCCCGGGTTTCTTCGTTTTCGAACCTTTCTTCACGGCAACCACCTACTTCGCATCCACGCGTCCCTCCACCCCCCTCTCTCTCTCTTCTCTCCGCTTTTTCTCTACGCCAGATTTTTTCCGTCATTTCCCTAATCTTGGGGGCGACCACCCTCCTCCGCTTCCTTTTCCGATCGCCGACAGATGCTGCAGGATCTCCGATGAACACCGAGAATAGATCGATGCCAGCCTTCTGCTTCGGCTCCTGCCGCGGCTCAACAGGCTGCACGATCTTAGCGATTTTCGCCGATTTTCTCGATCCCCAGGGAACGCGGGCCCCGTCGAACGTTTCGCGCCATTTTCTACCACGTGCTGGAATCCCGCGTCCGGCATTTCGTTACTTGGCGCCGCGCCGTGGTCCGTGGCCTGTTTCTCGCCAGAAAAAAATTGTTATTAGCTCCAGGGCAATCTTATTGGTCCAGTAATGCGTCTTGTTATACTTGGATACCTTTCTTCCTTCGATCATGCTACTCTTTACTATTTTACCAATTATACTTTTTACAATTATAATTTTACTAATTGCAACTCCTTTGTGCCATAAATGTCACGAAGTCTACACTCTAGTCATATTTAACAAGTTTAATTCATCCGAATGTAAATGTCTCGTTTAACGGTATGCTAGTGCGTAAATGTGTGTACACCTTTCGTTATACTTTCTCTGAATACTAGTTGGCTCGCCATCGTTCTGTAATGTTATACATTTATTTTCGTTTCTAATAAAGCCACCGACAAACGAGTGTCATAGTAACGATCATCGTAGTAACGGTAGAAAAAATGTTACCTCGATTAGAGAATTCTTCGTTGCGTTCCATTTCGCGGGCTCGCGTTTGAATTGATGTTGTTGCAGTGGGTCACGTGACAGGTCAGCCAAGATGGCCGCGGTGGCGGAGCAGCAAGCGCGTAGCGCGCGACTGCAATTAAGCGAAACGATGTCGATTAGTGTCGCGCGACGCGAAACTCGGGATCGTATCGTGAAAATAAAGATAACCGGGTATTACTGGCACTGAAAAAGGTTGAAATAAACGTACGTTCGTGCGAGGACAAATGACCCGGTGGATACGTGTGTAGCATGTTCGTGCGTGTTGAACAAGTGCCCGATTGACGTTTTGCTGCGAGAAAAACGGCGAACATAATGAACATCCCTGCGCCGCCGAAGTTTCTTGTCCCTGCGAGCCGGTACACGGTACGTGCCAACGATGCTCCTTTGCTTTTCGATCGAACGTTATTACCTCTTTGCGTTAACCCCTTCGTGGTCACGTGACATTTTTGTCGGTGATTCGATGCCTAAAAAACATCAACAACAATTAACCTATTCTGTTACCGAATAGAATATTCGATAGGATAGACACCGTCTTGTCTTTTAGTTTTATTTCGATCGACTAGAATAAACAATTGTCACGACCGTCGTCTGTCGCTTTGGCACGGCGAAACGTCACGCGGCGACACGTTGCACGTTTCAAAAGAAAAGTGGCTAGCCTCGGGCCCGATCGTTGGAAATTTCGTTGCTGTTTGCGAACAGTAAATGTTCAGTAATTAAAGCGGCAACAACTAGCGCTAATAACGTATCGGCGACAATTATTTTTGGTTATATTTTCACGCGCACGTCCGGACGATCGCGCCGTCCGATCTGCGCACGCGCGGTTCGCGCGTCGCAGACCGACCTTGTTTACCTCTCGTTTAGTTTCGAAAAATGGCAACACTTAGATCGAATTACCCGCGGTTTTAGCTGCTGTCGGTTGGCAGTCAATGTTAATTGTTCCTCAAACGACAACCACGATAATTGTCGGTAATAGTATATCGTAGTAAGAACAAGATTTCGTGGTATAGTCTCGCGTACGTCGAGAAGAACGCGCCGTCTAATCTGCGCAGGATCAAACCCGCGCATCTTGCGGTGGTCGTCGCGCGGCTAATTTGAAGACGACCGACGCTAAACAAATAACGATAAACAATTATTTAACTGTAAAGAAGACATCGTCAGAGACACGATTCTGCTTCTATAGAAAGCACGACAGCGATAATACACCTTTCATGAGAATATTTACGTTCAGAAGTACGCGTTCGCGTTCAAACGACTTCCTCCGCTTTCAATTTCGAAACTAGGGAATTACCTATCGGACAATCGAGACAACAGCACGGCGGTTTCGCAACTTCCATTCCGCACAAAGGAGACAATTGAAAGGACCGTCGAGCGCGGTGCGACGGATAAAAGTGTCGCGAAATAATGGCGACGCTCGGACATTAAAGTTCCGGTGTCCCGGCAAAATAAATAAATACACCGGCGATCGAAACGACTCGGTTTCGAGGACGTCGCGCCGCGCCGCTCCGCGCCGCTCCGCGCAGCGCCGGCTCGGCGGCACCGGCAGCAGATGCTCGACGTTCTTCGTTTCGCGTGTGATCCTTCTTAAAGGCAGCCACGCACATATTTCTTTTCTCCGGTCGATTTTCCTTTCTTCCCGTTTTCCTCCTTCGCAGATGCATCTTTCCCATTATTCGATGGTCTCGTGCCGGCCGTCACCTCTCCTCTTCGCCCCTCCCCTTCGGCCCCCCGGGCCACTGTTCCGGCAACTTTCAATTTTTCGATCGTCGCAGATGCCACGTGCTCGTGCCACCTCCCCTTCCATTCTCTCTCTCTCTCTCTCTCTCTCTCTCTCTCTCTCTCTCTCTCTCTTTCTCTCGCGCTCTGCCCCCTTCACCCCCCACCACTCGGACCACGGTTCCCGGGTTTCTCTTCCTCCACGATGCTCCTTTGTATATCTGGCAAGAAGGAAATCCGTCGCGATCTTAAGCTCGTCATGCGCGACGTGACCCCATTGTGCCCGTTGGCCCCGGGCGGCTCACAATGATCCACGCCGGAGACTCGAATGGCAACCCGGGGGCCATCTTGAATTCCCCTCGGAAGCTCTTCGAACCGTGAACTCCGCGAAACTACACATTCTAGCTTTTTCCGGGTCTCGTTATGTCATTCATGAGGTGAGAAGCACGCGTCGCGTTTTCACGAGTGTGGCACGTGCTCCGGTTCACCGGATTGCGCCCTAAAATGCCCCCAAGGGAGGGGCCTACGAATTACCGTGAAGAAATCACATTCAAGAAAGTCGAATCAGAAAGTAATTACATTCGTTGTTAAGGAGTGGGGGGGACGTCGGTTTTGCAAATATAATAACAGCTTGCTTTCGATGGACGGAGCGCAGTGCCCCACGGGGCAATCGATGCTCGTACTTGGCTTCGGGCAAATAAAGTTGTAGAGACGGATGGAATATTACTTATTCTGGTCTCTCTACGCGGAGTAGGCGTGGCCGGGCCGAGTGGGCGTGGCCTCGGCGCTCCCGAGTTCAAAGGAGCTACGGCGGTATCTCGTAGCTTAATCTGTATCTGCAACAACATACTCGTTCTACCAAATAAAGTAAAGTCGATCGATAAATTAACGGAGATCCGGTACCAATACCGTACCGGGGATAACGTTAAGATGCGCCACGTTAAGGAATATCCATTGTCGGCTACGGATTCGCGTAGGTTGCCCGAAGGTTTTCGTTCGCGTCCGGAACCCTTACGAGAGGGACGCCTCGAAGTGAATAGGGTCTTCTTCGCGATCGTGCCAGATGCAACGTGGAAGGTAACCAAGGAGGAACACGGATTTCCGATCGAGGTTCCTCCCTTAATGTGGCCTCCCTATCCTGCCCCGATTGCCTCGCAAGATTTGATTACCGTTATAAAATCGGGCTACCGCAAATCGCGCCGATACGGCGAATCTGCCCTCGAAGGGACTCGGTGCCTTTGTGTGCGAAATTCTACCTCTACCCAAAGACGCGGACAATCGTCTGCCGCAAGTGGCTCCATTATTGCGCTATATCCTCGATCTTCCGGGATCGAAACATTCGGTATCGAGTCAATTCGATTATCGACTGATCTCGGAACTCCCTTAGCATCTTAATTTTTGCCCGAGACAGGAAAACCTACTGTGATTTTTATCGAAGAGTATCGATCCGCTAAAAAAGCTCAAAATGGCATCTAAGAGGCTCGAAAAGGTTTCGTTTCGCATAAAGGCGCGTGTCTTCTAATTATCAAGATACGCAGGATGTCGCAGTTTTCCCATAAATTCAATTAAAAAATATTGTCGAGTAAACATTATACACCTAATTCCGGATGATACAATATTCTTAGCGGTTACAAAAATCCTCCGCAACGGGTAAATTGAAAATCCCATTGAATTGAACACCTTGTGCTGTCTGTGTCATTCGCTGATCGAAATTGATGTTCCTGAATATTGAAATTGCCACGGTGATGATAATCGATGAAGCGTTTGGAAGCTCCCGGAGGAGTTGAGCATCTCGACAGGCAACGGGGCAAGATTCGAATCCTCGAGGAAACGGTAGCGAAAGGGTTCGTGAGATCGAAGGGCCGCTAATCTGGAGACGGTGAAAGCTGCGCGAAGCCGTCGACGAATCTCTCTCCTCGTCCCGCGCCTTTCTCCGATGCACAGGCTGCATGCACGATGCGTTATGCGATGTCTACATCTGGCGCACCGGCAGTCCAAACACGCTTTTGTCGTGTGTATACCGTATACCTATCCCACCGTGCCTATCCCGATGAACATTCTCTGTACCTGCCGTTTCAACTAGAGCCGGCTGCCGGGATCTATAGGTTACTGGATCTCGCCTTTGCGATCTGTGTCCTTTGAATCCGAAGCCGCGACCCAAGTCTCCCTGCAAAGACCAAGAATAACCGTGACTCGGGCAATTGTGTCTGAAAACAGACCGGGAACCGACTCTCGCTAACTTTTGTCGTCCTCCGGTCAGGAATCTCAAAGGTTCATTTATGTTATTTTACATAGCCTCGCGTTCCTCGGGCTTTCATCCCCAAGTAGACTACAGATGTTATTTAATAGCATTTTTGTTATTGCAATTCTTTGAATTTGGAACGAACGTTTCGTTGATCGATTAAAATTAAGCCTGGAATCTGAAGACTGAGCCACGGACTTCGTCGAGTTCACTTTCCACTGGTCGTGGCTGTTAAAGAATAAAATATATGTTTATTGAACTTTCTTACGAGCTAATTAACACAATTTTGCAGGAAGATGCTTGTTTCTCGCTTTCTGATCGGTGTTCTTGAACAAAAAATTCCATTTTATATTGTCATTGAGTTGTTTAATTTTTATTTTCTCCGTCCTTTTGACCAAATTTAAAGTGTTGTTTCGTACACGATAAATGTACAAGCTGCATGTTTCGAGGACCGGTTGCAATATTATTCGGAGATCGAAGAGGCGTCACAATTATGAGATCGGTTTCTGGAAAGTGTGGCTCAGAAGCGGATGTAAGTAGCAGCATCGAGACGATCGTGTTCGCGATAAAGTTGCTGCTCCTCGTAAGAAAACGACCGCGTGACATCGCGACATCGATGGAAGCTGAGGTGGCGGCCGGAGGTTCTGCCGGTTGTGGGAAATGTTCTCGATTCGTTAGACGGGAACCTGTCGCGTTAACGAGGCCAATAACGGTGCAGGCAGGTGGCACGTGCCCAGCACCACTGTCCCTGCCCATCATACTTGTTTTCTTGGTCTCGGCGGCGCGTACATCTTGAATGAAATCGATCGCCGATCGCCGGATCATCCGCGCTGGACCCCATGAGAAAGCGGGCCGCGACCGGCTCGATAAACGAGCCTAATTAACAGGCGTTTCGTGAGCGGATTCATACGGCTCTCGAGAAACAGTCCGGAATTTTCAACTGCGCGTCTTGTTGCAAAATTGTAACAATTTTAACAAGTCCAGATTAATATACCAAGACGATTCGGTTCTTCTAATATCTCCACAGATTTGTAATCGATAATTTTTCTGACAAAATCCACTTGTGACGTCTCTTTAGAGATGACATCCGTCTGGCAAATGGTTGATCGAATTTGGCGGCAGTCTATCGCAATTGAAATGCGCAAAGTATTTTCGAGAGCGTTGTCTCTTTCTCGGATTTCACCGGGACCGTATTACAAGCGTTTGTTCTCCAACGATCCGATTTTCGGAGCTCATGTGTCATTTTTTTCGAGCGATCGCATCACTCTTTCTGCTGCAAAGTATTCACCGCCGCGTATTTTCCTCGCCGGCGCGCGCGGCGTTTCCTCTCCAGGCCATAGACGAAGGAAACCCTCGTCAGAGACACCCGGCAGCTGTTCACCCTCGGCCCGCGGAAGTGATCCTCGGAAGGCTATCGGCTTCTCTACGCTCGAGGAAAAAACGGAAGGGAGACACCGGTGAACACCGAGAGAATGAAAAAAGAGAATCGATTCGCACACGGTACAGGAGCGCACGCCGAGCGGAGAAAATCAGAGCGACGCGCGCTTCCTCGGCCCTTTAAACCGATTAACGAATCGCTAAATCAATCCTCGCGATCCATTCTTCGTGGACGACTTTTTTCCCTCTTCGGATTATTTCTGGTAACCGGAAGAGGAGTCTTTACGTTTTTTCCGTTCGTAATAACGTTTATGGTCGTTGCTTGAGGGCTCGAAGGAATCCCAGCGACTGAAAAGGACGCCGCAATATCCAGATGTCGCCTTGTATCGAGGACAATTTTTTCATTGTTTAATTGATCCCCTTCGGACGTCCGTGTGATATATCATCGGCCGCGGACCGAGGTTAGCGATCGGAGGACAAAATTGTCAGTCCTCGAGCCGTCAGGCGCAACGGAGGTCTTCGGGAGCTCCGAGGCAACAGGGGATCGCGAGTTTGAGGACTGGAGAGGGACTCGTCGGGGTCTCGGGGATCTTTGGGAAGTCCCTTAGGACTCCTAGGGATCCGTAGGGTCCTTGGGAGCTTGGAAGGTCCCTAAGGAATCCTAGGGATCCATAGGCTCATTGGGAATCTGGGAACTCCTTAGGATCCATGCGGTCCGAGAATCTTCGGAAGATCCTTCAGGACTCTTTGGAATCTTAGACGTCGTTGCGGCTCTATGGAAGATCCCTGAGAACTCCGAAGGTCCTTCGCGAACAATGAGAGATCTTTGAGGACTCCTAGGGATCCAGGGTATCCTCGATCTTTGGGAGATCCGCGAAGGCAGAAGGATGCGGAGAACGTGGCCTTCATTTAACCTTGAAGGATGCTCATAAACATTTTACGGTTTCTTGGAACATTTATACGATCCTAGAGGATTCGCAGAGATATACAAAATAAATAAGGATGTGCTCCAATCTAATAGGATACCGTTCACCTGTTCCTGCTTCCTGCCGTCTGCAAATGCTAAACTTCGAAGGGAATCTAATCTCTGGGAGAAATTGAGTCGGTTTCCTTGATCGAACCGGTACCAGGAAGCCAGGCAAGAAAAAGAGTTTTGCGAGCGGCGCCAGTCGACAAGAAAGAGGAGTCGTGACACTACGGCTGCGAGATCATTCGGCTGGACTCGTAATTATTTGTCAGAGAGTACACCGCTGAATTGGGGGTAGCAGCTGTCCACGGTTGACGTTGGTATCGGTGTGGTTCTCCGTCCATCGGAGAGCAAGAAGCGACCGCGTGTCGCCATGCGGTGCCGACCATTAAGCCGACACCGTCGATTTATGCGCTAATAGCAGCGACCTTTCCCAAGTTTCACCCGTCGATTATTATTTAAATTTACAATGTTGCCAGCGCGCCGGCAGATGACTCGGTGTAATTGTCCGGCTACCTTTCGAAAGCTGATTGATTGTGACGCGTGTCCGCGTTTAACGATCGCAACGTAACGATTCAATACATTAGAGGTAATGAGTGACGTCGACCGAAAGATGATTGGTCTTAATGTTGCTCGCATTAAACCGTCTCCCGGGCAATTTTCCCTCGTCAGCCCGAGAGCACCGAGTACGCCATGATACCTTCGAACTCGGCCGACGGGTCTGGGAACTGTGTCGAATTTTTTTATCCACGTAAACGCGGCGAGAAAACATTTACGAGATCGTCGAATAATTTGCGACATCCGTCCGCAAAACGCACCGTCCGGTTTCAGATCGAAATCTCCTTTTTTTTGCTAGCTCGATCCGTCTCTCGATCTACAATCGTTTTACCTTTTTGCTTACAGCTTCTTTCGAAAAGATTCGATTGGTCCGAATTTTCCAGCAATTTTGTTTTATTATTTGTTTATATGCGATCATGGAATTGTCGATTCGCGTAGGTTTTGGCAGTTTTGCCGATCGATGGAGGGAAGACTGCCTCTTTGTTGGACAAGCCGATTCGATTGGCCCTCTCGAGAGACACGAGCGCACGGGTAAGAGGTGTCGTTGATTGGCACAATTAGCGCCTCGTCAAGCGACTCCGGCAACAATCCTCGAATACCAACGACACGCCGCTCGTTTACAAGAAACGGTGTTTAAAAAGAAAAAGTTGCTATCAGTATTCCTTGGAATATTTTCCACGCTTTTATACGATACCCAACGGAAATTGCCCTAATAATTTTTAATAATCGGTATCATCTTGACAACCTTTTTTTCGCGTGCCTAGCAATCTCCGGAATTTCATGAAACTATTTTTTTTCATTTCGCGCAGAGCTGTATCAAATTCTAAAACAAATTTCGTTTAATTTGAATTTCTCCGTGTGGACCGATAGGAATCTTCGTATAAATTTCAGGAATGATCTAAAGGTTGCAATCGCGCGACGTAGAGAAATCGATCGAGGCAGAAGATAAAAGGATCCGACGAAAATCTACGAGCGGACGATCAACTTTCCTCGGCGAAGTGAAAGGCCGGCGTTATTCGGTAATAAACGGGGGGCGCCATAAAAATCGTGCTCCATGCAGTCGGGCCCGCTTTTTTTTGAAACAACACGTATCCATAACTATTTCCGTAATTGTAATTAATGGAACGATAAAATTCATTCGAAAACCGTTCGTCAAATCGGGTTGATTCTTTTGCCCGCGTCGGGAATGTTTCGCTTACCTTAACAATTTTTTGGATTAACGTTCGAGCTTCAACTTTCTCCGGTTACATCAAAACCATTTCCTTAAATTTCAGCCTAAATTCGTGTCATTCACTTACGTTTTCCCTCGTACCTAGTCAGGGGATGCTTCTCCAACATCCTGGAGAGTCATACGATCCTACCGTTATCGAAATCAGAAATATCTGGCTTGCTTTGGACATTTTTTAGACGTCTATATTCGAGCCCCAACCTTTTCGGATTCGGTCGATGCGAGTTTCTCGGTAAACTTTTCAGCCTATGCTCGCACGATTCTCTTATGTCTCGGATCGCCTTAGGGGATGTTTCTCGACGTCCCGAATAGTCGAGGAAGATCGATAGTCCCCGGCAGGCGATTAATTACGCGAAAGAAGGGCCCAACGCGGTCCGTTGACGAATCCCAGCCATTGTATCGCGGACGCTCATTGTTCGCGAGCATAAACACCCCTAACAGGCAAAGCAGAGTCCTTTTGAGTCGCGATCCAGAGGCTCTCCCTTTTGCGCGAACGATCCGACGGAATCTCGCAATGCGTTGCAACGGTCCGAACGACAGAAAACCGACTGGGTCAAGGGAGCCCGGGAGGAGTCCAGGTATGGGCAGGTGTCGATGACTTGTACGACTTCCAAAAGGAAATATATATGTATATGCGTCCACGGAAAAATCTCGATAGCATCGGCACGAGATCTCCGGAAAACGGCGTAGAATAATTTCCAGTTTCCAGACGATCGTTACAGTTGCCAGGGGTTTTACGGTGAAGTTAGATAGCGAAGGACTTTTTCGTGGCGGAAATTACAGAGATTATAGAAGCGGTGGAAATTGGGCAGGAATAATAGGAAAGGCTGCTTTGCCTCGGCAGATGGCCAACGCGGAGATAGGCGAACTTGCTTTTGCCCGTGGCACTCGATAATTATATCGATAGTTGTCTTATTTACTCGATATTAGCCCTTTATCGTCTGGTACTATCCCATTAGCTGCGCAAATTTTTTACGAAAATTCTCCGAGAAATTCTAGGAGCTTCCCGAACTGTGGTTCCCCTTCAGAAACTCTATCGATCAAAAGTACATATTCATTTTTATTAGATAAAAATTTAGGTCTTCTTGCATTTTGCCTAACCTTTAATACACCGAATATTAACGCAAAGATCTTAACATTAAACTTACCGAGCTGTTAAAATGGCTAGCATGCTTTTCCTTATAATAATTTCATCGTAAAATTTTATAAAGATTTTCATAATTTTATCATCATAATTTCAATAATTGTCAAATTAAAACCACAACCATGCCACAGTGATCACCAGTGACCTATCGAATCGCCTGATAACAATTTCATAAAATTAATTACTAGCACTGCAGTTAAACATATTTAGTAACCAACAACGGTTTCCACGAACGAAATAGGGGAGGCTTATGCGAAGCACACAAAATTCATGCTACACTCATCGCGACAAATCCGAGCAAATAATTCCGTGTGCGCGTCGCTTAAGGCGTTAAATAAATTCGCAAGGAGAGGGAGAGAGCTCCCCAAGGGAAAGAGGATTTTTCGTATTTGGTTAGCGACTTTGAGAGAACGTCGTCGGGGGCTCTGGACTCCGAGGGCGAATCGATTCGAAACAGCGTCGTTGCTTTCCTTTCGGTTGGTCTGTTTAGGGAACGACCGTTGCGATCGCTGTCAGCGGCGATGACGAAGAAGAAGATCAGGGGAAGACAAGAGGTACGGGGCCCTGGGCCCTGGGCCCGTGATTCAAAAGATCCTCGGTGCTTTTTGGGGTGTCTCGCAGCTGTTCCTCGCCCTCTACCTCCCAAACCGTCGCGTCGCGACGCAACGCTGCACCTTCTTTGCGCCTTCTTTCTTATCCGCGAACGCTGCGCAACCGCTGCGCGATCACTCTCGTTTAGCGCGTACCCTTCCACGTTCGGCCGTGGCAGACACACTTCGTCGGAACTTACAGTGTGAGAACGTGTTTTCGAAAAAGTTCCACGGTCCATGTTCGGAATAGAACCTATTAAAAAGGTTCCATAACTCGTTCGATCCCTGATTTTATCGTCATAGTCTTAAATTAGGAAGTTTGGAGCCTGACGTCCTGGGCAGAACACGCGGAACTGGCGCGCCGGTCGATGCGGTAATAGCGTTCTCTATGGGTATCTATTATTCGCCGAAAATGCAAGGTACAGGATTATCGCGGTTAAAGTGTAAAGGAAGTTCGAACAATTTCAAATAGCAGAATCATTAGAAGAATATCAATACCGATAGACAATACGCGACGTCTTAAATATATCCTTTTACGTTCTGATTAGACGTTTTTCTCGAGACGTCATTTGAACGTCTGAAATAAGACGTCTCCAAGACGTCCGAACGTCCAACAACAGACGTCCTTCGGACGTCTTTGTGCTACCTGGGAATCATTAAAAGAATTTAAGAGTAACAATATATCGTCTCAAATTTTTTTCAATTTTTTTAAAAAAAGAAAAGGAAGGTCTACGTAGTTACCATTTCTGGCAATAGATGTCAACAATGCCAAGGTTGTAGTCGTGGATATAGTCCGCCATTCAACCGTCAAAGAGGAACTCGTAAATTCTGCGTAGTACATATCACGATCGAAGGAAGAAACGATACGAAGAGCCCGCGGGACATTCGAGCCTGGCGCCGCGGTTCGATACGATACATTGTACGTAAAAGGCGTAATTGTGATAATAACTCGGCCGGATAATTACAAGGAGGTTCGTGTAAGTGTAGCGCTAGCGCGAGCGCAAGTATCGACAGAAGGATTTATTCAAAGCAGCCAAGGGGTGGATACGCGAAAGATAAAGGGACTGGGAGGAGCGAGGAGGAGTTGAAGGCCTTCTGTCGGGCCCAGAAGGTCCTGCGGCCCGATGCGGAGAAATCCTCGCAGCCAGAAAAGGAGTCAGTCGTGTAGCGGCGTGAAACGAAAGGCCAGAGCGAAAGAAACGAGCCGACCCGACCGGACCGGCTGGCAAACCCTTCGGCTCGATCGAAGCCAGCAATCTGTCGTCTTTTACGCCCTCCTCGATCCTTCGGGAGTCCTTCCCGAATCCTTTGCCAAATCCTCGACGTTCCAGCCATTTCTTCCTTTATTGCTCTCTCAGCCCCGCCGCCCCTCTTTTTATTCCCAGACCCCTCGAGCCCTCTTGCGTAATCTCGCGCGAGGGAAGATCGCAGATACGGCAGAAATCCTTGCGTTCGCCGAAATCCTCTCGAAAAAGGGTGAACAAAAAATCAGGAAAAACGTGTCTCGATGCCGGGGGATGCTACGTCCTTCGCCTCCGGTCGTTGCTTCGTCGAATTTTTTCCGAAATCCTCGAAAATTTTTCAGAACATATCCCAATGTTTCGAATTGCATTCAGAATTATATCTTTGTCCGAGACTTATCGACTTTTCATTTCCAAAGGGGAATTTTAAATGACCGATTTGATTTTTTTCGTTTTACAATTATTGAAATAATAAAGTTACTTACGCGGAAATGGATACGATAAATTTTTTTATCCAGGCACATATTGGAATAAAAATTGCACAAAATCTAAATAAATAGAGTCTTGTCATTTTTATAAGTTAAAACATTTTAATCGCTTTTAGTGCTTGGTAGGTTTAGTGTTAAAAAGGAGTACAGGAGAGAACAGACAAATCTCAGTGAAAATAGTTGCGAGTCGGCTTAATTTTTATTTTCTTCGAAGCAGTTGCTCGACCGGTTCAATTTCTATCTGGTTGGAAAGGAGATACATGGTCGAGAAATCGTTGGACATCGACGGTTTTCGGAACCGGGAAGAATATACGTTGATCAGGTGTGCGCATTCCTTGCGGCTGGGGAATCTGCATAGTTCGGTGGACGCAATCACAATGGGCCACATACCTGTACCCGACTGCGAATAATGGTTAGGTGGCGGCTCACCCTCTGGCCCCTCTCCTCCCTCGCCCCCCCCTTCATCCGTCGCCTTTTATTCCTCTCGCAACCGTCAATGTCCCATTAACGCCGGGAGAAAACTGCGGACGATGAACGACGAACGGGAGGAGAACAAACTGAACCGAAGCGAACCGGTCGCCGGCATCCGTTGTAAACAGGAAAACGGCAACTTTTCACCCTCCCGGGGCGGGGGTCGACCTTCCTCGTAACGATCCTGCGACCAGAATCTCCGCACGACGGGGAGGGCAAATGTCTCTTTCATTTCTTTTGCTCGCATGCGAATGCGAAACGTCGCGCCGCGCGGTCTTAACCCTCCATGAGCGCACTTAGTTTTCGCACCTTTCGTACGCACACTGGGTTGCGTTTATGACCGGAGCTATTTTTTTCCGGCTTTCAGAAAATCTAACAAAAATTCTAGAACAATTGTTCGAGTCTCTACTTTGATACCGGTATGAATAAAAAATGGAAATTTTACGGATCAAATTCGGAAAAATGAGGGTCCCCCTTTGAGAGAATTCGAGAGAAGACCGAATTCTTCATCGCGATTTATAAGCGAATGTTTGCCGTAATACATTCGGCGTAGCAAATTTTGTTGGGATCTGGAATCCGTAGAAAGGTTGGCAAAGTACTCCCAATATTATACATCCCAACTTGTCAATTTTCATTCCGTTGAATACTTTGATTTCATAGAATCTTTGAGATTGCTGACACTCGAAGTGTTAAACAGTCCGCGTTACCATAGAATTCCTAGTATCTACAAGGATCGACAGTTGTAACGCAAAAATGTTGTAATTCGTTGTTTAACGTTTGGTACACCTTGCCGCCACGAGGGTGGAACAGGTAGGGTTCATCCCCTGGAAGGAACCCGCTAGCCGGAAACGCGACGATTATCCGCCGAGATTATTTCCGGGGGGAGGTTACGGCTAAAAAGAGGAGAGACCTGCGCTTGGTCCACATATGGGGGCTCCGTAGCATCCGCGAACGATGGCACATGCATCGAAAGAGAGGGCCTCTCTCTCCTCGGAGCATCTGTTGCATCGTGCATCGACACCACCACCACCACCACCACCACCACCACCACCACCACCATCACCGGTCGCAACCACCAGAAGGCACCGTCGCTACCACCGACCCTGACGACCACCAGGTGCTACCCACCTTCCGTGTCTCCCCATCGTCGTCTTCGAAAAAACCTTCTTCGTGTCTCTCCCCCCACTCAGCCCTCCTGCCCTGCTCTCCTCTCCTCTCCCCCCTCCTGGTCGCCTTTATTCCCCGAGATTTCCACCATCTGCGCGTCTCCTCGGTGCGCTGCACCCCTCGCGCGCTGTCTCCCTTCGGCACGAACGCCGACAGGGTTCCCAGTTCCCTGTTCCCTATTCCCTGTACACTGTTCCCTGTTCCCCCGGCATGGACATCTTCGAAGACTTCTGGCGACCACCTTCTGCCGAGCACGAGGCTAATTGTAAGCCGTCGCTCGTTGCCGAGGACCCTAGCACGCCGAGTTCAATCTTCGCGCAATTACTCTCGAGATCCGAACCCGTTGCAATCTTCTACGGAAAAAATGATTTTCGATCGGACGGGGGAACGGTAGTCCACCTGGCTGCGAAACTTCTTCACCCGCGAACCGCGCGAGAGCTTGCTCCCAACGAATCTGAGCCCGCTGCAGCAGGTCTTAGGCGCCTTCTTCTCGCTAACGAGCTGCAGAAACTTTCCGATTGGTCCAGCTCGCTCGCTGAAACAATCCGGGAATATTGGGATGATTTAACGTGTACCGTGCGTGCGAAGGACGTTTCAAAGACATTTCGCCGTCGAGCTTCGCGGGAAACGATGAGATTGCGCGGTGTCGAAAAGGTACGGAACAACCCCATTTCAGTTCACGGCTTTAAACGCTCTTGCGAAACAGTACAGTGATCCGAAAATTGTACCTAAGACGTATTCCATCTGTGCAAACTTGTTTGACGTGGCTACGAGCTGTCCTGTGAGACTGGTTCCGTCGGAAGCGAACAAGCCACGCCTACTTGCAGAAAGCCACACCTATTCTGCACAGAAAGAGCCAGTTTTAGATGCTCTCCGACGTCTTCTTCTTTTGTCGTTTGCTGTAAAGCACTGTGCTAAAACAAGTAAATGCGTCGATTGCTCGGTAAGTCACTGTCCCTCAAAGTCCGGAGCTACGAAGCCACGCCCACTCGGATCAGGCCACACCCAGTATAGAGAGACCACGACGTAGCATCTTCGATTAATTCTTTCGACGTTATACATTCCCTTGTAGGATACCGTGATTATTCTGAAATCGAGAGCAACGTAGCCACGCCCATTGAGGTCAAGCCACGCCCATTTTGTACGCAGAGAGAGCAATCCACGTTTACCAAGACGATGAACGTTTGTCGCCAATGCCAGTTAGAAAAATCTTTGAATCTCCGTCACTTTTTATGAAAAGTTAGCTGTCCAAAGTGGGACGAATGTGGGTCGGACATAATTGATCGGGTGTCTAAAAGAAACCTTGAAAGGTTTGTCTTAAAAATAATTCGTGACTCGTAACATACGAGTTTTTACTAGTCAGTCATTCAATTGTTTGCAGCGCTGTTGCACGAGGGTTAATTGATAATCATGCCCGCGAGAACTCGTGCTCGAACGAGATTGTGCGCAGCAACCCGATGACCCAGCTTCGCCGGGATTACGGTTCATTCGATGAATGCCGAGCAGGGAGCAATGGTCGCTGATTAGGTTCGTCACTCTGATCCGGGTCCAGCTTCCAATCGGAGGGATGTGTTCCCTGTGGAAGAACCCGCCTCTCATGACTTTCATGAGGACCCACCCCAGCAATTTTTACTCGCGGCTCGTTCGTCGCTTAATCAATGGACGAATCGAGTAGATCGCGGCTTCTGTCGCGAATTTGCTTCCGTCTGGTCTTGTAGATGCGTAATTCGTTCGCGGGCCATAATACCCGCATGACTCGAGCTTTCCATTATTGTTCCAACTCCATCGTGTCAATCCCAATGTTGTAAGAGAATCAAGTATAGTAGAGGGCGAGAATAAAAATGATAAAAGTTATTTTCTGTATCTAGAAATGTTCTTCGAAAAGTATGGAAAGTTTCACAGACTTTCGTCGATCCATTTCTCCAAGAAAAATTCGAAGGCAAAAGATGTGTTAATTAAAAAACACTGTTTTACACTCGAGCATGTTCTTTAAAATATAGATAAAGTTCCACGGAGCTGCACCGAATCAATTCTCCGGAAAAAATTCGAAAAACGCAAGAAAACGTGTTACTTAAAAATAGCGTGTCACGCTTGATCGAGTCCTTCAACGTATCGGCGAAGGTCCACGGGGCAGTAACGTGCGCTTCCTCCGGAAAAAATATCATTCGCGTCGCTCGAGAAGCAATCTTGAAGAATTGGTCCCCGAGTAGCTCCGTCGATTCCCCGAACGACAGATCGAGCTAAAAAAATAGAATGGGGGTTCCTCTCACCCTTTTCCGGTGAGTATCGACCAACCGAAAGGCGAGGCGGAGGCAGAACGGCAGGCGATGAACTCGAGAAAGCGTCGAGCGAGAAAGAAAGGAAGAAACAGGATCGAGAAGAAAAGAGAGGGAGAGGGAAAAGAAAGGACGAAGACGAAGGTAGAGTACTGGGATCTCGCGCGCGATGCCAGGAGCCGGTAGGGTTGAACAACCCTCTTGTATCTTCTTTATTAAGCTCCGGAGACTTATTCTCGGTGCCAGACGGCGTGCTGCGGCAGGGGAGGAGGTCCTGGCAACCCTTTCCCCAGGAAGACGGTCGTTCCCGCGTGGTTTACGACCTTTCCACTTTCGTTTTCCTGCCGCGCACCGGCTCCCGGCGACGCGGCAACCGTTCCAAGGAATCGCGATCCGATCCATGCCCCGGAATTTCCTGCTAAATGGATTGGAATCGATGCTGGTCCTAGCAGAAATTCGCCGAAAGCCAACGCCTAAAAGCTTTTCAACAAAAGCGCCACTATGCACATTTTATTCATCGATCCGCCGATAGATCCAGCAGATTTTTCGCAAATTAAACCTCGGTTGGCGGATCCTTTTTACAACTACACCATGGATTATTTTTATTTATCGATTTTTTCATATTCTTCGATGGTTATTCTTCTAGGTCTAAGGAAACGGTATACTACTTTCAGGGTTAAACCCGTTCGATCCACTACTTTTCTCTGACGGAACAGCCATTGATTGAAATTAATTGCCAGGAACACTAGCCATAGTTGAAAGCGTGAAAGCAGTCAGATTTCCTTGCCGGAAGTCATTCGGGATGTTAAATTAGCCTGTTCGCAGCTTGGTTTCTTCTCATGGTAGATTTTTCTCAGACTTTCCCGGGCTCGGAAGGCGCCGTGCCACCTCTAACACCATCACCTGCGCACCGATCATCCGGTCAGGGATCGAAAAGCGGAAGGACAGCCCTAACAGATCTATTTACAGAGGAAATTCCCACCGGGAATCGTCCGGGCAACGCGATCTCAAATTTTCTCCACGGGTATCGATTTTTCTTCTCATTATTGTTAACCCGGTGCAAAAGGGTTCTTTGCTGGGGCCGATCCTCGAATGACTGAACAGTCTGCAGCAACCACAGCTTTCTACGTCCTCTTCGCCATCCTTCCTCCGGTAGTTGGTTCTTTAACCATCGAGCTCGAATCGCTACGAACGATAACGCGATCGGCGTCAATACTGGCAGGGCGTTTAATGTACACACTGCGACCTAACGATACGATATAAACGCCGCTAAGTGGCACGTGTGCGAAGCACCGGCGTAATTACAGTCGTAGAATCGTCCGAGACGGTCCATCGGTAATTACGATCATCATTAAATTCGTGCGCGGCCGGGTTCTAGCGTTTTTACCGAACGATAACATAATCATCTCGCAGTTAAGTAGATGTGTAATTACACCGTTTGCTCGCGCGAACGCCAACTTCGTCTCGGAGCAATCGCGTTGCGTGATACCTGTGGGCTGTGGAAACAGGTTGCCGGCTACTCGGGAATCCGATGCCATTCGGCTTTTTGCCGGGCGATGCTCCGAACCGATGCATCGAGGTGTGTTTCAATTTTAAGGGAGAAATTTGCCTTCTCTTGCTTGCGAGTCTCCTTTATACGAACCCCAATATTTAGCTAAATTATATGTACATCGTTTTATTTTGCTCGATACTGTCCCGAGACAATTCTGCTGTACTCTATTCGAACCAGCCATCGATTTTTCTCGAATCGACTCCACCGTTGCATAATACCTTCGAAATGCTCGAAAATTTTCGGGAATGCTCCGGGAATATAGTTTGTCCCCGAATAAAATTCGAAGCTTGGAACGAACGTTCGTTCGACAAGAAGATGGTCGACCAGACCCGGGTGGATACGATCCGGCGAATCTGCGGCGCACGCACGAACCGCGAACCTCCCCTGTTACGTCTGCGTAGAGTCGAGTTGAAAAGCTTCTGCTTTCACAGCTGCAGCCGCCGCTCCTCTCTCGTCCCATTCGAAAGTTGTTTATACTTTCGCACAGAGCGTGCCGGCATTATCGAGAGGAGTCACGAGAGGATGAGAACGCGAGCTCGCCTCGCCCAGCGCGAATACGAATGCGAGGAAACTCGGCTGCTTTCGTAATAGTAGCTGTGTATCGGTTCGCGCAGGTGATGCAACCCGCAAATATTTCGCCGACGAGTTTTGCAGAAAACGATGAGATTGTGTGGTATCGAGAAGGGAGGGCAGAACCTCGGTTTCGGTGCCCCGAAAATTCTACCTAAGACATTTGTGCAAACTTGTTTGACGCGACTACAAGCTGTACCGAGAGACACTGGTTTCGTCGGAAGCGAACAAGCCACGCCTATTCTGTACAGAAAGGACCAGATAGATGTTCGCGGATTTCTTTCTCTTTTGTCGTTTGCTCTAAAGCTTTGTGCTAAAACAATTGCTCTGTGGATCACCGTCCTTCAAAATCTGGAGCATCTAAGCTACACCCACTTGGATCAGGCCATACCCATTATAGAGAGATAGACATAGCATGTTTCATTAATTTTTTCGATGTTACCCATTCCCTTGCAGGATACTGTGATTACTCTGAAATTGAGAGCAACGCAGCCACTCCCACTCGGGTCAGGCCACGCCCATTCTGTACGCAGAGAGAGCAATCCACGTTTACTAAGACGATGAACGTTTGTTGCCAATGTCTGCTAGAAAAATGGAATGTTTCAGCTTATCTGCAGTGTCGGAACACACCGGTGTTCACTGTTCCCATTATCGTGGACATTCCCGTACCACCGGTTCACTCTTTATCATCGCTATTTTTGCCGAACGTCGGACTTCGCGACCGATGTTAACATCTGCGCGATTGCTATGCACGTGGAACTTTCCGCGCACGTATCCATATTCTTTCAGATAACTTTCCAAATCAAATTCGCTATCGGCGCTATTTTTACGAATTTATTCCACGAGCACCATATACGTCGCGATCATGGCTGTTTGCATGCACGTTCTGGTATGTTCTGGGAGTGGACTCAGAATTTTTCTAAAAAGTTTAATTCAAAATTGACGGCACCAAACGCTGAATAGAACCATGCTAAAATGGTCGAAATGGCGCTTGAAACGAGAAAAATTATTTCAAAAGAAACAAATGAATATTACATTGTTTCCAAGGTGGAGAGAAAAGTTGGAAGTCGAAGGCTGAGCGTGTCGAAGGAAAAATGTTTGCGAACGAATTTCGGCGAGTTTCCGAACGACTCGCCGCGTCTAATCGGCATCGTGGAAACGAAAGTTCAGGTTCTAACGGCAAACCAGCGCTTGCTGTAGAAAGCACCGGCATTCCGCCGCGCCGTCTGCCCGGAGCAATCGATTTCTCGATGCTCGCAACGGAGGCATTTCGCGCTTCGCGATTAATTAGCCACGACGAGTTTCGCCCGAGCAGCTCTTCGACATCCGTTTCACCCACCGCGGTCTTCGCATTCGAGTCTTGCCTGCAATTCGGCAAGTCCCGAGTCTCTCGAGCGCGTTGATTTCGTCTCGCGGTTGTCCGCTTCCGGTTTCAGCCTTCGAAACGTCTCAACACTTTGGTCTCCGTTTAGTCGACAACTTCTCCCTCTTCCGCTAAATCGGTTACAAAAATTCATCGTTTGTGCGCTCTAGATCGCTCGAAGACTGATCCATTTCCGGTATAGACTTTCAAGGGGCCTAATATTCTCTTTCAACATTCTCTAATAAATATTTCTTCCTTTTTGTAATAAAATTAAACTCTATCGATCGTACAACACTACTCGAAGGTCGTGTCCAATTTTGGTATAGTTTTGCACTCTAACGATGCTCCGATCCTCCACTTCCGGTACGACGCGACGCGCCCTCTGCTCGTTTCGAGACGAATTACGCTCGCCGTACGAGCATAATCAATTCCGTGCGAGAAATCTCTGTGGACACGGAGACAAGTATATCTCTCGCAACCGTTGAAAAACCTGGTCGGGAATGAATCGATTGCAAATTGAACAATAGTATAGCGGCACGGCGGCGGTTCTACCTAGGAGTCGTTCGGCGTCATATGCTTCACTTCTCTCTCTTCATGCTCCAATTCGCCGATGCGTTCGTTCGTTCCGCGAACAACGGAGCCCGCTGGAATTTAATAGTCCGCTGGCTCCGACGAATCGCGGCGTTATTAGATACTAACGACCGCCGTGGAAAATATTCGAACGTGAAATTCGGCCGAGCAAGGGGTGGGTGGGGGGAGAGGCCCGGGGGGGGGAGGACGAAAGAAACGCGACGCCGCAACCAAAGGGAAACAATGTTGCGAGACGCCTCCGGCATTTACATAATCCTTCCGCCGCGATCGGTTTAATTGGATCAGGCTTAATAACGTCGAACCTTCCCCTAGTTACACGCTTTCGCGTCTACCTGTTTCGTTTTTACTTGATTTCTACTCTCCTCGTTGGCCCGCGATTACTTCGGACAAGCTCCTCCTCCTCGACGACGCGACGCTCTCGTGTTCTCCTTCGAACAGTATTCCTAAGCTATCGGTTTCATCGGAATTCCTCGAACAAGTCGCGTCCGGGCTTTACTCGCGGATTATTCGACGCATCGATGATCGATGCAAGTACATCGGGTCACGTAACAGCCAGCCTATTGCATTTCACCGTCGATCAGTCGGTTCGATCGGCTCGAAAGGACGGACGGAAGGTGGTTACGAATTTCCAAGGAAATGGAACGTTCGCGCTCGATTTATCCTAATTTAATTACGGTAACCTAGTAGCACTGTTTCTAATTAGCGCCGCTTTCGCGATAGGGATCGCGCGTTACACTTTCGCTCGTTCTCGAACCGTCGAACCGTCGAACGGGCCTATTCCCCAGCGAAGTTAAACTGGTATTACCGAACTGTGTGTCTCTTGCGACAGACTCGGAAAAATTCGTGTTATGGGCTTTTGAGCACCGTGCAACTTTTTTGAACTTGCTATGTTGCAAAGCAATCGGTCGATCGTTAAGCGACACTCCGAATCAGGCGTCGATGGAGCGACAAAGTCACGCCCATTTAGTTGGTCGCGCCTAGTCTACGCCGCGAGAGATCAAAATGCGAATAGGAAATTTTGGTTCGTTTGTCCTGTTGCTCCAAAGGACACTGGCAGAGGGCAAAGAGCACTTCTGCCGCAGTTCCGTGGCTCTGTTAAATCGGGGAGGGATGGAGCCACGCCCACTCGAGCAGAACACGCCTACTCCGTCCAGATCGAAATGCGAACAGCAAGGGAGAAGTTTTGGTTCGCGTGTTTCTTCGAGGTCGTTTGCCCCGGTGCTCCCAGGGGCGCTCCAGAGGGCAAAGAGCGTCGGTTCGCCACGCCCATTTCGGGGGAGGGCGGCCATCGAAGATTGGCCCTCTCGCAGGCCTCGATACGAATGCGAATTCAACGCGCGTCAGCTGTACGCGGCGCGCAGCGCGCAGCTTCTAATAGAGACCGCGCGAGCGCGAGCGCGAAGGGGATCGCGGAGAGAAAGGGAGAGAAAAAAAGGGAGAAAAAGTCGAAAGAAAGGAAAGGTGCAGGCTGCGAATCGCGGGTCCAGGCTGCACCGGCTCGGCTCTGCTCGGCTCGGCTCGGTTCGGTTCAGGCTGTCCGAGGCGCCCAGAAACGTCCCACGGTTTTCGAGGTTCACCGGGGTTAAAAGGAATTACATTATCGTGAAGCGTTTGGGCGTGGGAGCACCGGGGCTCGAGGATCCGGCCGATGCACCCGTTGCACCCGTTGCACCCGCTTCTCGCTCTCGCTGCACCGGTTGCACCCGCGACCTACCTTCCGCGCTTCCTCCTCCACCCACGCCACTCTTTACCGCCGGTGCCTCCTTTATCTTTCCATCCACCCCCGTGGACCCGGACGACTACCCCGAGGATCCCCTTTTGTGCGACGCCGGTGCACCGTCGATCACAGGTGGGGAGGACTCCTTTTGTAACCCGCCCCGAGAAAATAAAAGACAAGACAAAACTGTAAGTCGCGAGAGGGCTGCGCGCTTTTTTGTTCGCACGGGGATTCAACCCCCTTGCAGAAGGGTTGGCCATTTCATTTCCAAAGAAACCGATCTCCTCCTCGCCACCCCTCGCTTCATTCTTTCAGATACGATTTTCAATCGTCAAGCCTAAGGGTTGCCCACGAGTAACTCTCTTGAGTACCGATGTAATAAAACTAATACATATCCTTCCATCTTATTACATACGAACATGAGTTTTGTTCACCAACTAAATAGTTTGACGTTGCTCGTCCACATTCGAAATGGACCTTTCTGTCGAGTCCGTACTTACATCAGTGATTGACAAGGTTACTATGTTGCCTGTGAACATTCTGATAAAAAAAGTCACAAAAAGGAGCATCGCATTGTTGAAAAAAAGAATTGTTTCTTTCTGGTACCAAAAATCTTCGTAATCTCGTTGAACGCGTACCGGAAACAGCCGGAAGTCGGGTTTTCACCGGGGGGAAAATCGAGCGAATGGTCTCACCTGCCCTCACCTTCGTGGAAGCTAAAAATCGGCGAGCATATCGAGGGACCCTCTCGATTCCAGGTTCCACCGTTCCTCGGTCAGCATCCAGAGGGAGACAGACAACGAGCTGGACCACTGGCAGTCGCTGGCAGGTAGCCGGCGCGCGTGTACGTCGGTGCGCGACAGTGTGCGTGTGCAGCAGGTGAGCAGTAGGTCAACTCGGCTCGCGTGTACATTTATATGCGAGCGTACGTGATCCCTGAAACGGCACCGTTCTTTGTTTCGATCGAGGGACCATTCGATCCTGCTGCCCTCCCCCCCTCCCCCGTTCAATTAGCGAAAGCTAATTCGGAAATGTTCGACGCTAGCCCTATATTCTTGGAGAACCAGCAGGACCAAGATCGCGACATTTGCTTCGCAACCCTTCAGCGATCGATGAAGATCCTTCACCAGTTCAATAGTTAATGGTCAATTCAATTCTGGGCCCATTGATATTTTATTATTTATTTTTGTCTACCTTTCATCGCAGATTTTCCTCTCTCTCAAGAATTTTCCTTGCACCTTTCGCCCTTCTGACTTGTTGGAAATGGTTCCCACCATGGTCCATGTACAGCTGTGCTCTTCTTATTAAGTTCCTATAAACGCGTTGTTCTGCCGTTTTATCGTATTAAATTAAAGAAATTTTCAGGACTTCATCTGCATATACAATTGATCTCGTACGATTAATAATACCTCGATCCAAACGCGATAGAGTTGACGTTGACAACGAATCGTCGGACGAAATAAATTGATTCTTTCTTTTCCGACTTGGTTTTCCCGATCGCACCGGTTGCGAACCGCCCTGTATGAGTTTCAATCGAAAGCTGCATCGCGGTATAGGTTGCTCGGACACATAAGGATCGTCGCGCGAATGATTCCCGTTCCCGTAGCCGTGCAGCCGCTAGCCGGTGGAGGCGCGCGGTATGAACGATCACTCACACAGAGCCGGGAGTCAGGTAGTAAGGTGGGTAGGTGGTTGGTAGGTAGGTAGGTAGGTTGGTAGGTAGGTAGGTAGGTGCATACGCGTAGCGTGGGAAGGTCCGGCAGCTGAGAGCAGAAGGGGCCCCAAAAAGCGGCTGCAGCTTCTTCTTCTTGCCGGTTGCTGCCGCTGCCCTCTGCCTCTGCCTTTGCCTCTGCCTTCGTTGCCCGTGGGACCTGCCACTGCTTCTTCGCAAAGTAACATGTAAAAATCTTTAAATTTAGCAGATTCTCTACAAATTTTTCCTATTTTCAATTAACTATATTCGTAACAACCTTGATCGATTTCGATGGAACTTTGTCCACAACTTACTTAGATCTACCAAATACACCTTCTAAAAATTAGAGACATTTCCTTTTTCCCACGCAAATGCGACTAATAACAATTTTTAAAAACAACTATTTACACATTGGCTGGTAAACTAATCCTTCTAACATCTCCAAGAAACTCAAATCGTATGGTCCAATATAAAAAAAAAAGTTATTCGGTTTGAAAGAGTGTACCAATACTTTTTACGCTCACTGTTTGCAACAACCTAATAATAATTGCGCGTATCAATTTTTCGAGGGAACCGTCGAAGAGGAATTCAGCGTAGCGAACAGAAAAGAAATCGGCGTAGGTCGCGCAGGTACGCGAACGGCGAGGGTTGAAAGTTTCATGAATGAAATTGATGGAATTGCGCCGCGCGTATTTACCCTCGCAGCGAACACGCGGGGACCGAGTACATACGATTACACGATTATGCGATTATAGAGCAGCGAGCGCCGAGAGAGTGTTTGCGATTCACGCGGCTCCCCGTTCGACCGGTATAGAAATCGTTCGACGGTGTGCGTTCGTGCGATCTCGTGTTCGCCGGTGTGCGTATGTTTGCTCTCCCCACGTGGGACAGAGGCGGAATAAAGAGGCACTACGTGCCGGATTAGTTCCTCCCGGATTTAATCTGAGCGTTTCAGAGCAGGAACTCGAACAATTAATAATGAGACCTTCACCGAATGCCCCGTCCTTTCAATTCTTCGGGACAGGATGTCGTCGCGGTCGTCGTTGTTCTTGTCGGGCAGCGACGTCTCGCATCCGCGATCGGGAATCACCGTGGAAACTTTCATTCCCATGTTTGCGCCGCGCGGCCGTACCCTGCGACACGTTCCCCTGAAAATAAAACAGGGAAAAGAGACACGGTGTCCTTCGGATTTTGTACAATGGACCACGAAGAGAGATTTCACTCTTCTAGCCTTTAGGGACGACGATTCTCTAATTGAAATCATACGAGACTAATACTTTTTTTCATGCTGAAAACATGATAACAAAATTCTTAGATGTTTCTAATTTTTCACTGTTTTATATTTCACCTAGCCAATTTCTTCGTAAATGTATAAAAATTCGCTGTCTACCGACAACGAAGATTCCATTGATTGTAGCCACGCAGAAAATACTGGTTTTCACTTTCCGCGGAGAATCTACAGAAACAGAAAACACCTCGGAAGAGATTGTCGAAAAACGAGAGTCCACTGTTTATTTCGATTCCTGGTTCATAGAACCGTGAAGAAAGGGAGAGAAAGGGAGAGGAGAATGGCAAACACGGCAGAGGAGGGAAGATTTGTAGAATACAGGAGGAAGAGTGCGGTGGGAATGGTCTCGCGAACCAGACGAGAGGAAGAAGGAGGGATGTAGTGGGCGGAAGTGACCCGTACAGGGAGGCTGCAACCACCTTGGCTTCCGCTATATCGAGGGTCCGATACACACAACCACCTTGTGTTTTTCATCCGTCTCCCCCGTCGCTCCTCGCCCTCTTTCTCTCGTCACGCGTGTTACGTATAGGGAGCGGGAGAGAGGGAGAGAGCGTGTATTCCACTTACTTCTGCGAAGAGAGGCCTAAAATAAGCGATCCTCTCGTCCTCCGTGTTCCCGTTTCCTTCCTTGTTTTCTTTCCCGCGCACGCCCGGACCCCCTTGGTCCCTCTTACTCCCTCTTTAGCCCCCGGGCACACTCCTCTCGCCCACCAATCCCTTCGTTCCTTCCGCCTACCGTCGCCGATATTCCCTTTTTCTTCTTCCGCCTCTCTTTCTTATTCGCTCCTCTTCCCTCTTTGTCCCCCGGTTGGCTGCCCTGTCAACCATAACAGACCGGGGGCACAGGTCGAAAATTGCTCGTTTCGAGTCCGAATCACCCTCTTTCGATTACCCTTTCTGGAAATCGTAAATTGAACCTTTGGAGGGAGTCAAAACAGCCCGAGCTACAATGTAATATACGAGGATAGATGGGCAGATAGAGCCAGCAGAACGATGATCCCTTTGTCGCGCGAAAGGAAGGATCTATCTAGACATTTCTGGTGAGCAGCATTAGGATTTGGAGCGAAGCATCAACAATCAAATTTAACTTCTCCAAGGCAAAGCATATTCTGACATATTGCCGCCCAATTTTATGTATAGAGACAGTAGCAGAATTGAGTGATATACACTTGCGCTCGACTTGTGTGTCACGATTCAATTGGACAGCTTTTGCATAAAGATCCACGGTCTAGATCTCATCAACTTACACTACCACAAAAATTCTGCCATCTTGGGGTATGAGAAATAATAGCTAAAAATAGCTTTCTGGAAAAGGAGGAGGAGGCACAACGCGGCTCTCGTTGCTACCTAAAATAGAAAATCCATCTAAAAGCGATCACCAACTCACCCCCGCTAAAAAGATTATACCTTTCGGTAGTACGAGGGACCAAGCCACAGCGCGAACAAGCGAAGTGTACAGCCACTCGAAACAGAAGGTGTCTATCGAAAAGCCACCCTCGTGCGATCGCTATTAGAAAACCGACGACGTCGGGAGGTGCGAGGACCCGCAGCTTCGGGCCCGACCACCAAGACCAACAATCTCGTAGGAGTTCGAGCAAGTAGATCTTGGCCATGGTCCTGACGATCGCGGCAGATTGTGCCATAAGGATGCTGCGGCTCGTTTCGTCGAGATAAAGATTGGAAGAGGATGCGGGAGGGTGGTGAAGGGGCGGGGGGCAGGTCCGTCGACAGCCGGCGTTTTCGCGCGCCAGAAGGCCAGAAGGCGCTTGCCGGCCCTTGGCTTCGGCCACGGTGGGAAAAAGGGACTATGGGATCGCGAGAGACCCGGCCAGGAAAGAGAGGCACCGTTCGCGTCCACGGGAACCGAACAGACGAAGACGAACGCGAGGAACAAGAAGCAAAACGAACGCGAACGAAGGGAGGGAGAGAGGCTGCGGCAGTCTATCGAGAGGCGATGAGAGAGTGGCCGGTCAATCGGCAGCTCCGGCCCGGCCAGATGCAGGATTCGCAGACGGAACCGAACGGAAGGAAGCGCGATTTATTCTGTTTGTTGCGCGCGGCTTTTTGCGGACCATCGGAACCAGGCCCTGACAGAAAGGAGAACGAGAGAACGATCGAACCGCGCGCAGTGGGGGAAGGTCGTTCCTGTGGGTACGAGCGGGCTGAGAATGCTGAGAACGAGGGAGGACGCTTCCTGTCCCGCATTCGAATTCAGATGCCCGCATGTAAACACCGCTCGCTCTCTGTGTTTTTAAAACTGGATCTCGCTGGTTCCGACCGGGCCTGCTTGCCTGTTTGTATTTTTCTCCTCGGGACCACCTTCCTCCGTATCCTTTCGCCGGACCGCGGGATTGCCTCCGTGGACGAAGTCTTTCATGGACCTTGGAGCCGTTCTTCTTCTTCTTCTTCAATTTCTTCGCCTTCTTCATCGTCAGCGTCCAATTAACGCGTTCACCGTCGCACTCGGGGCACATTAACGATCTCGCAAAAAAACTTGATTGTCAAACCATTTTTAACATTTTGCAGTCGGAGATATTTTTCGCTCAGGGGACTAAAATTTTTCAAATTTTCTGAACGTAATATCGTACAATTCGACGAAAAAAAAACGATAAAGCTTTAAATTCTAATGCGCGGAATCCAAGTTTCAGTGTGCGGAGTTCACCGGTTTAAAAATTATACACACGAGTAGTGTGTACGACATGTAGCGAGTGGCTCCGCTAGGTCTAGATTAGATTTTGGATTCCGCACACTAGAATTTAAAGTTTTATCATTTTTTCGTGAAATTGTATAATATTACATTCAGAAAAGTTGATCATTTTTTGTCCCCTCGGCGAAAGTTTAACCAGTTGATATAATACCTCACGGAATACTGAAATGTTTAGTAATCTACTAAATATAAACAAATTTAATAATATATTTTCGATTCTTTAAATGTCTTCACTGTTTTGTAGAAAATTTCTACATACTAGAAATCGTAGTGGAAATTACTATAAATGATATCGCTCGAGATAACTGATCGATTCAGGCGAAAGCGAGCAGTGCCGTGAACAAACTTCATACAACGCAGCCACGATTATTTATCAGTGATTTTTGAAAGTTGGTTCGCAAAAAGGGAGACTCGATCCGCTGTTCTCTGGAAGAAAATTCGAGACCGAATCCACGGAACGACACAGAAATTCGTTCGATGTTAGTCGATTGTCCACGCAACAGATGTCGCGGGTCCGCGTCCCCCGATCTTTCGAAATTAAGCAGAAACACCGCACCGGGGCGATTAATTTATCATGGTTGTCGCTCCGGCATTTCTCGGTTATGCGTGTTACGTAAATGCCGATGGGCTTTCACTCGATGATCAGGTAATAACGGTAATAATAATTAGCAATTTATACCTTCCGAATCCCCGTGCCATGCGAACACGGAGTGCGCAAACGAGCGATGCGCTTTCGAGTCAATTTCGCTGAGAAGCCATAAATCAGGAAACCAACCGAACGAAACAATAGGACACGATAGAAGCACACACTTGGTTATCCTAATCGATGGAATAACTGTTTGGATGATAAAACAGTTACTTGATCGCGGTACTGAATTAAATCCTAACTGTACGTAATTATTTCTGTTACTATGATGGATAATATGATGTCAGTGCAATGTGTATTTTAATACAAAACCGGGCACGAACTTTTCAACTCATCTAATAGTTATACAAGGATCGATCACATGTATATTTATTTCTAAATCTATTTGTTTGTTACATAGACAGCGGATTTTACGCATTTATGACAAAAATTAATACATGTAAGTTGGAACAGTAAAAACATTGGCAGAGTTTAGTATAGTTTAGAATTTACTACTTTCAATTTTCTATGATCGTTGAAGTTCGCTGCAAAGGAAGCGCGACCACTTCGTCGAAGACGAAGACTGCTCGTCGTTTTTCCATAATTTTTGTCGCTCCTTTCACACTCGACCCTTTCCTTCCGATTGATCCCCTTCGTTCGCTTGATCGCCGACCACAACAGGTTCAGCGTGACTCGGTTTCCCTTCTTTTCTTCAAGGTATCCACCGTGTGTCTTCCTCCCCGAAGCGTTCTCAGATGGTTTCTCGCCTCTTTTTCCTGCGGGACCCGCCAAGATAAAAGGGGCCATTGTTGCGCTCGCGCTTTCTTCCTTGGGATTCTTATCCTGCAAAAAATCCCCGCCGAAAAAGTTTCGCGTCTTACGAAACAGAGACTCGAGTAATTCGATTTTCCACGTTTCCGGTCGGTCGCATCTGTCGCGCGATCGCGATCCGGGTTCACCTGCGGATTGAGAAGCTATCGCGTCTTTAAAATCGAAGATCGTCCAATTTGGTTGCTAATAAAAGATCCTACATTAAGAGGTGTCATTTCGAAATTCGCGCTACTTTTTCATTTGCGAAGATTAGAGTTGTCAGTCTTCGACTCGTGGTTAATAAAATTGTGAAAAATTGTAAAAGAAATTGTGAATTGTAAAAAATTGTAAAATGTAAAAAATCATTAATTATAAATAGAACGATTTGCTTATAAGTAAACATAAGAACTAAATTCAGTTGAGAAACTAAAAAGAAATGAAGCGTTTTATATTGCAGCGATTTTTTCGGAATCATCGAAAATGAGAAAATGAGCAGTAAAATTGTGAAAAAGCAGCGTTTTGTGGCAAACCCTGTACACATACACGCACAGCAAACTTCAACCAAATGCAAAATTTACGTGGTTTGTTGCAGAGATGTTTTTCCCGTCCCCGGAGAAGCGGGATATAAAGTCGAACTGTATTTTATCGGACGTAATTACGCTATAAAGTTGTATCCGCTTAATAAACGAGGAGCAAATGTTCGCCGTGGAGTTTCTCCACGCCTCCCCCATGCCCACAAATCACCATTCCGGCGAGTTTCCCTCGGAACGATTCCCCGGCGACGCCCACGTAGCTCGCGACGTGTAATTGATTAACCGGCGAACGGAGTTAATTAAAACTCGACCTGGCCAGGGGGTGGACGAAGCCCGGAGGTCATTCCGCAGCTGACAAGATAATTTCGCCGAGCCACGTTAGTCGGTCGATTCCGACGAATCTGTGAATGACGACTAACGAGGCAGGAAGACGGATCGCTCAGATATATTCGTTACTCTATTTCAACGATTCTGATCGATTCGCTGGGACTCTCTATACGTCGCTCGAAATGACTCGCCGGTCTTTCATGAGATAATGCTATTGCGTTATACAAGAGCCAGAAATTTTATAAGCCTGCTACGGCAGAAAATGGATCACCGATTCGTCAGTCCCTCGTGGGATAAAACTTATGCGGAAGCCGGGAATTTAATAAGTTCAGGTAGGAAATGGATCACCGATCCGTCGGTTCTCCCTGAGATAAAAGCATTTTTGTTGCGCGGAAGACAGAAGTTTGATAAGCGGAGCTGCGGATTTTAAGCAGTTATGGCAAAAATGAGATGATGCAATTTAAAACAGTAGATTTAACACTAAACCTACCGAGAATTAGAAGCGATTGAAATGTTTTAGCTTATTATACAATATAGATTTTGTGCAATTTTTATTTCAATATGTGCTTGGATAAAAAAATTTATAATTGTAAAATGAAAAATATAAAACGGGTCGTTTGACCGACAGTGGTAGGTTTCGTGTTAAGAATGCCAATCTATTTTTCTCAAATTGTTAAAATTATTGAAGTAAGAATGACCTGTCTGCGAAAAAAATATTTTTCTTTTTTGACCTTGATCGTCAAGGGGAGCTTTTTATACAATATTTTCGCGACATATATTTTCTTGACACCTTGTATACGAAGAGTGCCGGAGGATACGTTGCAACCGACAAAAATATAATTATTTTCGAATGCCACGTTCGTTGCACCGCTATTACAGCAACGAACGGGTAGACATTTGTAATCTGTTTATCTGCTTAGACGGATGCATGTTACCACCGTGAAGGTATTTCCTCGGCTGGCATTATCATCTGTAAACGGTTAATAAGCAACGAAAACAACCGTAGCTTTACTTTCGTTGCGAGCCAGCCGTCCCGTAAAATTCCGGGACAGATTAATTAAACGTTTAACGCCGGCGGCTTCCGCCATCCGATCACGATTCATCGTTAATTAGTGGACTAAGGATGTTTAGCGTGCTCGTAGCGCGCGTAGGTGTGCACGAAACATGCGATACTCTTCTCTGATTTTCCTTGGCACGATCGAATATCCTCATTTCAAATTCAACTACACTTTGTATGATTCAATTATAACAGATTGTATCTGTTCCAAGCATTGTTGCCTGCGTTCGATCTACGTCTGGTAGTTCCAACCGTTAATTGCATCTTGTTTAACAAAGTTGTGCGCGGCCCATTTTCGACGATTTCGAAAAAATCGCTGAAACCAATTTCAATAGTTCTTATGTCTCGTTGTAAGGAACTAACGCTCCCTTTATAATTAACAATTTTGTTACAATTTACAATTTCTTTTACAATTTATTACAATTCACAATTTCTTTTACAAATTTGTACAATTTTTTACAATTTAAAATTTCCTATGTAATTTTGTACACTTTACAATTCCTTTTACAATTTACATTTTCTCTTACAATTTTTTACAATTTTTCGAAGCACCTATCGGAGAGAGGCAGCACTAATCTTCACAGATAAAAGTAGCGCGAAATTTAAAATGACACCTCATAATAGAAGATCCATTATGTAGACATCCACTTCTGTTATTAATAGTTTTAATGAACTGGAAATAATGCAATCTTTAAGTTGCTTAAACATTCCCACTGTTTTGCATTTGATGTACCAACTCGTTCACGAGTGCATAAAATCCACATAGTCTACTTAAAACGTATATTAAAATAGTACACGTAGTAAAACTACGCGCGTGTACGACGTTCATGAGTTAACAAGAAGGTAAGCATCGTGCACGCTGGAGTTTAAAATCACGTAGGATAATACTCGAGGTCTTTTCTCGGCTGAATTCTTTCGATATATCATAAAGGGGGGACACCGCATTTAACAAAAGATTTCGGCGACTTAGCCAGACAGCGAAACAAATAGTGGTAGCGAACGTGATAATTGGTACTTGTTGCCAGCCCATCAACGTGGGTGTTTGCCACGATCGACGAAGAAGAGTATGCGCAAAGTATCTTCCCAGGACGGTTGTTTACCGAGAGAACGGCTGACGGAATCCGTAATTGTCGAGTGAAAAGGCGACGCGTCTCGTTGCGTCGCGTGGGTAGAGGTAGAGGCACACGTACTCGTTTAGTATGACCGGCACCGACTTTCCGAAAGTACGGCTGTTTCGGGGTAAACGGCCTGGCCTCTATCACCGTCCTACTCGCTGTTGTTCGCTCCTACTCTTCGGCATTGTCTTCGCGTATCCTCTAAATGCTAATTGGCCGGGAGAGGAGGCCTCGACCGGTGAATCACGGACGAGAGCCGCGCGCGCGGCGTTCCTGGGATCGTTCTCTCGCTAAATCGCTAATTAACACCAGATGCTAATCGACGATATACTAATTGCATCTTTGACCGTAATCGTCGAGTTATTAATTCATACCATATCTTGACCGACAGACGATTAACTCGAGGGAAATGGTAACCGGTTCTCTCCGGGCTCTGCTAACCCTTCGCGGACCGAAATCATTTTTAGTTCTCGCGGTGGATATCGAACGTATCTCCCGATACGTTTCACGATCGACGTTTCAACGTCTGAAATAAGACGTCTGTTTCGAGACGCGTTAAAGACGTACCGTTTACGCACGCGAAGAGTTAACTATAATAATTGAACGAAGGGGGAAGTCTGACATCTTTTGAGAGTAATAGTTTCCTTGAAAACGGTTCTTACATTATGTAATAAAACAATTGCAGTATCTCTCAGCTGTTCTACATAGACTGGCAAAGCTATATATTGGATTGCAATTGAGTAGTATAATGTTTCACCAAGTTCTGAAGTAAAAAAGAAGATGTAAATTGTGAAATTTTTATTTATAAGGCTGAGGATCTCGCCGATAACCTTTCGAAAGAGCCCAGGAGCTCCGCAATCATCCCGATTGAAAGTGGACGAAAGGTGGATGCGCGCGCGATCGCTTGGCAGGTGTGTTCGTCGAATAATTTGGAAAATCACGGAACCGAAGGGGCAGGGGTGGGTGCTGGTGAGGGGAGGGGGAGGAGGGTGAGCGCAGAAGAAAGGGAGAGGAGAAAGGTAGCCGGCTTGCGGCTCGCGACTCGGAGGAGACGCGCGTTACATGTCGATCGCTCGCCGCCGATGGCGATGCCGGTTCGATGCCGCCGATTAAAGCGACAAGGGAGCCACGGTGCCGGCCATTTTTACCATAACAATGCACGCACGGTTCGTCATAGCCGTGACCAGCCACGGTTGCTATTGTTCCACGGTTTCCCACACGCGGCTCCTACGTGACGCGAATTCGTCGCGCTAATGGGAGTGCGTCCTCGCCGCTCCTCTCCGCTTCGCTCCGCTCGACTCGGCTCGGCTGTACGCGTGTACAAGCGACCGTCACCCGTGATTTATCGGCTACGCGATCCATGGATCCCATCGATCCACGAAAATTGCTACCCGTAATCGCGATGCGAGCTCTACATCCCTTTATCTCAAACTCAAATCGTCAGGCACCACATCGAATTCTAGAAGCAAAACAGTAGCGTACATTGCCTCTGAACACTATCTGCACGCTACACGTTTAATTTTCGAAAACTTGGAAATATTTAATGGACGTTCGTTCAAGACACGTCTATTGAGAATGCGACAAATTGGAAATTTTTGAATCGAAGATCGAAGCCTCCCCTTTTCAACCACGTTCAAAAACTTGGACTACGATTTTTTTTTTATTTGTTCTACCAAGCTTCGAACTTGCGAAGGCTTTCACTTTCAACTTTACTGAAACAGAGAAAAAAATTGAACGACAGCAAATGCATCAAGATTTACTTGTTCAAAGTTATTAAATAAATCGTGTCGATGTTGTTCGATTTCTGTGGTTGCCAAGCGAACCGGGTTAAAGACGCGACAAATTCCTAAAGGAGAATAATTCGACGATTCGATCGCAGCGAGCGGAGTCACTGGCCAAATAGAAATGGCAAAAAGAGGGAAAAGGTTTCTCGACAAGACCGAATTGGCTACCGATTGAGTCGTCTCCCGAGTTTTTCGCAGCGTTCTCCGTTCACCGTTCCTCTGTTCTCGGTCGCTCCCGGTCGAGAATGTATTCGAAAAACACCGAATTCTTCGTTGACATTCGAGGGAAGCGCGCTCGTCGTCCGTCAGGTTGTCGACTCGGGTCGCACGGTCGAACAAAAACCGGCGATTTCCATTTACCTACGCGTGGAAGCTGAAGCGAACGGGTGCGCGATGGAGAAATGACCATCACGAATCGGTGGAACACGTGGATTTCGGAATGAACCGAAATTATGCGGGGGAACCAGTCGCTCGGTGGGTCATTGTCGGCGGCATGGTTCTTTCTTTGGTCTCCGAGGAACCAGCAACGAGACACCGAAAGCCACAAGTATCTCTGTGCTGCTCGTTCGATTTGCGCATCTCGTTTAATCGGTGTTGTTAATATCTTGGCGTTGATAAAAGCCACATAGTCGCACTAGATTTAGCAAGGATTGAACGTTAATTCTGATCAGTGACCATCGTATCGGCGACCTTAAAGTCATGACAGAGTCTTCGGTGGCCAGTGACCAATATACATTAACGATTGACTGGCCAGTGACGGGTAGACGTTGAAACTCGTTGCACAGGGCTGCAACGTGGCTGAATTAGACCGTGGCGAGGGACGAAGATTGATTCTCGGCTGATCGGTGACCGCGGCATTAAAATTCCCGAGGACAAGCGAAATACCCGAGGAGCATATTGCGCGAGAGCATCGATCCATCCGACCCGCCGAACGATCCAGCGATCGCAGGCTGGAAAAAAGGATCGAAAAATAGAGCGCACGGTCGGTGGTGTCACCGGAGAAAGGGGGTGGTCCAGCTGTGGCAGCATGAAGGAATGCGTTGGTTTTTAGCATGCGGAGGAGTATTCGAGCGACTGGTTTAGCTCTGGGAGCGTCTTCGGGGCATATCGGTGTTCAACCCGTTACGCCTCCCTTCTGTGCGGTCACTCCGCAGAGGCCTATTAATTTCCAATGATCTTCGGGGTAACCAGCTGCGCCGGCGAACAAAGATAAAAAGGGGAGGGAGAGGAAAAAAAGGGCTCACCGAGGGAGAGAAAAAATCCTCCGAAGGACGCTCCCTCTCCTTCTCTTTCTCCCGTCTTCTCCGGCCGTGCGTTCGTTTGTCGTTCACCGATCGAGATGCGTTTCGTTTCTTCGAGGCTTCTCGAAGAGTAGCCTCCCTCTGCCCGTCTCTGTCTACCTGGCCGTGCACGGCGCTCTCCGCGTTGCCTCATCCCGGGCCCCGAAGAAAAGCTGCGAACAGATGCTGGCTCTTCGGGGCACGAATCTCCTTCCTCCACACGTTTCCCTGTTGCGCGCCAGGTAAACGCCAGTCAGATGCAAATCGACGTTTTTCCTACGTGCTCCGCTCGAGTGGCTGGCCCATTGTTGCGTCGCTGCCTTCTCTCTTCTTTCTCTTCGACATTTTTTCTTCCCTGCCTCGTTTCTTCTTCGGTTTTCTTTTTCTCCCTCCTCCTGCTCTTCGACGGGTCGATTCGATGCAACGAGGGAAACTGGCCGCGGGGGAGACGATCCCCTGGAAATCGCCTTTGTTGCTCCCGGGGGACAGGGACCGCGGACGACCCTTTTGTTTTGGCAGGCTGCGGTCGACGACGCGTTCGTTACGCCGCTGATCGCGAATGGGACGAGCGAGAATACGTCTTTATGACCGGGGCTACCGCTACGCTGTTCAACGTCCTTTCAGCCTTGTCCGACCGATTACGGCGGACCGAGGACGTTGTAAATAGATGCCTGATTTTCGGATTGCCTTCTGGAGACGAACAATCACTATTGCATAATCCCTCTTCCTATCGGAAACAAAAACCTTCGATCGATGCTCCACTTTTCGCTGCTCAGTTTGATTTTTTTCACAAAGGAGACGGGTTGCGCTTAAACCTCCTTATTTTTGTAATAAGGATCGTTTGACGACTAGTTTGCTACTGTTCTAGATTTTAGAAAAATCTAAAAAAATATTGTAAAGAAAACAATTCGAGAGATGAAATTTCTTGCGACGCGTCTCGGACTGTGAGAAGAAGGCGAAAGCGCTCGAGTTATTTGTTTAGGAAGCTGGCCGAGAGCCTGAGAAAGAAATCAGGCCGCGTAAGCGAGCAGGAAGAGGCGCGAGAGGATGGATGGTAGAAAGGAAGGAAGGAAGGAAGGAAGGAAGGAAGGAAAGAAGGGAACGAAACGGAAGAAGGAAAGAAAGAAGGTCCGCCGGGCCGCGACGGGAGAAACAGCAGCTGCAACACCCGATACGTATCGTGTTGGGTCCGGGTCCGGGTCCGGGTCTGGGTCTGGGTCCGGGTCCGGGGCGTGGTGGGGAATATGCCCGGCAGGGTCACTCGAGAGAGATTATTATCATTTGTATCGGGCCCGGTTCGTGAGCTCTCGCGAACGCTCGGCCGTGTTCGGTCGCGTGGCACGCGTGCCGGCTCCCCCACTACCTGCCAGCCGAGGCCCGGAGCCGGGGCCCACTCCGAGCGCTCATGCTCTCCGCCTAGGCCTTAGGGTGTCTCTCGATATTACGTCGAGAACCGGCCCCAGCGCCTGCCACCGCGCCGCCGTCGCCGCCGCTCGTAAACTGGGACATTGTGCTTCAAATGAATGCGGAAGACCGACCGGACCCACGCCCGATTCTATATCCGGTCCCCGCGGTCCCATTATCATCGGATCCCGAACCGCATCGAGCCGCTCGATGCGTCGCTAAAAAATTCATTTCGGCAATTTTCAACAAAAAATCCGCGGAGTTATGGAACTTTTGAGCAGATAAATAAGTTATTATTATATCTCTCAATATTTTTTGTACCAAATCGTAAATTTTGTCGTTATTCACCCTAGAAGGAGGTTTAGGTTCAAACTGTTCACTTTAAAAAAACAAATTAATTTACAGAAATTGGGATAAAAAATTTTCTTCCGTCAAGAGTCTTTTTTCGATAGCAGAACGAAACTAGTCTCGTTAAACTGTATTAACTGCACACGACCCTCCGTCGGTTCGAAACGAGTCGCTTCGTTGGTTGATTCTAGCGTTAAATCGTTACGCAGTTAAATAACCTTGATGAAGATCTAGTGGGAAGGTACGGTGGTTGCTTCGTGCCGGCTGTATCGTCTAAACATCCCGAGGATCCCCGATGCACAGAGGAGGGCGAGGAAAGGTGTTGATTCGACTCGTTCCAGTCGAATCGAGGAATAGCAATAATTCAGTCCCTGTCCATTATGTTGAAAGGAGCCATTAGAACGTGGAAGACCCTCGATCTCGAGGAACAGTATTTCTTGGATCTATTCACGATCGCTGGAAGCCGACAGCTGTAAGGAGACCTTAATTCGTGCGTCGCATATCGTGACTAAACTGGTCTCTCCTGGCTTGGCTGGGTTTCTCTCCTATCTCCCTCCCCTCGCCATCCGACCACCCTCTATTAATCGCGCGGATTAAGAGAACTCTACGCCGGATTACGAGCGGTTACATGAATCACCCGGTATGCCTAATAAACGAATCGAAACCGGCTAAACGGAGTTGCGTATTGCGTGTCACGAACTGACCTCTGTTCGCATCCCCTCGTATAATCGCAGCTAACAGAGGGTGCATCCCGAGTGCTTCAAGGGTGCCTGCCCATTTCGCAAAGACGCATCTCCGCAAAAATCTGCGACCTTTGCGAATTTATTTCGCGGGAATCACAAGCTTGGCGGATATAGTACTTTGCCTACGCATTTTAATATGTTTGGCAGAGTACTCGGAATTTTAGCAAGCATTTCTGTCGCAGATTGGTAGAATTATGGCTCCTGGTGTGGACCGCACTCGCGTCAGCTTCGTTTTCGCCGCTCTGACCCGAAATTCTTTGACTCGCAGCAATGTCGGTCGCCCACGTTCATTAAAGGGGTTAGGTATCTAATTAGGATGATACGAATGCAAACTGTTCCTCGGGCTACGCGGCCGCTAGATAATGTTATTATTTATGATAACACGTGAACACGAAACCCGCATTTCCGCGAGCAGATAACTCGAAATTAAGCCCGGCTTTCCAGGTGCTGGACGACAGCCTACTATTCGTTATTACGATTCGTTAATTGAACTGGAACACACGAAGCTGCTATATGCGTGTGTATCTGTTTCGAGTAGAAAATCTATGTTGAACGGTTGTCCACTGTTGACACTGGAACATTTCTATTACGAGCAACAAATTGGATCACCGGTGACGTTCAATTGTTTCGTATGTCCGAGCTAGAGAGGCGACTGTTTTCGGTTGTTGTTAAATAAATTTTACGTCCATTTAACAGCACGAGTATACAGCTGCGGTTAGGTCAGCGTCGACGTATTTACAATATTTATTTTTAATGGAAGTGGAACTTCGAACGCACCGTTGCGCCGTTTAACGAGCGAAGACACGTTCAATCGACTTTCACCATTGTCGATGAAAGTGATTTTGGTTTGTGAATTTCTTCGAATTCCAGAATTGGCGAGTAACTGAAGGAAACTGTGGTGCTGTGCCAGAATTGACTACTCAGCCGAATGCTCGCAGCTTTCCTCCTAATTCGATCAGTAACGGCGATTATGGCGATGACAGCGATTAGTTAGCGAGAGCGGGCCACGAGGTCCAGTTACGCCGGTGCCCTCCGTGCAAGATGACGAAGATTCCAGGTACCGTCGAAGTATGGTATGCACTTTGTGTTCACGGGGGAACGATTACAAGCGGAGTACAAGCCGGCGCGGCGGCCGTCACGCCGTTAATTCGATTAATTGCGCGTTTAGGTACGTGGCGCGCGCGAGCCGAGCCTCTGCGGTATGCCCTCGGTTCAAGTTTCACCGGGGTCCACTGGCTGGCGAGCAACGCGCGCCGCCGCAGGTGAAACCGAAAATTGCTTGGTCGCTCGTCAAAGCTATGCTCACGGATCGGTGCCATTGCTTCGGTCGCGTTAACGCTCCACTGTCCGTCGTTTTCCCTAATTCTGACAAATTTATTAAGGCGACCGAAACCATCGTAGATTAACAAATTCATGCTTCCATTTTACAAGGACACCTTAAAAATTGATGTACGATTTCCTTTAGTTATTTTATTCAGATCTGAATGAGAAGTACTTTTTTTTATTACACCATCAGGGTTTTACGAACTTGTTTGAACCGCCATAACGAAGCGCACAGCAGGTTCATTTACGAGAAAAACTTCTGAAAGTTTTGGGCCCCAATTTCCCACCTGCAGCTTCGTGTAAAAATACCTTAGATGAAAATGACCAGTGCGCAGCGAAAGTTGATGCTTCGAGCTTTGAAACGAGTCCGGGCTCATGGTCGTGCAACTTGTTTTTGCTAAATTATCAAAATTTGAATATCGACAACTTTTAGAGAATCGAAAGTATTTGAATACTTTTCGATCCCATATGGACCGGTTAAGTGTACTGTATTTTATAGAAGCGGCCCGCTGTACGGCGCTGCGCGAAGGTGCGTGGCGTTGGGTCGATGGTCTCGCGGGGAGGAACACGTGAATCCGTCACGCGACCTTCCTTCGTTCCTTTCTTCGTTCGCCGGTGTTTCATTCATACGTGCCCGGGGAGAGGCGTACAACGAGCGAGTATACAGTATAGGAGAGACGGCCGCGGCCGCGGCCGGGGCCGGTTACGTGCGCGGTGTACACGACCGAGACCGAGTAGGGCTCCTTGTCGGCACATGCGCTCGTTGCGCTGGTTACGGCGTACTTAGGAGAACCCCGGACTCAATGAACTGCCGACTGGTTCAGGGTAGCGAGCAAGCGCGCACCAAGAGAGTCTAACAAACCGGCCGCCTTCGGTGTTCGCCGCGTTTCTTTCTCGATGTGTGCGTGCGAGCGTGCGAGCAACCACGGCAAAAAGGTTCTCTCGCACGCTATGATTGGTAGTTTGCGGTGATCCGCCACGGTTCTCCGCGAGACCAGCGATTTACGCGCTTCCAACACTTTATCGGTTCGTTAATCCTCCCGATCGATGATCGACTCTCCCGATCGATCGCGGCGGGGATGCGCCGCGCGGACCGCCGCGGATAACCGGTCATTTCCTTAATTCACGGCCAGTCTTTCTTTTTTTCCTCTCCTTCTTTCTTTCTCTTGTATCTACGTCTCCTGCTTCTCCTTCTTCTTCTTCCTCTTCTTCCGACGCGGTGTCCATCTGCTTGTTTATTCCGGGTCCCAGGCACTGCTTAATTTCTGTTTGATTGCAGCATCTGCCGCCACGATCGACTCGGGAACAGGGGAACCGAGCGATTCCGGATCGTTAAGGGGTTGCCACCGGCCCACGTTGCTTTCAAATGCACTTCTAACTCGGCGAAATATCAAAAAGTCATGCACCACCTCGCGCAACAAGACAACGGTTCGCGACGAGACGAAATATTATTTTACGTAAGCACTTTATCTACCGGGAGCCTGTTATCGCTAAACCTGTCGAGCACTGAAAGCGGATTAAAATGTTTTAGCTTACAAAAATGACCAAGGCTCTTTCTATTTCAATTTTGTGCAATTTTTATGTCAATATGTGACTGGATAACAAAAGCTTATCGAATCAATTTCCATGCAAGTAACTTTATAATTTCAATAATTGTAAAATGAAAAATATTTTTCAATAATTATATTGGAACCAGTAAAAGTTTAAAAATCATTTTTTACACGGTAATCCTAGACGAAATAATTGGATCACGTTATCGAGGATGAGGTTTGGTTCGATTGAAATGTCTGTTGCCGTTGAAGGACCTGTTAAGAAATAACCGTGGGACTTCCAAAAATTATTAGTTTAAAATTTCCTTCGCGATTAGCTTGACAAATATCGTGTTCAGCTTAACAAATAAATATACGCCGGTAAATCGAAATGGAACGTCTATTCGTAGGACGTCCGAAAGTGAGGTTCACTGTTCGTACACTTTGCGCTCCGGTGGAAAGAATCGAGGACACATCGATCGTTCGAGGGCGGCCAGTGCAAGCGCGATCGAGGATCGAGCCGGTCGAGTGCGTGAAGCGGGTAAAAGGAGGAACTAGTGGCAGCGCGCGGTGGTAGAAGCGGGGCCGGAAGTGGTTCCATCTGGCTCCCCCGTTGGTCTGACCTGTTGAACCACCTCGTGACCGGAAGTATGCCATACACCTACGGGCACCATGCTCGTCCCCCGTCCCGGCGGTGCACGCCACGAAAACAACAAAGGCTTCTTTCTGCCCCTTGCCCGTGACACCTTATCGTGCTCCTTGTCGGCCTGTTTACTTGATTACACGGCCATGATTTTCCCCTTCTTCGGGGACCCTCGTCCTTTGTCCGATCGCGACATCCTTGGAAAACCGCATCGATCCTTCGCCGCGCGAACGGGACCATCGATTCGACGTCGCAACGAAACTCGAACGAGTCGAATTCGTTCATTTTTCTGGACCAAGGTTCCTCTGTACTCAATTCCCAACTACGTTTCTTCAGGATTCGAAGCACACGCAAATGCGCGAAGCTTTCCAAAACATGGGAACGGTGTAAAAGCTTGGACGAATGCTGGCAAACTAGGATCTAGAATCTTCGATGTCTCCTTGGACGGCGAACCTGAATCGATCTGCGCGGAAATCGAAGCGGACAGGTTCGAGGAATATGATTATACATGACGGTCGTGGATCGTCGAGAGAACTTTGAAACGAATTTACGAGCGCTGTCGCGTACGACACTTTGCGGGACAGTCTGCGAAAGCAAAATAAAGGGTAGGGAAGAATGCGATTCGCGCCGGGGAACAATGGGGGATGTCGATGCGTGCCCGAGACAGGTCCGGGGCATTATGTTCGTCGTACAATGGCTCGCGAGGAGCAGTATGCGCTGTTCGGTAATCTGTCGCCCCGTGAGTACTTATGCGTTTTTGTTGCAGAGGGGTCAGCAACGAGGGGTGGCCGAGCGTTTCGCACCCATCGTGTTTTCGCAACGAGTGACGTCAGTGGGTTACGAGCTCGGTGAAAGAGACCGGGAAGGGTGACGAGAGGAACGTCTAGCTGCTGGGGGTCTGGAAGCTTACGGGCCGATCGTTTCTCATCGATGACGAATATGTACGCGTTCAAAAAGTCCTCGGACAAATCTATGATTCGCAACCGAGGAGATTTCGACGATCGCACCGATATACGATGTATTCTTGCTCCAAGAAGGTAATATGAAAAAGCGAGGCTCGCGAGCAAAGTGGTCGGAAACCAGCAGCCGCGACGAAGACTACGGCCGAATGTCGCGAGAAGAGCCACTCGAAAGCGCGAGTCCTTCGACGAGGCGTGTCCGGTATCGAGAACCCGGCGAAGGTTCGCGTCTGCCCGAGAGGAGAGCGCCTGCTCTCAGCCTCCGGATCTGCCTCCGCGGAGCAATTTCCTGGATAATCAAGGTGCGCCGAGCAACCCCGTCGGTGTAATCAAATTATCGAGCGTGGCCTGGGATATGTTCTCGAATCCGAGCGAATTCGGGGCCCGGACAAATCAGGTTCCGGGCGTGTAACCCGTTCGCCGACACCGTGGAGTATCGCGGCGCGCGTAAGAAGAGCGTAATACGCTTAAAAAGAAGGGTATGACGTCACGAGGAGGTGGCACGCCGCGACGCGGCTCGGCGCGTGCCGTCGGATGGGGTACGCGAGTTTATCGCGGCCCGTGGAACAGAGACAAGAGACAAGCAGGGGGAGTGTAACCGGTGCAACCTCCGGGGGAGAGAGGGAAGAAGCAGAAAAGCTGAGTCGAGGAGGAGAGGGAGAGAGAGAGAGAGAGAGAGAGGGAGAGAGAGAGAGGCTAAAGAGAGCCAAGGAGAGAGCGAGAGAGAGAGGAAGGAAGAAGACAGGCGCCCCGAGGAGTCTACGACAGGCGAGCACGCAGGCAAGAAGTCCGCACGAGTGGCTGGGGTGTCGTACAGGGGCTACGGTGGTGGGGGTGGGCGCGTGCAGCCGGCCTGCAGCTGCCTCGTTCCCCGACCCTGTTCCCTCGAGCCCCCCGCCACCGAACGGTCCCCCGTGCCCCTCCAAGAGCTGGTCGCGTCGCGAGCCACCGGCGCAGCCGCTACCCACCACCCCTCTTAGTTGGGCAACCCCTCTCAACGGGGACCCGGCGGGACCACAATTATAAGTAGGGGTGCCCCCGGCTTACTACCTCCAGTCGAGGGTTGCACGCCGTTCTGTAGACGCGCGGGACACGTACGCGTATTTTCCAAACGTACCACCGCACGCGTGTGTAACCGCCAATAGTAAAAACGAGTTTTTTTTTTGATATTTTCGGGTATCCAGATACAGAGAGGGAGAGAACTCGAAGAGAAGCACAGAGAAAAAGGATAGCGAGCCTAATTGGAATAGGATCGCGCGCACGAAAACGCGTCTCTCGCAGGATAACCGACCACGCGACTACGGAACACGGACCAACCGAGATCGGAGGATTCGCCATCCGTCGATCGTGCTCCGGTGTCTCGTGACCGATCGACGTTGCACCGGTGCTTTCCGGAGTAACCGCGGTGTGGCGCTAGTGTCGGCTGTTTTAGCGACGCGAGCGGAGCCCGGATCGCAGCCGAGCAACGGAGAGGGTAGAACCGGGAGAACGGAGGATAGAAAAGTGCATCGAGGGAGGAACTAGCGGAGAAGAGCGCCGGACTCTTGTACAAACGCGCGCGTATACGAGCACGACCGAGCGGCGCTTTCGCAAGGAAAACGTACGGGCCTCTCCGGATCCAGTAGCAGTTCAGCCGCGGAGTGGTGCCATTCGTGCCGGTTCTCTCTTCGCGTGTTGTTTCTCCGTCTTTTCCCCCCTCTCCCCGACGAATCCACCCCCACCCAGGCCCTTCGAAAAGATTCCCCTCGCGCGAAACGGGGCGCATCGACTCCCCACTCTCCACCGGTTCGACTATTACTCGTTGAATCTCCGCCGGTGCCGCTACCCCCACCACCCTGCGATTCCCCTCGTTCCTCCCACTTCTTTCTCGGCCGGCAGCGTTACCACCACCATCGTCGCCACCACTCCTCCGGCCCGACACTCTTGCCGAGGGAATTATTCCTCGCGGTTCGTCGACGGCCAGTCAGTGCGCGGCTCGTCGTTGTTGCGACGGTTGGCGAGGCGAGAGTGGTGTCGTACCGTGCATATTTTTTTTTTTCTCTTGTTTCCCTGAAAGCCGGCAGAGAATTATGCTCGTGGCGGATCGTGCGACGCGAAACAACGCTCCACGCGGGCGTAGTACCACCGACATACTATAATAGAAAGGACCCGCGGATTACAGAGCGACGAACATCATCGTCGTCATCGTCATCGTCATCCGAGAGAGAAAGAGATAGATAGGGAAAGCGAGAGAGAGAGAGCAACGTATACACAACGGTGCGTCCGAGTATAAGCAACGCTGTATCCGAGGTATCCGGCGCGCGGAGAAGTTACACGATTGCAGCGACGAACCAAGGGGGGCCGTCGCTCGCCGAAAGTGTGTTTCGCCTAATTAACCTACGCACGACTGCATTACCATCCGATATACACCCTGGACGAAGCTGTTCGACGACTCTCGGCGTCCCACGGATAAATGGAATAAAGTGTGTCACAGTCAGTGTTCAGTGATCTCGCGCGTGATATATATGTATATATACATACATATATATTTGTATTTGTACACCAGCTCGCGGCGCCGTACGTGAAAAATTTTACGGATATACGTACCCCCGAGTGTATTATTATTGTATTGCAGTGCGACATATATATATATATATAGATATATATAGGACAGAGAAGTGACGCGAGTTCGTATCTCGTTGTTTGTATTTATTTATTTTTTTTCTTTTTTTATTTCACTTTGCATCGTCTCGTTTGCTTCGCCGATTTTCGGATTATCGCGTGTCTCTCCGATTATACGGCTACGTTCGGTTTTATTTCTCTCGCGTGAAAGATCAAATCACCGGGCCCGGTCAACGAGTAGTTTTACCCACGCTTACACGGAGGATTATCTTGTTGTACCTGCCCGCTCTCCGTCGTAACACGTTGCACACCGTTGCCGAGTCGGAGAGAGCGAGAGAGAAAGAAAGAGAGAGAGAGAAAGAGATCGAGATAAAGCTAGAGATCGAGAGAAGCAAATAGGTGCACGACGGTGCGTGTGTTACACCTCGTACACGGCGGTTCACGGTGGGCTATGCAGCCTCGCGAAATCCAAGCGAGGAGGTAACGCCGACGAGCACACACACCGGAGCACCACGGTCCACACGCAGCCGCCGTCGACGAAGCACCGGCGGCGTGTAAACATCCGAACCCGATCAACCACCAAACATGTGGACCACGATGCTCGTGTGGACGGTCGCCGTCGTGCTGCTGCCGACACCCCGAACGGTAAGCGTTGTACTTTTTCTCTCATAATATTGTACGTACAATCCCGAACAGAACACACACCTGTCTACATTGTTGCCTACCTGTCGTTTCTTTCAAGTTCTTCCCTCCACGAAAGAGATATGTATCGTTTCATGAATTAGTCGGCGAATTCGATGAGTTTACAGCAGAGAAATGGATTGCAAATTTCAACGGTGGAAACATCGAAAGCGTCGAACGGTGTATATCTTTTCTAACGGTATCGGAGGAAGGATCAAATTCTTCACCCGGTAGAGTTTGTAATCGACGTAGAAGATTTTTTGTGTTTTGCGAATGGTCACCGTATAAAGTGTAGATTCTAAGCGAGTAGCGCTCCCGATCGAACTTGGCTTCGTTGGTTTCCAATTCCAAAAAACGTAGCCGTCTCGAGTCGTGCCGTAGTTCGCTGTAGTTCATTTCTCAAGAGACTTCTGAATCTTCGTGCTCGTTGCGGCTGTGGCTGTCCAGCTGTGCAGGTTCGAGTGCTCGAACGTTAGAATTCGAGAGGTCGGAAATATTTCGGTGTATTTTCGGCCGCGCGAAACCGCGTTTCTTTCGAGCGCATCATCTTTTCGGTCGCTCCTAAATATCCCGGTGGGGTGTGCCCGCCCCCGTTCCCCGGAAACGAGCCTAAGGACAGATCCAAATGGATACAAATAGGCCGGGCGTCGGCAGGTTCGTAATTTTCTTCTCGCGACGCGGCGCCTACGATTTTCCACTTATCGCGTTGGTTCTTGGGTGGAGTTCCTAGTTTTTTTCCGTCGTTCGATGGCTGTTTCTAGCATGACCGAGGGTCATCGGCGAGGAGCGCGACAAACGAGCGCGATAACGGTGGCGGCGCGGCGACCGGGACGAAACGCGTGGTGCTGATCGTCGCGTCGCGCCACCGACACGCACCGAAAGGATTATTTTGTGAACGGATCGGCGGTATCGCCTGGCGATGTTGTCAAACCCGACGGATACGTTTGTCAACTCGACCGGCGCTGTGCGGGTCCGACCTTCGCCGGCTGCCGATGAATGGCCCGATGTTTTGGTTCGGATTCCAAGACGTTCCCGTCCGTCAAACCGGTCGCCTCGCCGTAAGCTCTGTTGGTATTTACGGATAAAAACGACGACGCGTCGATTGGTTCGTTCAGAATAGAATCCCTCGGTCTACATATTTACCGACCGTCTTTCTCTCTTCTTCTTCTTCTTCTTCTCTCCCCCGTCGTTCTCTCGTCCCTCGTCTAATTGAGCACTTGCGTAAGTGCGATCGCGGCTTATATTTATCCAACCTATATCGGTTGAACAGCCGCCGCGGATCCTCTAGCCGATTCGAGAACGATCCCCGATTCCACCGAACCGGAGGATCGCGTGTCCCGCTAGTACAGTTTCTCGTTCCTTTTTTCCCCTAGCCAGCCACCCCGCGGCTGCCCAACTGTATTCTTCCTGGGAGAGATGTTTTTTTCCCTCCCGTGGTTCTCCGCCCTCTCGTTCGTCTCTCTTTCTCTTTCTTTTTCTCCGCGGAGAGCGTGAGAGAGAGAGAACACCAGACCCGCGCACGAACCCGGCCCCGCAGACTCGAGCCATCCGGCGAAACAGGAGAAAAGGCAACAGTATTCGGCGTACAACAACTCTAAATCTGGATCCACTCTTTTAGAAGTGTCTAGCGTTGCGCCTCGTCCTTTTCGTTCCACCACTTTTCTTCTCTCCGCACCGTTCTCGTCGACCTTCGAGAGACACCCTCCGAAATCGGCGGATCGGTAGGCTCTTTGTCTCCTCTCTCGTTGGGTGCTCGGCGGATGATATTGTCTTCAATTTGTCTCAAATATTAACCCTTTACGATAACGATCCGTTACGTATTTCCTACGAGACAGAGAAAATTCGTGTACTCGAATGCTTCACCCTTTGCCCTCGAATGGGATCTCCTAGGCGCCAATAAAAATTGCCATAGGCTTATTCAAAACACTTTTTGAATTATTCGATGCAGGTGTAAGTCACTGAAAATCCAAGTGTTCTACCAGAGAACACAATGTAAAAAAGATTACATAGAATGTTCCAAGTTGGAAGAAATGTATCGAAATTAAAATTGTTTCGAGTGCAAAGGGCTAACAAACAGTTCGAGCGCCAGTTCGGCAGCACCAAAAATCCCATAAAATCAATTCTTCTCGTATCGTTTGTGTCTGAACAATCGTTATTTATAAATCTGATTCCTGTCTCGCATTTTTTGGGGAACGTAGTACCGAAAGTGACAAGGACAAAGGGGCCACAAGTACCGTAACCATGGAGAAAATCGCACGGCAAGGGGTTAAGGTCTTGGTAGACGGAGAGACGCAGGAATAAGTCACCCGCGTTTCCCTTAATAGCCTCGCGTATCTCTTTCTATCGACTCTCGATGCATCGAGAAAGGGAGAGAGGGAAAAGCTAGGAAGACGGCGTCTCAAAGGGTGCCTCTGGAAATTGTTTTGTGACGAAATAACGTCGGTTGTTGTATCCGTAAATAGTCGGCGGCGGCCATTCCCGTTCCGAGAATAGCGTTCTAGCGCGCCAAAAATGAGAATTCCTCATCGAGCGGCGAACACGCGCGCGCAACAGCCTCTCTCTCTCTCTCTCTCTTACTCTGTTGCGGCGCGGCGGTACGAGCCGCGTTTCACGAGACGCAACGAGAATATTTTTCGATTCTGCCCGCGGAAGCCTCCTCTCGCGCGTTCTTCTCCCTTTGTGTATTTTTCGATGCCGCTCGTAAAGCGCCGCCATGTTTGCTTTGCGAAACGATCGGCCGTCCATTGAACGCGCGGAAAAGAAAGACGCGCGGTGTCGGCCAGGTCTAATTCCGAGCTCGTAACTCTAGAAAAAATTCGTTCCCCGGATTCCTCCGGTTGTTCCGCGATCGACGATATCTAGGATAACGAATCTGTAACTAGATCCTGGAAGATGAATAGGCGCCGTCTGGTCGCGTGTCGTGCTTCCATGTAAAGTAAACGCTGCTTCGGTAGGCGTGGGCTGCGTTGCTCCCGATTTTCAAGGGGTCAGTATTCGCGTATGTCCGCGCCGCGGTGACTTTTCAAGATCAATGTTATTTCATTTTTGCGTAGACCAGCCCGAGTAGGCGGGGCTTTCGATTTTGACGGAGCAGTTTTACCCGGTAACTGCAGGCTCGATAGGTTTACACGATCTCACCGTTTAACGCTTCGACTGGCATGCCACCTTGGGTGACTCGTTTCTCCAGACTCGAAAATAGAATTATGCGGTGACAGGTATACCGTGAAATGTGAAAATATTTTTCGCTTTAATAAACGAATCGCTTCTACCGAAATTTTGTCGTCGTCGAGCGGGCGATCGACGTGTTAATAAATGTAGGGTTAAAAAAAGCAGTTCATACCGGTACATACATAGTAGTTTCTGGGAATTGTTTCTGGGGCATTTTCATAGGGAAATTGGTGTCGGCGAGGGTGCGAGTCGCGCGTCGAAAATTGCGGGTTCCAGGGGGTGTAATGGACGCGAGGACCGAGTCGACCGGCGAGATCGTAAAACGATCCGATCGCAGGCTCGATGGTAAGGTTAGCGCGCTCCTCTCGTTCACGCGAGACACGATATATGTATAGTTTTGCTCGGCTATACAATGTCTCGTGGGAAGGCTCGCTTGTCTGCTGCCGGCTGCGTGCCTCGTTCTCTTTCTCTCTCTCTTTCTCTCCTTCTCTCGTTTTGTGCGTGCGCGTACCCGCAGGCCATTGTCCACGGTGGTCAAGAACTGTTGGCCGTAGCGAGCGGCCCGGCGACGAGGGTAGGAGCCGAGAAATATTGACGCAACGGCTCTGTTTACGCTGGATACTGTCGCCGAAGAAAAACGGCCGGCCTCCCCTCGGATCACCCGTCGCCGGGACGACGCCTCGAAAAATCCCCGATGCGAGAACTCGTCGATCTCGATCTGTCCGGTGACCCTCGTATTTTACCTGCCCGGCAGACACCTCTATCTTCTCGTGGACCGATCGGTCGACTTTTGAGGGGTTCGATATCCCAGATACTTTACCGCATCTTCTCCGACATTCTTCCGGGTTACATCGATCGCTCGACTCTCGAACACGTTTCATTTCGATCCTTGTGTATTCGATCAGCTGACGCTTCGATCAATTTCGTCTAATTCCCGATCTAGAAATATTCGTCGCAGCTCGATCTTACAAGATATTGACCCTGGGACAACAAGCAGTAGTTTCTGTAACTGTACAATTGATTTAGAAAATTTTTAAACATATTTTTGGAGGTTCTTCTTGCACATTACTTTACGCACATTTTATTCAATCGTGCTAAATTAACCGTACGACAAATTTGATACTGTGGCTTAAAGCAGACCCGGGTACTTACTGACTTATTTTATTGGAATTTTAGTACTATATTATTAACTGATCGGAATGTCGATGATCTCTCGGATTTACAATCTTACAATATCAGCGCTGGGAGTGCGAACCGATCAGAATTGCTTTCAACGATCGATCGTGGAAATATTGTTTAAAATATATCTTATTCGGCACACGTAACTCCTACAAAAGAGCCGAAACGCGCGAAATTGTTTCCTGCGTTGTCTCGGGTCCGCATCTTGATTACAAAGTATTCGTCCCTCGGTCGAGTTACGTTCCCAGCTCGGATCGGCATCGGGAATCTTCGAGATGTTCTCCGAATCGAGCGTAGCGTCGAAATATTATAGAACGTACGCTTTTTTAATAGAAGCGTTCGCATCGATGCGGCGAGTAGAGCTACGTCGATCGTGAAAAGCGCCTCATCGTTCTGCTCGTACCTTTAAGCAAATTAATCGAACTTTCGATAAAAGGCTCGAAGGGGTCGGGCCCGACCCGGTCGCCGGCAGGAGGCGGCTCTCGGGCAGCAGCGCCGTTAATACGTTTACGACTGGTTTCGTTTTTCACGCCTCGGGAGACGCCCTTCGTGTTCCACATGATCGTTGGCGGCGCGCGTGGCGAGATGTCCATCTGCGCCTCCGCTGCCCCAACCCTTTTTTCGCTCGCGTTTCGTCTGGTCGAGCAAACGGAGAGCAAACGGGTCGAGAGGGGAGGGGATAAAAGACAGCGAGCGAAAAAGAAAAAGCGGTTTTTTTGCCGGGTCACTCGCGCAGATATCTCCGTGCTCCTACTGGGAGACACGTGTGCGCAAAAACTCGGTTACACACGTGCTGTGTCGGGTTGGCGCGCGGTGCTCCCTGCTCCTTGGGCACGAGGCGACCCCCAAAGTCGGAGGATCCGTCTCCGAGTTTGTCACGATCGGCCCGGCTCGCTTCTCGTTGCCCGTTGGACCGCAAACCGTTCGTTTCGGGGAAACAAGTAAACGGAGAGCGTCGAAAGTTGCCATATGCGTTGCTGCCACGAGCTGCGAGACGCGCGCCAAGCGTCTAGACGGTGATAACCCTTTGGGGGGGGTCGCTCGGAGAGGCGACAGCCGTCAGGTGTGTTGCTAGACGTCTATCCGTTCGGATAGAGGATAGAGGACTGTGCGAACCGCATCGCGACGAATGGTTTCGTTGTTTAGCTACCGGGAAGATCGCGGATACCGACAAGAACGCATCGTGGACCTTAAACGCCGTGCGACCGCTACCGAAACTGCTCTCGATACCGGAGTCGGTTGTAACCGAGTCAAATTGCTTTCTCGCGGAGAGAATCCTAACGTTGCTTAATTTCAGATATAAAATCGCTTCCTCCTCCGAGCACCGTGACGAGATGACAAGAGTGTCTCCGAGGCAAGACTCGTTCAAGACCTTCCCTCTCTACGACGCTATTCCCCACAGTTCTGCAGCGGCTCGATCGCTAGACGCGTTTCGTCTCTGTCGTGCGCGCGTTCGGTACCGACAGAGAGAGGGTAACTTTTCCCCTCGATTCTCTTCCCTGATCTTGCAATTTCGCTTCTGCCAGGGGTCTTCTTGTCGTCTCGCCACGATAGCTACGAAAGGTAGCGAAACACAGTGTACGCGAGAGATGGCTCTTCGTTACTGTCAGCCTGGTTGCGGAAGGGCTGTCTCTCCGAAGGGAGGAGAGGAGAAGAACGAAGAACCGCGTGTATCGATTTCGAAAGACTGATGCGAGCTCGATGTTTTCCAGGTAAACGCCTCGGGGGTGTTCGAGCTGAGGCTGAAGTCGTTCGTGAACGAGTACGGGAAGGACAGTCTGGGCAAGTGCTGCTCGGGCAGCACGTCCAAGACCGGCGAGTGCTCGGGCGTTTGCAAAACCAGGTTCAGGGTATGCCTAAAGCAGTATCAGGTGAAGATCGACACGACCACGCCGTGCACGTACGGCGACGTGGTCACACCGGTCCTCGGCGAGAACATCGTTAACCTGAGCCCCAACGTCGCCATGCCGAGCTTCACCAACCCCATCAGATTTCCGTTCGAGTTCACGTGGCCGGTAAGTGTCATCCTATAATAAACGTTTCGCAAATAGACCGTTGCCGGATGCGTTCCCCGCGCGAATCCCACGCTTCTGCTAAACGGAAACAAACCGGTTCGATCTCTCGCCGGCGAGAGGGAATCGAGCTCGATTTCCGCATCGATTGCGCAACCAGTCCGCCATTTTGGTACCGTTTCGACGGTCCGAAGGACACGCGTCTCTCTCGTCGTCTATTCCTGGGAAAATTAATACCACATAAATTAAACATTGTCACCGACACGGATTTACGAGGCTGAACGAGGAAAAAAGAAATAGAAGAAAAACACTGTCACCACCGATCGCGATCGAGGATAGCACGGAACGGCGTTCGAGCGCGTGCGTCTCTCGTTCCTTTTGTTTTTTTATCGCTCGCTCGCTCGCTCGATCCGAAGACGATTAGCATACGCGATCGCGTGCTACGGAAAACGGAACTCCGACGCGGTTACGTGTAACAAACCGCGGAAAAACATCGAATCGCGCGCGCGATCCGTTCTCACGTCGCGTCGATCGGATTGTTTAGCGAAGACACTTTCCCGTCGACTAAACGGAACACGCCTATTGCGCCATCGCTAATAACCGGGAATTAGACGGTGCCTCTCTTTTCCGTCGATATTAAGATAGAAACACGACCGTCGCGGTATTCAATTAGAACGTATCTATCGCGTTTTCGAGAATCTGTGAAACTTCTGGGACAGAGAAAAAGGGAATTACGGGCCACAGGGGGTCGAAGGGTTTTACCGTTCGCCGTCTCGACCGGAAGGTAAATCGTAAGTCGACCGACTCTCCCTCGGGGACAGCGGCGAGAACCTAGCGTGCGACCGCCGCGCCGGTTCGCTTTAATTCGTTCGGAGCCTCGTAAAAGATCCCCGGTTCCGTCGCGATCGATAACAAACGATAGAGAAGAAAATTGGCCGATTAGGGACGCGTCTTTTTAACGGCTAATTTTCGCTCGGTCGTTACCCGCAGCCGAGGAAGTCGTCTCGGAGATAGGGGTGGTCGTTGGGAAACCGTTTTTCAATTACACGGAAGTTGCTTTAAACCGCGCGTAGAATTACTTGTTCGTGAAAAACGTATTCTTTGAAATCTATCCATTTAAAGTAGCCGCACCGGCGTTCAATCGAATTTTCCGAAACGGCGAGTACAAGAAGAGAAGGGGATGTCGGTACGAAAAAAAAAGGGAAATCGCGCGAACGAAATGCAGGTCCGTGGTCTTCCTACTTTCTCGCGGTGGCCAAAGAAAGGCTGCGCACGAGGCAGGTCGATCGCATTAAAAACGAGAACTTCGTGGCACGCTGCGCGTTGCACGCGTGCAAGCACTTCCCGGGTGCAACGAGGATCGCCGACCGAATGGCAGATGGTGCCGGAGCCCGAGGAACGAGAGAGAGCGAGAGAGAGACGATGGCACTCGTCTCTCCCTCTTGCTATCGTTCGCTTGCTTTCGATCGTTCCCCGGCAGTGGCGAGATCCGACAATTTTTTCACCGGTACAAATTGTTGATCGCGCGAACATTGGTTCTCGTTTGGTGTCTTAATGGCGACGAAATGCTCGCTTTTTTGCGCGTATCGAGCGCCGCGCAGCTGTATATTTTCGCGATCCTCGAAACGCGTTCGCGTCGCGTCAGCTGTTTCCGCGACACCGGCGGGAAAGTAGCGTTTGAATTAGATTCGAGTATCGAGTCAAACATTTTTTCTGAAATTCATTTGAAATGGAAAAATAGTATCGACGGATGGCGGTTGTATTATAGCGACGCCGCGCGAGACAGATGCGTCGGAAAACGTTGAACGGCTATCGATCGACGAAAATGACTCGGCGTGAAATCGAATCGGAGACGCGCGTTCGGCGTTGATGCCCCATTAGCAGTGGCGCGGCGCGGCATGTCTACGCCAATGTTTGCTCACCATCCCTGGTGTACGTCAGTTCTCTCGTCGCCGTTCGCGCACTTCTGCCTATGAGACGCACTGCAGGGCCACTGGCAGATGGCTAGGCCTTTTGTGCTTCTACACTTCCCTCGTAATCTCTCTGTTTCTTTCCCTTTCTCTCTCTCTCTCTCTCTCTCTCTCTCTCTCTCTCTCTCTCTCCCGCCTGCTCGTCTTCGGTGCTCTCTCGCGGGCAGAGTTAAATTTACTAACCCATATGGCGCCCCTCGCGCCACCTCTGCGACCGACCGGTTTACCCGTCTCTTCTCGAAAACGCCGACTCTTGTGCTCGGCGGTTTTCGTCGTGTTCCCACACCCCTGGCCGAGCATTTTTCCCCCAGAGTCCGCAATCTCCCTAGAGTCCACTCGCCTACAGGACACACTCGAGATTCTCGTGAATTTTTCGAATCGGCCAAACAGACGAAACGACATTTATCGATGGCAAGTCGAAGTCGTGGTGCATGCTACGTGGGACCAACGGCGGCCATGTTTGCTTCGGTGAACCGCGCGAAAGATCAACTCCGACGTTCTCTTCAAAATAAACGGCCGCAGACACCGACGATAGTCGTGTGTTTATTGGAACGTTTCCTCGTGTTCCACCTTCGGCATTCTTGATGCATGTTTGTTGGGCTCGGCATACCTTCGGGAACTTGGATCAATTTTTACACCACTGGTTCACGAGAACGAACGCGTTAAGGGTTGAAGATCGAATGTTACTGGTCGATATAATATTTTCACGGTATACGAACACGATTACTGACTAATTATGAATAATTTCCAAAAATCGGATCTCGATAATTTCGGCTTAACGCGAGTGTTGAAAAACGTACATTTCGTATGTAACAACCTAATAGTATCTGGAGTCGACCGGTTTCGGACGGTAAGGCTGGCAAGGAAGGGTAGAGGAGCGAAAAAGACGAGAGGAAAAAGAAGTTGTGTTCTCGGAAGAGAGGCTGGTCGGAATCCTGCGCGCGCGGAGGAGAGGCAACCTTTGAATCCGGCACGGTAGTCCTCCGTCTATGCCGCGACGCCTGTTCTCTCTCCTCTCCTCACCGCTCCGCTCCTCTCATCACCGCGTCGGCGAAAAGCAATAGGCGGCGGCGGCGGCGGCGGCAGCGGCCCCGGCGTCGTAACGTGTAATCGCTATTCGGAGTGCCGGATTTATTTTCGTTGCGCCGGTGCGTGAGAATGAGCTTCCGCCGGGCGAAAAACCCGAGCCGCTCGGTGGTCGAAAATCTCCATTAACGCTTCACCGACCGGAAATTAATAGGTCCTCGAACAATCGTCGGCTCGTGACTAAAATGCTACGAAGAAAATCATAGACATCCGAAAAGGCTAAAACAAATCTCCGTTAACGCTTCGCCAACCGGAAATTGATAGGTTCTCGAACGATTATCGGTTAAAATGTTAGTATAAAAAGTGGATATAAAAGAGTTAAAAGTTTCGGAAATCCAGAGGCCGCGAATTTCACACGGTTTCTTCGCGCTCTGAAGTAAATTGACGCTTTACCATGCGGAAATCAATATGGTGATCGTCGGCACGCGACCGAGATGTTACTACGAAAATTTAGTGAGATTTTTCTGATCGATTCGCGTCGAAGAGAAGTAAAGTAGAGGTATTTTCGCCGCGTTTCCTTGGTCTGAACGCCGCGTCGCGCTGGCGAAAGATCTCCCACGCGGGTCGTTCAAAGTCGGAACGCACCGTTCGCGGTTCGACGTTGCCGGAAACGCGTTAATTACAGTGATTATCGCGGCGCACACAGCAGCGAAAGCAACAATGTACCATTAATAACAGTTAGGGGATGGGGGGGAGCGTTTCGTTCGGCCCTGCGAACGCTCAAAGAATCGCGTACTACCGCGACGTTATTCTTCTTCCTTCGATACCAGAAATCGACACCGAAACGCGCGAGTTCCCAGATAGAAAACGCTGGAATCTACGGGTCGCTCGCGACCCAGCTCCGCCCCACGGTCGACAGGCATTCCCGATCGTTAATTACCGTCCGCTTTCTGATCGCGAGATAAACGGAGTCGCCGAATCTCTCTCCTGACTAGAGAAAAAGGGAGAGAGAAGCTCCGATTGCGCAAAAGCGTGTTCGTTCGGGGGACGCGCGTGTCTGCCGTTAATTAAGAGACTGGAAAAGACAGAGGAGCCGTGCTTGATACGTAATCGTAACCTTCGTCTGCTCGCATCAAGATCGGGAGCCTCTACTCGCCGAGAGAGTTAATTGCTTCGCGTTACCGCTCTGCCAGGCTGCCGTGCTCGACTTATTAAAACAGCACGACTCGCGACAGTAAGCCCACTGTGTCCATCCCGACCTCCACTGCCTCCGTTCCGCAAGATTTTCCGCGCAATCCTCCGTTTCGAAACAAGCTGTCGTCGCGAAAATATTGGCGCGGCTGGCTTTCGATTTTGCAACTTGGAAAATTCGTGTCGATACCCGGGTATCCTTAATTTTTTTTTAGACATTCTTTAACGCTACACCTACCGATCGCTAAAACTGGCTACTAGGCATATAAAACACAATCGAATTTATTTGCATTTTCAATTATTGTAAAATACAAACTCTGGAAATGGTCATTTGGAAGGAGACTCCCAATCTCTTGGAATTCACAATTTTTCTTCCGCGCAAAGCTCCGCGGTCTAATGTACTGTACCGGCAAATAGACTCCGAGAGTCGTTGACAGATGAAAAATATATGGTATGGGAACTAGACGAGAAAGGGGTTGGCGCGTGGTTGACGAGCCCGGGAATAGAGGAACCGAGCGATGACGCGGGGGAAAGAGGTCGATATCGCGGGTGGTTCTAAAGATACACTCGGCCCGAAATCTGTAACATCTGGCCCCGACCGAGTCCACCTACGCTACCTAGAATCTCGTCCGTTTGATCTCGCGACAGTTTATCACCGGGTCGACGATCGAGAAGTACGTATAGGAATTTCGTTAACGATTCCGGGAATCGATTCGACGCGAAAGAAAAAAATCAAAACGAGGACGATGGATTTTCCGAGTGGAAGAATGATAGTCGGCCATATTCGTTTGGAAATGACCCAGCGTGCCGGGCCGTGCCGGGTCGGTCCTCTCTATGCGAGACGTAATTTATGTTAAACGTTTCGCGTCGTTTCGCGGCGTACACACGAGTCAGCCATTCATCCGACGCCCTTCTCCGCTAGTTCCTTCGTCTGGGACGCGAATCACGCAGCCTTTTCGGCCGTGGGACCACGATCCTCCGTCTCTTTTCGGGCCCCACCTTTTCCCCTCGTCTCTCTCTCTCTCTCTCTCTCTCTCCCTCTTTCTCTCCCTCTTTCTCTGTCTCGCTCCGCCTCGTGTGTGCTACCTTTATATCCCCTTCCGTCTCGCTCCGACTCGCCTTTCATTCCGTCTTCCCTCTCTATCATCCGCATCTCTCTCTCTCTCTCTCTCTCTCTCTTTACCGTGTACTTTCTTTCTTTCGTCCGTCGCTGCTCCGACGTGTTCTCCCGTCCGGTACCCACGATACGATCCACGGGTACCTTATCCGCCTCTTTGTGGACCGATACGCGCCGGGACAGGAAGGATGACGAAGAAAAGAATTCTTTAATTATTCCGTTCGATCTGATCATCCTTTGAGCGAATTCGATCGGACGGGAAACTTCAAACCCTCGTGCTGCGATTTATTTCACAGCGATTGGAATCTCTTTGACGTTCATAATTTCCCGGGGGAAACGAAAGAAAAATTTATTGTTCACGTGCTCTCCGATGGCGCTACATATTGAATACAATCAAATGGAATTTCATTTAAATTCAAAGGGAATTAATACATATTTAGCAGTTTCCGCGCGGAAGCCTTCATCGCGAATCTGACTCGATATTATAATACAAGGGGTTCAGGGTATTTTCAGTATCATACAATTTAATGTAGTACTTGCATGGTATTTTTGAGGCTGTTCTTTAGGTCCTTCTGATCGCTTATCGAAATCCTCTTGCTCTTACGTAACCGAAACTAGGAGACTCTACGGTAGATAGAGTTTGTTTATACGAAAAAAGCTTAGTTACCCTATATTATAGTTACCCTAATTGATATTGCGCGGACCCTCGTATTCGCCGCGTTCATTAGCGTTTGTCACGGAACGCATAAACTGTCGCGTTATCGCGGGTCAGCAGGCGTCGGAAATTGAACGAGCTCGCAACGCAACGCAACGAAACGGTTCGCACAAACGCATTCTACGGTATCGTTATCGTTCTCGTCCTCGGCAGCGCGAACCAATCAGCGATCCATTCGTTCGCGATGATGCACACGCCGTTTCCGATCCCATCGCGTTCGCCCAAGGAAACACGGGGTGGCGCCTGTCGACTCCTCCTTCCCCGTGTTATTGTTCCGAATCGTGGGAAAGCCGGCTAATTAACCGTCAAAATCTAATTAGCGGGATAACCAATTAGAGCGTTCCGCGGGTGCGAGCGTATAACGATTACAAACCCGCCCGGTAACTTATCTACAAATAGCTACTAAGAGCCATCGGGACGACGGTGTACCGGTTTGCTCGTAAAACAGGAAGAAGACGCGGCATACAGGGTGTCCCGGTGTTCCGTGTGTCTAATGCTGCGCGATTACGTCGGACAAACTTTTCGTACTCCATTTCTATCTTCTCGGAGAAACGAGCTTTGGGGGTGCTGAGAATATTCGATCGACGCTCTCCGTGCCGATCCGTGCGATTTTTCTTAAACTTTTCGTTGCAAGAGATATTTCAATCGAAGTCCGGTGCATAGATCTTTATGCGAAATAATAATTTTTTTTCCCTTTCTTTAATAATTTTAGTTGGTCGAGAGTGAAACGAATACCTCCGTTGTTCCTGTATTTACTTATTCTGTATGCAAGCTTCTATTGAAATTCTCGACATTTTCAAACACTGTAGGTGTTGCTCGCGCGACGCAATGGTTAAAAATGGGCCTCTAACGCGAGGTCGAACGCGGTAATTCGGAAACGAAGCCTGGCGCGAACAAAGCGCGATTTTGCCGGTGTTTTGGCCTAGTTTTCGGATCAGCTGTGGGGCTCGTAACGCGAATATCGGAGGCACCGTGTATGGCACTTGTACTCCTGTTACGCCAGGAGCCTCCGGGACAGAGGAGACCGAGCGAAGAGAGCGAAACAAGAGGCTGCGTAATAATGGCGCGGAGAATGGCTCTGTGGCACAGGTACCCGCCGGGCATCTTTTTGCGTTCGTGCGCGCGAATAATGCCACCCGGAGAAAAAGAGAGTGCGAGAGAGAAAGAAAGAGAAAGAGAAAGAACCGGGGGACCCGTCTCTTGCATCGTTCGCCGCGAGATACGCGTAAAACGGTCCCCTGGTCACTGCCCCACCGGGAACAGACACGTGGTCATCGGACATCAGCTGATTTACCTGCCGACGAAGCTCGTTAACGCTGCAATCACCGATTCCGGGTTTTTATCTGCTGCGCTACTCGGCGATCATCGAACCTCGAACCGCTACCGCAACGGCAAATTAACCTTTTCCACGCGAATGGCGACTCTGCCAATCAAACACGACCATGCTATATTAATAAAAAACAATTTTTTTCTTTGATATATTTCAATAGGACAATGCAATTAATTTTACACGCGTTTTTATGCATGTACGGCAATAAAAAGAAAAAACCCAAATAACTTTATGAAAATCACTATTTTTCCCAAAGGAAACGTTTATTTTTGTCGACATAAAAATTCTACCATCTAATGATTTTGTCGGTATATTTATTCTCGCGCGTAACATACCAAAGAGAACGAGCGAGCGTACGCTCTGCTCGTAAAACAGAAAGGTTTTCCGAGAGCCGGCCTGGTAAAAGTCTCGAGTTTTCCGACGCGCTCGTTTTGCGGGCTTTTTCTATCGAGCCTGGAGTTATTACGGTGGATCCGCGATCGGTATCTCTCGGTTTCTGTTCCAGCACGTTTCACTTTTTGCGCCAGGGACTTCTTTTCCTCGTGGAGATCGCGTCCCGCGATAGACCGGCGACCGTGGTGCGCCGAGTGTCCGTCGAGAGCGGTCGCAATTCGATACGATACGATTCGATTCGAGTCGATTCGACGGGGGAATCCTGCATAATCGAGCAAGATATCTCGAAATAGAAACTCCCTGACGAGGGAGGGACGTGGGGGGCGGGGGCACGGTAGCAGCGATATCGGTCCGTGTCCATTAATGAAAGAATCGCGATCGCGAGCGGAGCCGAAGAGGGGTTGTGAAAGCGTGACTTTTGTTCGCATTACTGGAAACGAGGAAAGGAACGAATCAAATTATTCGGTTGGTGTAATAATTCGGTGTAACGAGTCGCGATTAAACGCGCTTGCTGTCCGTTCGACGGGCCTCTGCGGGAACGAGCGTTTCCATTCGAAAACTGATCAAATTTTCTGCCTCCGAGACCAATTTTCTCGTTGTTCTTGTTTCCCGCGTGCGTCGCGATCGATCGTTCGTTCTACGAGAGAAAAAAAAATTGTTCTCCGGGAGGAACTCGGTTGTTCGCCAGTTTCGCCGGTGCGGTGCGGCGCGGCGCGGCGTTGTGTCAATGCACCTTCCACGAGGACGGTGTCGTCGCTCGTTATCCTCGGTTTCCTCTTCCTCCTTTCGACGCGGAATGGAGGCCACGAAAATTTCTCCATGCGGAAATGCCACGCTGCTCGAGCAAGAGCGAGACCGCGCTCGTCTGCGAGCGGGAGACATTAAAGCGTGAATGGATAAAAATAGCACCGCTAGGAGATGCGACCGAGTTTGCTCGGGTGGTGTTCGTCCAACGTCATACGCTCCTCCCTTTTTTCATAATCGTTATTCAACCGATAACCAAACCCCCGTAATTCCTCGCTCGAAGCCACGTCGTTCCATGCCGGTCGCGAGGGAACGCCACCATCTTGGATACGCGTGGCGCGGACCTTTACTATTTTTCTAGCACCGTGCAATTGTTCTAGTAGGTTTATAGATCGGTGCGAAAGTTCACGCCCGATTTCGCACTAACCTTTTGCTCTCGAACGTCTCTACGGCACCGCTGAAAATAAATATACTGTAATTGAAAATAAAAATTCTCTGCATCGCGAGAAATAGGAACCGGATAAAAAGTTCTTTCTTTCTCCAAGAATTTCAAAAAGCTGATGATAGTAATACATCGATAATTGCTCTTCCTGACATCTTACTCTCGATTACACATGTATCGGCGATCGGTTCTAAACGGAAACAGCCGGCCGTCATGTTGGAAAACCGGGGGCGCCGAGGACCAGGACTGGTTCTCCAACCTAACCGAGGTTCCCAGAGAGATAGCAACAATTTCGATTCGCCAATAAATACGATCCGCCCGTCGCGGCGACTGGGACCCGGGGGTAACCGGTCCGAGTCCTCGAGCTCGCCACAGTTTTCCCAGGACTCTGTTCTCCGACTTCCGGCTCCTTTTCCCCGATGAATCACCGGCTCTAAATCACGGCGAATCATCGGACTGAGTCGGCGTCGGCGGCGGCGTCGGCTACCTGTTCCATCGTCTCCTCTCGTTATCCGCGACCGTTTTCCTCGATGATTAATACTTGGGTGTGCTCTCTCTCTCTCTCTATCGCGCGCGGGCGCGGGCGCGTTTCAAGAAAGGAGATTAGACGCGGGAAGCGGGCCGGGAGTGAGAAATAGAGAAGGAATCGGCGGCGGCGGCGGCTGGAGGATAGTCTGCGTCTGTGTTCCCGAGGAAGAAGTGCTCGCGAAACCGGTGGAAAAGAGAGAATCGCCGTGAACCACTGCACACGCTGCACACGGTGGAACGGAGACGGTTTAGAGAGGAGCACGAGCGGGACAAAGACGCTCGGCGAGAGGAGAGAGAGAGGAGAGAGGAGAGAGAAGGTGGAGGTATGCTGCGCAGCCGTGGGAACCGACTCCCGAGTGAACGAGCCTCTCTCCGTCTCTGTCCCTCTCGTTCGGCACGGTCTCTTTCTCCCTCGATCGCTCTGTCCGTTCCATCTTCGTCTCTCTTTACCTCGGCTATGATGCAGTCCTCTCTGTCTTTTCATTCGCCAGATTCCTCCTCCACTCTCCCTCTCTCTCTCTCTCTCTCTCTCTCTCTCTCTCTCTCTCTCTCTCTCTCTCTCTCTCTCTCTTTCTTTCTTTCTGGCTCGCCAGGGCCTTCCTCCTCTTTCTCCCGCTCACTCTCGTTACCTTATCGCTGGCTTTTTTCTCCGTTCATCATCCACCTTCTTCCTTTTCCCGGTGTGTTCGAAGCGCAACACACCGGTCCTCTTTCTTTCTTCATTCAGACAACGCTGTTCCGCCCTCTCCCTCCACCGTTCCCGCTCTTCCTACTCCTTCTTTATACGTCGCCCTCTCCCTCTCCCCCGGCCCTCTAACCGGCCACCGAACACACCCAACACATTGTTCTCGGGATGCCTACGCGGAGCTTTTTCAGCTTTTTGTCGGCTTAATTCCGATCCCCGTAATAAATTAGCGGACGATCACGGTGGCATTTGTCTCCTCGACGATTTATTTCCGTCTCCACCGTCCTCCTTTCCTGTTCGTCCTTTGGTCTCGTCGATCCCTTTCCTCTCTCTCTCTCTCGCTCTCTGGTCGTTCCCTGCGTCAGCTCTCGGTTTCGTCCTTGCCGCGAGAGAAAAGGGCGGTCAACGATTCTCTCTTTCTCCGTTTCCTCGAGCCTCTTTCAGCCTTTTACACCTTCCTGGCCGACCGTTTTTCTGTCTTGTTTTTCGACCCTCCTCCCCCTCCTGACCGTCCCCTCTTTTTTGGCCCCCTGCCTCGCGCATCCCGGCGAATCTCAGGGAATCTCGGGGACCCGGTGAACACACCGCGGAATCCTCGCTCGGAACTTTCGAGCGTGTACACGCATGTGACATACCTGGCGACGACGACGACGACCCTACCTTCTCCTCTTCTCTCTTCACTCCTCTGTCCTCTTTTCTCTCTCTCTCTCTCTCTCTCTCTCTCTCTCTCACACTTGTTCTCTTCTCGGCGAGACAAATTGCCATGGTGGTTCCGCCGCCGCGCAGAAAAATTCGCCTTCCTTTTTTCACCCCACCGAGACCCCCATGAGAACCGCTGGGGACCGTGCAGGCCCCCACGATCTACGCGGATTCGCTCAGGAAATATTTGATCGTTCTCGACGATCCCGAGAGAACAGGTAGGTCCTCGCGCGATGTGATCGGTGCCACACCGTTTCTCGTTCCACTTAGACTCGCTAATATTCAGGGTTCGAATGCGCATCTTGTGTTTCATTGCGCGCTTTCGTTTCGAAAAAATCTTTTATCAAACCTACCTTCTCTAAATCTCTGAATTATGACTTCGAAGTGGAGTGACAACAATTTGATTCTCTTCGGTCGAAGACAGTGAGAATCGGGTGGAGGTAGAATCGAATTCCATTTTCTCGGGCACATTTTTTCTCTCACAGAAACTCGAGTATCGTTCGCGAACCCGCCGATCTATCCGGCGCATAATTATCCGCGCGGCGTCTATCGCGCTAGCCGATGACATAATCCATTAGCAATTATTTCCGCGGCCGGGATCGTCGTCGTTAATCCCCTGGAAAGTGGGTTAAAAGCTGTGGCGCTGAAGAGGCAAGATTGACCACGCGTCGTAGACACCGAGGCGAAAAACGGATTTCTCACGCGAGCGACACGAGCGGCGTAACGGCCTAGCGTTGTTCGTGTCTTTTTTAACGATGGAATTGTTCCCAGTGGCGGTCGTTTACGCGAACAGGAACGGCGACGATGACAGGGAGGCCGGATATAAACATTTATTATTCACGGTGCGGCAACGACTAACGAGGTCGTGTGTAATACCAGCCGCTCCTCTCTCCACCTCTCTCTCTCTCTCTCTCTCTCTCTCTCTCTCTCTCTCTTTCTCTCTCTCTTTCTCTATCTGTTCAGTTGTTCGCCGCAAGAGTCAGGTACACGCTCGGCTCGGCTCGACAGGCGCGTGTGTCTGGGTGCGTGTGACGTTAATAATTAAACGTCGCATTATCACTGCATGCACACGTACCGGGCACCGCGTGTACGGCACGTACTTATTACACAATAATACGCCGCGCGGCATGTCCCGACGCGTGTGTTGTCGCCGGATCGCGGAGATCGGAGCGGAATCGGCGTGGGCATACGCCGAGCCGAGCCGAGCCGAGCGGAGCTGAGCGGAGTCGAGCCAAGCCGGCGTTTGCCCATAGGGAGGTATCGGCGCGGGATTTATGGTCACGCGAGCGATTCGACGCCCACCGAACGAACAACCAGCCTCGATTTCCACGCAGATCGGAGGAACGAGCCGAGCCCGAGCCCGAGCCGAGCCCGACAGTTTCCTTTTCCTCGGAGAACCCGCGTGTAGGTGGCGGCGAATCGATTCCCGAGGACGATGCGTCGCCCATTGTTGGCCAATCCGTCCGCAGAATGACTCCCAAGCGAAAAACGCGCCGCTTTCCGACCACCACCTTCGATCTCTCTGCCAAGCCTCGCGAGCCCTCCTGTTGCTTGTAGCACCGGGAAATCTCTGCGCCCGCCGAATCCGTGGGTTTTCTGCGCAATCTTCTAGGAGACGCTGCCGCATAGCCTTCGGAACTAGGCGTTCGGTCCGACGTATTAGAACTGTTCGCTGAAATTGGGTAGAAAATGGGGGTGTTGATCCGGTCGCGTTGATTTGATGAAACTCTTCTAGAATCCATTAATGCTGAACCTACCGAGCACTAAAAATGGCTACTAAAAACGATGCAATCGAATTTATTAGGATTTTGTGCGATTGTTATTATAATGTGTTAATAAATAATCGTTTCGAACGGATGCAACTTTCGCAATTCAATAATTGTGAAATACAAAATCTGGAAACTGTTATTTTTTACCGGTAATGGCAGGTTGAGCGTTAAAAGATATAGAAATATCTTATATGTAACCATAGTAAAAATTGTTTTAAATAGTAGTAGTAGAGAGCAATTTTTAACGCCGTCCCGGAGACGCGATTCGCGTGCGAAGGGTTGGTACAGGCAACGGTAGGTTTAGCGTTAATTCTTTAACGACCTAAACAACGCTACAAAGTGAAAGAAGATCGTTCTCGGGCGATCATGCAACTTTCTCCGACCGCATCGTTCCAGACCGAACCAAATGAGACGCGAGCAGACGATTCGACGGACAACAATAAAATGCACACGTGTTCGGCGATTTAATTGTACCGGCTACGTAGGCGTGAGTCGATGGCGGATCGTTTAAACGCGCGGCCTGCGTATAACAGGTTTCCCCCGTTCCGGTGAGCACGACGGCATTCCATTTAAACCATCGGATCGCGTTGGGTAGCGTCGATCGATTATTTATTTTCGCGTGCGATTAACCATCCATCCGTTGTGTCGCACGGCGTTGTCGGCGCAGCACGTGCCGCCCCGCGATTTCATTCCCTCAACGCGTGCCCTCGCTATACTATGCAGAAAACCGATCCGCAAGTGTGTCCGCAAGTGGGTCGCTGGACAAAAGCCAAAATTTACAAGAACGGAAGTGCTAAATCCTTCATAAGCGGACGATCGGAAATAACCGTGTGCATTCCATTTTTTTTGTTTAAGTTGGTATAGGAACTGCTATGTCAACCCTTAGCACTCGAATGGCGACGCTAGGGCGGCGTTAAAAAATGCTCTCTCTACCATTATTTAACGCTGCACCTACCACTGCCGGTGAAACGACCGATTTCATATTTTCTATTCAGTCGCTATTAAAATTATTACTTCCATGGTAGATGCTTCGCGAAATTTCTTTATTCCAGCACATACTATAATAAAAATTGTACAAAATCCGATTAATTACAATTTTGTCATTTATGTAAGGTGAAACATTTTAATCAATTTTACTGCTTGGTAGGTTTAGCGTTAAAACAATTTTTACGTTACTATGATTATATCTAAGATATTTCTATATCTTTTAAACGCGGTAAATTATGCCGAATCGAAATATTCTGGGTCAGATGAGACGTCCTGGTTTGGGGTTGAAACAGCTTCGAGTGCACAGGGTCAACGCGCTTCGTTTATGCACCGATGTTTAAAGGGTCGAGCAACGTAAGCCTCGTGCATTCCCTGGGGTGAAAGTTGACCCATTTATTATTTCTGCGTACGGTACGTCTACGCTATATTTCTTCGAATTGCGACGTTACGAATGAAACATAATTTGTCGATTTAAAGCCTGGAACAAAATTGTATTATCGTACTATTCTCGTGCAAGTATTTTGGGGGAGCGTACGCGCGCGATGGGGCATAGCAAGGATGAAAACGACGCAGTTAGCGCGTGCGTTTCCGTCGGTTTCCCTCCCCGGTTTGTGGTGTTTGGTCGCAAGCGGGCGCAACGGGGGCTTGGCGATCGGGAGAGGGTTGCAACGACTCGGTTCCCGCATTATCTGTTCCGCAACACGCGTGACCCCGGTCGCGTTCTACCGGCTTTTTAGGCACGCTTCGCCGGGACAGGCACCCTTCTAATGCGCGCGGGGCAGGCAGGTGCGCGGCGTGTGTGACGCGCCACACCGCCTCGGGACGCTTAATTTATTGTTAATTGCGATACGCGACGGGCACACGCGCGCAGCTGCCGCGTTTTTCGCGCCGAAACCGGGACAAGTTCGCCTGTTACCGCTCCACCACCCGTCCCGGATCGTTCGATCACCTTAATATGTATCTCGAGAACGAGATCCCTCGAAAATTCGACGCTCGATCGTGAGAGAGTCTGTTCACCTCGACCGGCTGTGTCCGGACGAAAAGAACGCACAGTTACGATCGGGATCGTTTCCTCTGCGAATTGCAGACTGTAATTACAGTGGATTCTTGGAAAAACACAAGATTCATTCTGTTGTTGTCACTAGACAGCGATAACAATTTATAACGAAAATGGGTAGATGGTAAAAATTAAAGATCATCGATTCATTATTTTCGAGCTGTTCAGGCTATTAATGTCGCGGACAATTTTTATTTTCCGTAATGATAATCCGAGAAGCGGCGCGCGACCTTAATAATTCAATAAGAACGAGCAATTATAAAAGTTATTCCTCTCCGTTAACCGTAAAAAGGGAATGATTGCAAGGGTGCTCGAGGCAAAGCCGCGCAGAGACAGGGTGGCGTTAACCCCCGGACCCGGGGATGAAAAGTTCTCGGTTGCGATAAATATAGTCGAATCAAGGAGGGTCGGAGGAAAGTTGGGGAGCAGAGAAGTATGTCCCCAGGGTACTGACTGGTTCTGTTTCTGCTTCCAGGGCACCTTCTCGCTAATAGTGGAGGCTTATCACGACACAGACAACACGACACTCCACTCATCCGGTAAGTAACCTTGCTTCGTAGCTATTAAGCGTTATCTGAGCACGCGGCGGTAGCTATCGGCACCGCAACGGGACCATCCGCGCTCGCACGCGCCCACCGGGGTAAAAACCGTGCCCCGGGTGGGAAAAAAAGTCTCCGATGGAGGCTCGGCGCGGATGATTTTAAAATTAGTCTGGCGCTGTGGCGTATCTTCTGTGTATGGGCTGGGAATACGGGGAAGGTTTCGACTGGCGCGGGCATGTGCGGTCCAGCTGGGTCCGAAGCAGTCGAGAAGCCACTTCCGGCGCGCGACGATCACCAGAGACACGTAACCTCTGTCGTGTCTACTCCTTTCCTGTCGGACGTGTTCGATCCTGTCCAAACCTCGGTCCGAGGTCTCTTCCGTCCGGGATCTCCCTCTCTCTCTCTCTCTCTCTTTCTCTCTCTCTCCCTCCCCCTCTCCGTCTCTTCCTGTGCTGATTTTTCTACGGACAAATATTATCACTTTTTTTCGGAGCCCTTCTGGTTAGCCTCCGTCAGGCTCCCGAATTTTTGCCCCGGACTCGCGAACAGATCGAACACGCGAAACAGTCTGACGCACACGCGCTCGTACAGTTTACTTTTACTGTTACTCTCCTGTTCAGCTTTCCCAGCGAGCAATGCGACGAGCTGTGCCCGCATTCTGCCGATCGGTTCCAGCTGCCTCTCCGGTCGCTGGCTCCTCTTCCCTGCCGACCAGTTTTCACTCGTGCCTCCTCGCTTCGACCTCCTCCGCCCAGCACCGCCACCGCGATCACCTCCTCCTCATCCTTCTCGCTCATTACCGCGATACGTGCTCCACGTGCACAAAGTGCGGCTCCGTTGTGTCACCGCAACCAACGGAGGACAACGGTCCGAGACAGACGAGCAGAGGAGGACGGAGAGGACAGAGAGAACCGGCCGGAGCCACTAGTGTTTCCTTCCTGTGTAACCGTAGCACCTAGCTTCCACCGGTAACCCGAAACCCACTGTACACGGGAATACGGATGGATCCTGTACACACGAATCCGCCTAACCACTTCGATCGTCCTTCCGTAGAGGCTAGACCATTCTAGACCCCTGTTCGTTCAAGAATTCTGTTGTGTCGGGATTCGAATCGACAAACTCAACGACACAGGCCCTCTGTACCTCCTAGCGGGCGTGGCCTCGTTACTCTCGACCGTCCGCGCGGCCAAAATAAGAATCCCATAAGAATCCAAGGATTACTCGTCCGTGTACTCCAACTTCTTTCTCATCGATTGCTAAGGTCACCAGCGCATCGCGTATCGCTCTCAGAGCCAAGCCACGTCGATTCGACGAATCGTAATATGGTAATACTCTCGAGTAGGCGTGGTCTTGTTGCTCTCGGTTTCGACGAAGCCGGGGCCAGTGTCCCACAGGACAATTCTTCTGTTCCGCAGGCCCGGACTTCGGGTACAATTCAGTCTCGACAGAGACCGCACGATGCTTCATTCCGAATTTCGTTGTTGCCCCCAATTTCAACGAAGTCGGGGCCAGTGCCCCATAGGGCAATTGTTCTGCTCCGCAGGCCTGGACCGCGTGTATCTCCTAAAAATTCAGCCTCGAGAGGGACCGTGCGCGCGCCGCTTCGGTCCGAGTTTCGTTCCTTTTTGCTCTCGATTTCGATGGAGCCGTGCCAGTGCCCCACGGGGCAATCCTTAGCACAGATCCGTGCACAGCTGCTTGGCTCGTTCTCGAGACTTTACCGGGGCTCGGGGCGTCGTTCGTAAGAAGAGCGAGACCGCTTAATTTCTTTCCCCGAGGTCCTGCGCGCGTCTGCCTGGCAATTAGAGTGAACCGGAGACCGGAAGCTACACTCGGCCGTGCGGCGCTCTCATGCGTGTCGTTTGCTGACGCGAGCGCATATATACAACACAAATACACACAGAAGCGTGTATCATAATATGTGCGCCTGCTCATGAACGAACGAGCGTCCAATGCCTCGACGCGACTCGACTCCGGTTCTCTCGGTGTACCCGAATGATAATTGAATTTTGTTATTTCGGCGAGGCGCGGCACGTCGATCGACGGTTTTAATTCGGCATTATCCGGCCCGCGATCTGCCCCCGGCGAGCTTTCCCCGGATGCGGAAGCAATAAACATACACGCCGGAGGAGTTATTTGCATGCACGGTTTCCCGGAGCCCCGTTAATGAGAGAACAACGCTAACCGTGCGAGGAGCACTCTGCTCCGATGATTCTTGCCCGATTTACGGCGCGGACGGCTCGCGTTTATCGGCCACCGTCGAGCGAGTCGTCGTTCCCGGCTCTGCCGTTCACCGATTTTGCTAACGCCCCGGTGCGAAAGCCTCGAAGGTCTTGAAAAGAATTTTTTCGGTTTTGATCGGAGCGGAGATCGATCGCGGAAGGGAAGGAATTCTCAATCGACTCGTACCCCTTCCGACAGACTCAAAAATACATTTATTTCTCTCGGTTTAACGATCGGAGCGCGTTGAAACCACCGTACCGCGAGAACATGGATCAAGATGGATCTCGAGGACGACAGACAAAGAATCTAGTTTAGGCTGGAACGATGGAGCGTGGCTGAAAGCCATCCAATGTTTTCTAATTAACTTTCCTGGCCGTTGTAAGGCGCCACGTTGTGCAGACGCGTTCCAGGCTCATCGAAGCCACTAATTACACGGGAATCAAGGCGGAGAGAGGGAGAGAGAGAGAGAGAGAGAGAGAGAGAGAGAGAGAGAGAGAGAGAGAGGAGGTGGCGGCAGCGGCTGCTTCCTCTTTTGTCTGGAGGCACCTCGAGAACGGAATTCCTCCCGTTATCCCACAGAAAGACGAGGCGCATGTACCTGCGCGCATGGCCACGGCGAAAACAGCTCCCATTAATATCCGCGGCTGGTCGGACGTTGTGTTTGGACACGTTCCTGGCCTTTATCGCCGAAACACACCGACTCGCATTGTGCTTTCGCCGCGCTCGCTCTATCGCGCTCTACTCGCCCACAATATAATGCCCCCAACGACCCGCTGAAACGAGCCCTTTATTGCCGTTCGCTGCTTGCTCGGATGCTGCTTCCTTTCTCAGGCCCCTGCCCCTCCTCTTTCTCTCTCTCTCTCTCTCTCTCTCTCTCTTTCTCCCTTGCTCTCTCGCGACCCCCGCCCTCCCCTTTTCTCTCTTCCTGGCTCTATGTTTACCGCCCACCTCGCGATACCGCTTCCCAACCCGAGAATACACCTGCAAGACGGTGGTACCGCGATCGCACATCGGTCCTCGATCTCTCCGCATCGATACGTTGCTCGAAGATCCCAATACTTCCGTCGGAGTCCTTAAACTTCCGTCTAAATAGCCGCCGAAGGCCATACTTGCACAGTTCGTTCCGATCTTTATGCACAATAATAATTATCTGCGCGAAGACACTCGAATTCTTTGATTCCACAATTGAAAATAATCTTCGCGTTGCTGGTACATTATACCTACCAACCACTGAAATTGTTTCAAACGTCTTACCTTAAAAAAAAATGACAAGAATAAAGAAATTTATTCAAACATTTAATTAAGAAATGTTCAAAATTTAATGAACGAGCTCCGTCTCACTTTCACCGAGTTATAAAATGTTTATTTTGGAAACGAAACATCTTGGAGTAGCTAGAGCGCAAACGCATAAAATCTGCGGTCCACCGATGCCCAGCGATCTCCGCGAGCGCGTGTCTCGGCTTCCGATCGAGCGATCGGTTCCGGTTTCGAGGGGGTGGTTTCCGCGTTGTTTGGTTTCGGTAACGCGATCTCTCGCCGCTTTTCCTTTCGTTCTTATCCTCGAGGTCTGGTTTGCGGTGACGTTCGTTTAAACGATTTACGACGAGCGGGTTTGCGGTGCGAGTTAGCGCACGCCGGCGCGGCGCGGCGCGGGCAACGGGAATCCGGGCTGCGAGCCAGTAGTGCAGTGACAAGGCTTACGTCATCGTCGATTGTCAACCTCTCTCTGCCGGTTTTCCTTCGGGCCCGCTCGAGAGCTACCGGCTCGGCGACCAGCACCTGCCTCTTCCTCGTGCCGCTCGATGCGATGCGATGCGATGGTAATGGTAATGACCACGGGTGGCAATTGGTCCGGTTACCGTCGTCGTCGCGTCGCCCAGATAAGCCTCCGGGTCCTTCGGGGAACAAGGCCCTCCGAATCGTCCGATGCTCCCACCGGGCTACACCTTCTCCTCGATTTGTATTCCGAATATTTCCGTGCTCCTTCGAATCGCAGAATTTCGAATTCACGCGAGCCTGCGAAAGCTCGGTTAAACGAGAAAAATAATTCGCTGCTACCAAAGAGTACAAGAATTATCGAGCATTACGCACATTCGACACTTTTAATTGCCACCAAAAACGGGAATTGTTTGACCAGATTTATGAATTTTTGGGTTAGTCCATCGCAAGGAAGTTGAGAAAATACCTTCAGCATCACGCGTCTTAATTTTTCAATATGTATTTCATTTTTATGATTTTAGAGTTACCAGTTTTAGAGTACCCTTGTCAGCGAATATCGCTGTACGAATATAAAGATCATTTGAATTTCGCGTTGTTCGTTTCGAGCAAATCGCGTCGATTCGCCGAATTTCCCCAGAAAGTTTCGGTTCCCTCGAATCCCGAGGACTCGTTAACGAGAACCGCCAACGCCCATGAATATTCACCGGCGTATGAAACGTAATTGCATTAAGACGGAATTATTCATAATTCGACGCGTGTGAATTGTTTAAAGACCGCGTCTGGATAGCAACCGGGACGCTCTCGAATTAGGCGAAAATGAGTGGAGATTCGGATCGGTAACTGTATCGCACGCGAACGAGTAGAACGAGTAGCACGAACAAAGTTCAACGCTCAACCTCGCGTTAACTCTCGTCGCGATCCTTCATTTGCAAACTTTCCTCCTTTCGGAGGATCTCTCGATCTTCGTACAATCGGCGCCGCTAACTTTCTTTTTCCCAAAGAGCAACGATTTCTTAAATCTACTAACAATTCGGTTCAATTCGCAATTCTATTAATAGGACTTTCAGCAATTATACTGTACCAAAAGGGATCTGAAAAATATTAGATAACGTTGCTAGGGGTAAGTTGTAGGTTCACGATTGATGTTGTTATTGCTATGGAAGTAGCTACTAAAAAAGCCTGCGCAATTTTTTCATAGCAACCCTAGATCAGGGGCTAAACTCTCGGACACGGCTTATACTCGAAAGCCTGGGAACTATACATATTTGAGTTGCGGCTGCAGCAATTCCCTGACACGGGACTCCTTCGTTTCCTCTTGGAAATCCGAGGGAAATTCCCGGCTGCGAAGCCGGTTTCCGGTTTTCCCAAGCAACGAAATTCGAGAGACCCCGAGAATCGATCGTTTCCCTTCGAGCCCCCGTTGCGCTCGAAGATGACCGGTCAGAATTTCTGTGCCGCCATCGGCGTCGGCGTTTTTACCGGTGGTTTCTGGGCTGACCACTGGTCTTCTTCTGGGTTGTCTGTGCCTTGTGTACCACGCCGCGCGCACCTGTAAACGCCCGGTGAACTCGAGGCCAGGCCGATTCAAGGTATTCATTAACGGACGCTCTGCTCCGCTCCGCGAAGTAGCCAGACATTTTCTATTGTTCATTCAGAAACGACCAGGCTGCGAAAGATAGCCCCGAGCTGGCAGGTAGCCAGATGCATTACTTACACACCGTTTGCCCTATCGCCGTGCCGCGCCGCGCCGTCGAAAAAACGTCTAGCTTCACCTAGTAACACCGATCGACCTGTCTCGGATCGTTAAATCCTCCGCCCACTCGTGCGAATCGATCCGAACTTCGCGAACCTCTGCTCGAAAAAATTCGTTCACACGTAATATAGTGCTCGTATACTCTTTAACGGAGATTTGCTTTTCCAAAAGTGTATCAACGTACATACTTGGTATTTTTGAGAAGTTAACATTTTTTTAAATATTTTCGTGTCATTCATTATGTAATAATTAGACTAGTTCGCAATTTATGGACAAAATGAATAGACCAAACATAAAACTGTAGAAAGATAACAAGCCTAAGAGTATCGATATATTATTATCAGCTTGTTTACGTTATCAATGGATCAAGGAAATTTTTACTTGGTTCCAGAACCTTCGAATTAATCTAATTATTACAGTTCCAGCTGTATTGCAAATTAATCATTCTCAATTAACCATTTGCAACTTTATTGGGCTCATTCTCAAAGAACGGTGGGAATTATTTTCAAGACTCTGTCGTGGTTTTGTAAAGGAACAACGTGTCACGAATTAATTTGTACACCTAATATATCGATTCAAGATCAGGATCGTTTTGAAGACCGAAAGTTAACTGTTTATTTCGATCCCCCTCCCGTCCTCGCGGGCTCATACCGTTTTACGTTTCACGCACAGCTAACAACTGGATCGCGAATTCGTGTGTACGAATAGCGGGGCAGAAATACTCGAAAAATTGCACAACACCGAGTTCAATGAAATTTAATGCGGATCTAGCTTCTGTCTTGAAAACATCATGAATTCGATTGGCACGGAGAGTCTAGCAGCTAGACCCTAGCTCGATCGGAACACTATGGCGACCGATTCCCCGTAGTTTCCGGCCTCGATGCACCTGAATGACCCATTTACAGTGGAACCTTGCGTTTACTGTTATGCGTAGTATAGCATCGCTTCGGATTTAAGGTTAGGAGTGTGGCATACACCTCGCAGCTGCGTCGTCTATCTTGCCAAGCCTTTTGTCACATTTTCTACCTGCGAATATTCGTTTCTCATCGTTCCGCCCGATGATCAAACTATTTGTTTATGGCACCTCGAGTTATTTTTATCTGAAACGTCTCTTACGAAAGATTATTGGTAGATGAATCGTTGAATTAGTTCCTCGATCGAGCAAACGATATCTTTGGCAAAACAGATTTAACACGTTGAACGCCACGGGGGCCATCGATGACCCTCGCTGTCGACGATTGCCGTAAAGTCAATGCCAATCAATTTATTAATGCTGAATTCGACTAGATTATAGTGCAAAGAGAGAGCTTCGCGATAGCTGACAAATGTTATTAATAGACTGGATCTTAATGCAAAATATTCTCTATCGATTGTGGGAAGCAGGTGAATCTTCAGAAAACAATTCCCGAGGTGCAATTCCGCCGTGATCGGCCACTAAAACCGAGCGATTCGCCACGATAGGGGTTGCGGGAGAGCCGGGGAAAGCGCAAAGATGCGATTCGAGCCGCGAAATCGGCGTTTACGAGTCCCGGGGGATCGATGCGTTGCGGCCGCCGGGGTCTCCCGATCGCGTCCCGGGTCGCTCGCGTGTATCGCTCGGCAGAAAATGGGCCTTTCGTTACGGCGTGAGTCGAGAGATCGGCGCCCCCCCCCCCCCCCCGAACAAGAATAACAGAACGAAAGGCGAAAAATAAAGGAGAGTCGCGCTGCTGGAAGGAGAAAAAAAAAAGGAAAAAGGAAAACACGCGAGAAAAAACAAAAGGTCGCGCGCGAACAACGCAACAGGATTCGCCCGATGGCGTGCCCGGGGATACTTAAACAGGATAACCGGGCCCGATTCTCTTCCCAGAAGGGAAGTAACGTCTCGCTGTCGGCGAAACGGGAGTCGAGGGAGAGGCAGAGAGCTCTCTTTCTCTCTCTCTCTCTCTCTCTCTCTCTCCGTTGCTCCTAAGGCTGGCCGGGACTATCTTCCCAGGTGATGCTGTTACGAGTTCTGAAAACGCCGATGTTCGCACGCCACTGCAGATGGATCGTGTACGCGCCATCGACTCTGCTCATCCGAGGATCTCGCTCGAGATCGAGCAACCTCCAAAGATCCTACGATTTTTTTCTCCCTTTGGCACGACCTTCGCTCTCTTGCTCCGCTCGTCCCGCCCCCTCGCGTCGCTCGAACCGAACCTGCCGATGGTGCGATTTCCTATTTCAAATTCTGCATGTTTTCGTGTATCGTTGACGATGATCAGAATCGAGCAGAAGGTCTTCGCTCGTCCTCGTCTGGATCGTGTTCCTTCGCCCGTAACCACGACGAGATTCGTGCTTCGTTCTTGGCAAGAAATCGAGCGCTTTGCTAACTAAATCGGGACCATTTCGCAGACTGGGTTGACAGTGTTGTCCTTGGAACGAGTCGGTCGGAATCATGGTCATCGTAAATGTGGAACCGCGGGACCGCAAAGCGGTAAAATTCGATAACAGCATAGAGGACCGATCCGTACCACCCGGTATACATCTGGTCGGCTCGGATCCGCCGCGAGAGTCGGTAGGAAGAGAGCGTGTCTGGATCCTCGAAACTGTAGCAGAAATAGAGCCAGGGCCGGGTGTCGAACCGTCGATTACGATCGTTCCCGAAACGTGGTTCTTCGGGAGTTCGGGGTTCGGGGGCACAACAGAGGCCGGTCCACTTACGCTACCAGCGATCGCATAACCATAGAGCACGTCTACGAGGCCTTGCCTCGGGGTTTCTCGGTTTGCGCCTCGGGGACTCGCACGCAGCCAGGCACGCACGGGGCCCCCCAAAACTGGTTCGCCGTGGACCGGGATCCTGGGCCCAGGGGCCCCCCGGCTGCGCATCGTGAGACACGGTGTTTTTCGGTGGGGCACCTGATCTCGCGAGAAATCTCTCTCTCTCTCTCTCTCTCTCTCTCTCTCTTTCTCTCTTTCTCTCTTTCTCCTAATTCCGGCCGGGCCCCATTACGATAATACGTTTAGTAGGAAGCCGGACTGCTCTTCTTCCTCTCCGCGAAAACAGGTAGTGCGGGCCCGATGCTGAAGCAGAAAGAGGAGGAGGAGGCGGTGGAGGGTCCGCGGGGGGAGGGAAGAAGAAAAGAAGAACGCCTCTTTCCCAGAGCCACAACGCTCGCTGCTCTCTGTGTTATACGTTTACTCTCTTTGTGCCGGATGCGTGCCGCCGGCGGAGTAGCAATAGCGGACGAACGTCCGGTCTCTCTCTCTCTCTCTCTCTCTCTCTTTCTCTCGCTCTCGCTCTTTCTCTTTCTCTATCTATCTGGATAGCTGTTGCTGCTCGGCTGTCCCGCTCTCTCGCCCGGGGCCGATGCACTTCGATCGCATGATTGGGCGCAGCGGCACACCGGCAGCAGCAACAGCAGCAGCAGCAGCGCACCGCGTCGAGCAGAGAGCCCAGAGCCGATCGACACGCTTAATTACTCTCGCGTTTCGGTTTCGTGCCTGTTTCGACCGGCTCGATTATCGCCGCAGCGCTTCGGGATCCACCGAATCGACTGCTGATGCGCGTGGAAACTGGACTCTCCGCTTGAGCTACCCCGGCTGTCGTTGCCAGTCGAAGTTGAACGCACGTGGATCGGAAATCCTAAAACATAGAATCACCGCGGGTAGAACAACCAAGCCATGTTTAATGGATCGCGTTCGAAATGTTCGCCAGTGATACCGACGAGTCAGATGTTGCGAGTAGACTGTGCGCGCAGAATATGCGTTGAAACTATAGACAGCGGATTCTATGTATTTATGACAAAAATTAGCAGGTGTCATTCGAAGTCAAAGAAGCGTTAGAACAATATCAAAATACTGATTTTGAACGCATTAAGAACGAAAAGAAATTTCCATTTCGCTTCGGTGGAAAATGTTTATTTTGCGTAAAAATCCGCTGTCTATCGCGAACGCATGAAATTCGCAGTCGAGCGATTCGATGGAGAGCGATGATCCGACGAAGGTGTTCGTTTCTGTGTTGCAGAGAAAGTGCTGATAACGAGGCTGACGACGCAGAAGTGGTTGGACGTCGGGCCGAACTGGACCGAGGACGAACACGGAAGCGCCCACTCGAAGATGGTGTACGAGTACCGGGTGACCTGCGTGGCCCATTACTACGGCAAGGGCTGCGAAAACCTGTGCAGGCCGAGGGACGACAATTTCGGGCACTACAGCTGCAGCCCGATCGGCGAGAGGGTCTGCCTCTCTGGATGGAAGGGAGACTACTGCAATATTCGTGAGTGTCTACTATAAACCTATTATCGTGAGTCGAGCGCGGGCGCGGGCTCGCTTCTATATTATACGTAACGTATGTATTTACGAGCGTGTGCGTATATGTATACGTATATTCGTGGCGCGCCCGCGCCTCTGCACTCCCACGCTTCCCATCGCGACTGCAACCCGCGCGACATCCCTCCTTTTGTCGGAATTCCGTGTATGAAATTACAGAGACGATCGCTCGCTCCCTTTTCGCTCTCTGTCCCTCTTGTCCCCACCGGCCACGACTATGCGTATACCAGCTCTCCGGTAATTCATGGCGCTCGCTGCCGTTCTGGAAACCGGTAACTGGAGACCGCCGATGAATTTCGGGATTTTTTGGGGGTTGCTCACGGGGGTGGGTACACCCGCGCCGCCTTGAATTACCCCGGTACGCTCGGTGGGAAGCTGGCCGGTTTCTCTCCGCGCCCTGGGAAACTCTCGTCGAAGACATAAAACTTCGTTGATACTGTACGAGACACCTGCCGGAATACTTGAAATTTTCAATCTATCTTTTAACGCTAAACCTACCGAGCGCTAGAAGCGATTAAAATGTTATAGCTTATAATAACTAATCGGACATTCGAAAAGATCTAGTTAGGAGAGAGTTAGGAAGAAGCTGTGAAAAATAAAGATGCAGCCTAGAGTTGCGAACCGCAACCATATTTTGGGACTTGAGCTACGAATTCGATTAAAATATGATGTTACCCGGTTTCGCAAGGTTTGTTGCTCCGCGTTGAATCGTTTCCGGTCAGCGAATCGACTCTCTCGAGAGATTATCGAGGGCTAGCTGGAGGCACGGGATCGCGGTGTGCGCGGTCGAAAACCGTGAAAGCTCGTAGAAAACGCAGCGGGATGGTGTTATATAACTTTGGGTCGGGCGTTCGCCGTTCTCGTACCACGAAACTCGACGAACTCTGGTCCGCGAAGGAGAGGCCCGGTGCGGTGTCGGTGCAGCAGTCGGGTCCGAGCGTGCAGCAGCTTCCCACGCTTGGCGAGCGCGATCGCGGCTCTCTCCCTCCTCTATCCGTCTCTCTCGTTCTCTCGGTTGGTCGCCGGTCCCGTCCCGGGTCTCGCTTTTATCTCTCCTTGTCCCTCCCGATTCACCGTTCGTCCGCATCCAACGTCCTCCTCGTCGGTCGTTCGCGTACCTGAGCCGAGCCGTCGAGCGAAGGATTAATCCGTGTGTACGTGCACGGGGCCTGGCTTTGCTAGCGAGCGAGCGAGCAAGCGAGCGAGCGAGCGAGCGAGCTAGCTCTTGCTCGGCCGCTTTCCGCGTGCACGTTTTCAGCCGGCCGAGTCTTCCTTCGTGTGTGGCTCCTTCGGTCTCGTCGGACAGTGGCCCGGAATTGCAACAACCAAATTCGTATCTCCGCGCGTTGAGGACCTTATAGTTGGACAAAAAAGGTTGAGAATTAGCTATGGAAACGGGAAAGAGATCGGCACCGAAACAGATAATAGTTGAGGATTTCTCGAGTTTTCAAACCGATGGGGCTCTCTTCGTCCGCAAAATCAACCGGCCGAGTCGCTAGACCGCTGATCTTTATGCGAAATAAACATTGCCCGAGTCAACTTTAAGGAACACAATTTAACGCTTCGATGCCAGGACCCGGGTCCTACGAAGGCATCGCCTAATTTCCTGCCAATGAATTTCAATCGAAAGTTGCGCAGTTGCCCGCGACAACAAGACCTCTAGATAAAATATCAAAAATAATCCGGCATCGTTCGATCCTCCGTATGTCTTCGTGGGTTTAAAATCCTCGGTCTAGTAGTCGCGACTTTCAGTATACGGCTCGAAGGCCGAGGTGTGCCACGGAAGAGGGCGCGCAAGCAGGAAAAGCGGGCTTTAAAAGTATGACGAGCGACGCGCACCAACACCACCAGGTGGTGTTGCGCGCACGCGGTGGACGGGTCGCGCGCGTCACCTGGCGCATCCCCGCGGGCAGAAAGACACTTTTTCCCCCGAGGTCTGTTCGCGAGTCGCGACGGGGGTGGAGGGTTCCCCGGCAGTGGACGTCGATGACGTGCCGGTGAAAAAACGCGCGCACGGTAGCCTTTCAGGAATTTCGTTTCGCCTTTGTTGCGCGGAATTCTTCGAGATACGGTATACAGAAATGGTTTCGCAAGGCAGCAGCCAGCAGTAGCAGTACCAGCGGAGCAACGGTTAGGCTTGCCGACGATGGCATCCGAGATTTAGAGTCTCTTTTGCTTCCCTCGCCGGCGTGCCAAGTCCCGACATTCCGCGTTTCCAGCCAGCAGTCGAGGGAGAATGGCATTCATGAGCGTTGACGGTGTCTCCCGGGAGAGAGAGAGAAGACGTCTCGCCTCGTCGTTCGATGGGGTCTTTTCGATCGAAAATTCCGTGGGACTCGCGCAATTATATCTCGCCCCCGGATAAGCTACATGGGAACTCCGGCCGCTCGCCGAAACGCCCTTAATTCGATTCTCTCGCGCGCGGGATCCAGAACCGCGATCGCGATCTTTCACCAGCCAGCGGTAGCCTGTCGACACAATTTATTGCACCAAACAAGTATAAAAATTAGGGAGACGAAGCTTCTTTCGTCGTCATAAAATCGAAGAAGCAGGTCGATGATAGATCGCAAGGTTAGGTCCAAGATCCTCGAGGCGATTTTCGCGAGTTTCGTTCGGTTTCGAGGTCCGTCTTCGCGATTCCCCGAGTCGACCTTCCGCGGTCGTCCTTCCTGCGAGCCTACGGACGAGCGGTTCGTGTCCTCACCGATTTCTCTCTCTCTCTCTCTCTTTTGCTCTCGGGTCGTCTCTCCTCGTGGAGGCGATCGGTCGTTGCACTCCTCCTCGAGCCGGCGCTCGACAAAGTTTCTCCGCGCATTGATTACTAATAGACTGCTTACTCCTCATTTCGTGACATTCCCGGACTTTCGTGGAATCGGCGGGCGGTTCGTGCGGCGATTTCGCGACGGAATCGCCGCCGCTCCGCAACCAGAGCCGCCCGCGACCGTGTCCTCGGCTCTCGTTTCGCGATCGATCGATCTTCCCTCGCGTGTCCCGGCTCCGAGCATCGAGCGCGGTCGTTAACCGATTCCAAGGATCGGACGATTCCACAAGTTCAAGGATCTCGGGAACCGAGCGAATTCGAGAACGTTAAAGCAACTCCAGCAACCAGACAATTCCGAAAAGTGAAGAATTTCGAAAGTTTCACAACGAACTTTGAAGCAACACCATTCCGACTATCGGTCAATTCCACTGATTCGACAATCTTCATTTCCAAGCAACTGTTGCTAAGAGATCCCAGATATATCTTCGACGAGGTTTCCCACTAGGAACTAACACCGATCGAACCGCGATTTTCAGCAGTTTTTGCGTGAGCTCCACGCGACAAGAAAGCAAGCAGCATTGTTCTAATCGGTAGGTCGCGGATTCTGTCGGCTGCTCCGGTAGTTAACTGCCGGTGGAAGTAGAGAAAGAGAGAGAGAGAGAGAGAGAGAAAGAGACTCGGTCTCGGACGGGTTATTTTGAAATTGAACTTGCCCCGGGGACGGGTTCCGTGAGAACGAGAAGGCGATTTCGTTGGTAAAAATGGAAGTCGGAAACGGCGAGAGAGCGGGCGCAATCTCGGCCCCCGGGACTCTACCCGTGTGTACATTAAACGTTTGCTCAGGTGACTCGCGCTAGGTATACGTGCGCGCGAGTGTGGCCCCCTTTTACGGGGGAAAAAAAGAAATGGGAAAAGGCATCGAGGAAAGAAAGAGAGAGACTCGGCCCAACATTCTTGCTCGAAAGTTTCCTTCGGAGCGACGAGAGAACTAGGTTTGTTGATTTTTCGCGAATTCGTTGAACCATTTTCAGCGAGGTACGAGCGCCGCTACAAACACATCCTACCGTAGATTTCTTCGACAAACGTTGGACTCCCTCCAGTAAAACTATAAAAGATTAAATCATCGTAGACGAAGAGGAAATCATGGTGCAAGTGTTCGACGATCTTCGGTCACGGAGGATCCTGCTGCAAGCGTAAAGAATGCTCGGTCGAGCAAAAATCGGCCGGATAGCGGCGTCGCGTCGCTCCGAGAGCAATTTGTTGAAACATCGAAATCAGGATCACGGGGTTAATGGGGGTTGCGAGTCGAGACACGTAGGGACCGTTTGCGAACGGTTGATCGGCCGTGTGCGCCAGGGGGGTGAGCAGAAGCTACGGGGAGCTAAGAAGAGAAGAACACGGGCGACGCGACACTTTGTGTACGGGCGTTCTAGGATCCCTAAAAAGGGGTTAACGAGGCCTAGAGTCTCGCGGGCGCAGCGACAGGGGTAGCTAGAGCGGCGCGGAGCAGAGCAGACGTATTTTCGGGGGTGCCTCGTGTAGCGCAGGGGTTGCGAGAGAGGCAGCTGCAACGCTGGCCGAAACAGAGGCCGAGTGGGCCACCGACAGCTGCACGTTGCTCTCGGTGCTTTAACCAACAGCTGCACCGGCCTCTCGCGTTCACGGTCCGCTTCCATTTCGACCCCCTTCCCTTCACCCCGCTCCTCCCCCGGTGGGTCAGCGCGCATTTTTCCAGCTCGCTCCGGGTCTTTATTGGCCTCTCTTCTCCTCTTCGGGCCGCTGTACCTGCCGGGAACGCTCTCGCGCTCTTGTCCCCGTCTGTTTCTCGTTTCTCAAGAATCGGAGGAGAAGAAACTACAGGTAGACGAGCGGGCGCGTTTCCTTTCACGGAGGGTGGGGGACACGTCGAACCAAGAAATCGAGGGGGTTGGCCCCGGCGTCGTCGTTCATTGTTGTCGTCGCCGTTCCGCGAAAGGTCAGGCACACGCACGGGGTTACTTGGGAACGCCTGCCGAGGAAAAATCGATATGTCCGTTGGCCACGAGCCGTGAAATTCGTCGGCACTGACGGGGGGAACCACCACCCTCTGTGTCTGGACGTTTAACCTCTTTGAGGGTTGGTCGGCTGGCTGGCTGGCCGACTGGCTGGCGCGCGCTGCGCGACCGCGGAACCCGACAGACAACAAGGTTATTTACACCGGGCGAGACGACGCGACGCGACGCGACGCGACGTTTCTTTCTTGAATCCCCGAATCGTCTACTCCTGCTTGAATTGCAGCTACTCGTTTCTCTCGTAAATCCATCGGATCCGTTGCCTCTTCGCCATCGGACACGCGCAAACGATGTTTACGACGTTCTATTGCGCGTTCAGGTAGACTCGGCTTTGGCTAGAATCCATTCAACTGCTGCAGGTTCCATTCATCGTACAGGGGTCCCCACCTTGCCAGACTGTTCCGCGGGGTTGACAATGAAGCTCCGACGTCTCCTGGGTAACTTTATAAAACCCTGCCAGAGAACGACTGCTGGAGCGTTCTAAACTGCTTGGGTAGATTTTGTGTTCAAAATACGGATCGGTAGACTGTGAAATAAAAATGTTTTCTACATCAAGGTATTAAATTGTACATGTTTTATATCAAATAAGGTGCAGGAGCTGCATAGATTTCTTTCCTCAATAATTTTAATCGGTTAAAAGTCATACAACGATATTTTCAAATTCTTTACATGTCTACGCTGTTCTGTATTTAGCCCATTATTTTTTGTCGTAACTGCATAAAATCCGCAGTGATCACTCAACGTGTCTCTACTCAAATACGGACAAATAGAGAATGGGCACGAACGACTACCCTAATTAACGATTCATACTCTAATTATCCGATAGATGTCGCGATCATTATTCGCAATTCAACAAGAGCGATATGTCATAGCGTACACCAGCGATCCGTCGATCGAGCTTAGGCTACCGCAGAGCGTCGAATCTCCTCATGGTGGCAGCGTTCCGGTAACATTCTAGAGCAGCGAGTCGGCGCGGCGTCCCGAGCGAGCGGGGTATTACCTCGCAGTCGCATGATCGTTCCAAGTATAATCCCCGATCGGACGTAATCCCGAGTTTAATTCAGGAACAGAGTTCCCGCGTCGTTCCGCCGGTGACGTCTTTTTTCCCGTGTCCAGGAATCCTAGAGAGAGAAAGAGAGAGAGAGAGAGAGAGATCGAGAAAGAGAGTTTCGAATCGAATCGAGTCAAGTCGAGGTGAATCCTCTCGGGTTCTCTCGGGGTTCTCTCTTGTTTCGCGGCTCTATAAATACCAGGCTCCTTAGCGCTCGTCGGTCTTCTCTCTCGCGGGAGAGAGCTGCATCGGGAGAGAGCCCGAGAGAGGAGAGAAGAGTGGCCGGCTCCGCGGGCCGTTGCGCTCGGTGCCAAGGTCGCGACGGCCCACCAGCCCATCTCCTGTCCTCACGGTCGCCCCCACCATGCCGAACACACCAGGGTTCACCTTCTAGCCGGCCGAACCACCTTCAACCCCTTCATTCAGGAAGACACGCGGGTTAGACAGCGTTCCTCGGACCTTTATATCCTCTCTCGCTTCGAGGCCGGTCTTCTCTTTTCTTCCCTCCTCCCCGTTTCTCTCTCTCTTCGTCTCTCTTCGTCTCTCTTCATCCATCGAGCACACCGGCGTTTGTATCCTTCGGAATGAATGGCCGGTTTTGTTCCGTGGTACTTCTCGATTGTCCCTGGGAATTCGTTCTCGCGGTTCCAAAGAATTTGCCTGTGAATTTCCTGTCCTCTCGGACACTCGGCGCGTCGCATTCCTCGATACACCCTGGATCTCGAAATTCGAAGGACGACTCGAATACGCCCGAGCTAGAGCTAGCGTCCCTCAGTTTCGGAACAGCTCGGGCGACACGCGCCGTCGTGCGATGGTAACGCGTCGGCATTCGCGGTGTCTACAGGGTGGAACGATCGCGACAGCCTCCTCGCCGTTCGCTAACCTCAGGGATACCGTTCCGATTGGCCAATCGGGCTCCCAAAATTGTACGAACCGTCCAAATTATACAAAACGAAGCTCTACGGAAAGTAGGAGGACCCCCAGGTATAAGGGACAGCGGCAGACTTTTCTTTCGTAATACATAAATTCAGAATGCGTAATTCAACGATTTGACAGTGCGGGAAAATGGTTGAAAATTTTCGGGACACCTCGAGTCGCGATTCGAAACGTGGGTAGCAACAACCGTGTTAATTTCCGGCCCAGCGGCATGAGCAAGCCTGTACACGGATGGCAGCCGGCCAAACGCAGCTTCGCGTATTTGCGGACTGGACAAACCTCGCTCGACACAATTTCACGGCGGCGTCGTCGTTCGCGAGAACTTCCACCCGCTTCTCGCGCGAGATTCGAGTTTTCGAGGATCGGTACGACGAAGAATTATATCCATCGTGCGCAGGGGGTGTGGAGGGGGGGGGGGGCAGGCAATTGGCCAATTAGTAGGGCGTTAGAGGCGCGCGTATGCCCGCGTCGATAAGATACGGATCTTCGCACGTGACACAATTTTATCAGGCTTTGCGGGACAAGCGAGCGACGACGATGGGCACCCGTCGTCGTCGTCGTCGTCGTCGTTGTCCCGTACCCGTCCCGTACCCGCGGCGGGTACGTGCAGCTATGCGAGGCATCGCGCGCGGGTCAGACTCCGTTCCCATCCAGGATTCCCGGAAAACGGGAACGACGCTCGTGGCCTCCGTACGACAGTAATTTTAATCAGCCCTCGACTCCCCATCGGCTATTCGAGGTGTGAACGCTGACAGTCTGCTTCCCATGGTCTCGGGAGAATCGCTTCCTCCCTTCGCGAAAGAATGTGCACGCGAACATCTCACTGTGTCATCCTCGAGTCCGAACGGGAAATCGCGGTTTCGAGCATCGTTCTTCGGTCTGTCTCCGTTCGCATAGTCGATTTTTCGAAATCGAAAGAAAATTGGTATTTTCAAAACAGTTTCTTCTGGTTGGGATGCGAGCATGCTAAAAGTTCATTGGTGGCTCGGTCCGGATATCGTTTCCGGCAACCCCGCGAGCACCTGTTGCGAGTCCACGCCGAATTTCTGTCGTTGCGACGAAACGCCGCCACTGTCGAGCTCCGTGGGGCATTAGTCGTCAGTTTTAAGATGCCGGTAGCAAAATTTCATAGGGTGATAACTGTTAGAGAAGCGGTCCACGTCAACGCTAAACCTACCATTACCAGTCAAATGTCCAGATTTTGTATTTTCCAGTTGAACGGTTTAATATTTCGCAATGTCCTGATGAACACCTTGACGCTAACGCCATTTGAATCCGCTTTTAATTTTCATAAACTGTTTTCCATCGTCTGTCGCAATAATTCTATGCGGTTACTAACTAATTCTGTGCGGTTACTAAAACATGGTACATACTTGCAAAATGGTGGCGAGCAGAATCCAAGCCACCGGTAACTGTCTGGGTTGGGAACCGATTTTTCTCGGTGCGGGAATCGGCTTTACGGCTCGATTAGCAGCGATCGTCTCTCATTCTCTCTCTCTCTCTCTCTCTCTCTCTCTCTCTCTCTCTCTCTCTCTCTCTC